>LPNX011222854.1:661994-766993 GCA_001517045.1 Pseudotsuga menziesii
ATCCATTGCGTGGATTTGTACAGCGTCTCAAAGGGAAACAAGGTCGGTTTTGAGGAAATCTGTCCTGAAAGCGTGTTATAGAGTAAAATCAGTTATAGCTTCCTTAACCTGTTCCAAACATGTATTTCTTGTAGAAGTAAAACTGTATTGCAGTATATGATTTTTTTTCCTGTTCTGGGTCAATGAATGAAGGAAAGAATGGGAAGAACGTGCTTTTATTATTTCTCATTTATGTTGATTTTGTATATTTTGAAAATTGTATCTGGATTCTTATGAATTCTTTGATCTTGTGTGTTACAATCAGGCGGACACTCCTAGACGAAGGTGAGATGTGTCACCATTTGTGTCTGATAATCTAGCTTTAGTAATTCATGTTTTCAAACCACATCTTATTGCCATTGAAAATAAATTTGTATTTTATGAAGGACATAAAGGATGCTTTGAGAATGAGCATATTCTGCTTTGTTGAAATCACAATTCTGCAATTATAAAATGTAATTTTATTGCTGGACTCACTGCAGATATTCACAGATAAAAGGTCACTCTCTGTATTTTTGTGAATGCTTTGGCTGAACAATTCCATTGAACAACCACAGTGATCTGTCTAAGCAAGCTATGATTCATTTCAAACTCTAATTGATTCTAATTACCTTGCAAACTCCTCCAAATTAAGATCGATGGAAACCTTGCAGAGTATTTAGGAGTCGAGGTATGTGGCTATTAAATGTAAAACTTCCTGGAGCGATGCACCCAAGCAGATAAGGAAACACTTGAATTGTTTTGGTCTTATGGAATTTGAATATTGAAGATCATTGAGGGAATTGGTTGCTATAACTGTGTATTTATTCCATGTATTTCCATTCCTAAAAGATGGCAGGCAGGAATTGAAATTAGAAAGCAGGGCATGGTTTTGCATGCTTCTGGCATGTATTTAGCAGCAGCCATGCTGATCGACGTAATCCCAAGGCCACACGATCCACAGACCTCTTTGTGACAGCAACCATAGCATACTGTCTATTCTCTAGAACAATCATCGTACAACAAATTGGTTTCTGCCACAAATGCTTATCACTTTGATCTTGACGGAGTTATCTTTTGTGGCTCTTCTAGCCGAAACATAGATGACCTGGGGAATGGCTGGATCACATGGAAGGGTGCACGAAAATGGATCCATCATTACAGGAAATTGGTTGATACCCATGCTAGGCTACAGAAAACTGTGAGCAACCACCCTAGATATGTATGGCTTCAGAATGTTGTTTCCAGCAAGTCTATGTTTAACGTGAAAGATACAAGTTGCATCATGGTATTTGGATCTCTGCCTCATGGAAGTGGCAATTCTTCTAATTTCTACAGTAATGGCCATTTCTTGGCTAATTCTACTGATCTTGTTGATATAGAAGCTACAAAACTGAAATGGCTCCACTTAGATGACATTAATACATTTAAACTCATAATGCATCCTCCATTAAACTATGAAAAACTACCCTAGCAAGATGAGTTTTGTCAATTTCAAGGGTAGAGACCATATCCTTTCGAGGTCAATTAGGATCGCCAATATCAGCAAACCCTTGGAATAAAATTTCCATTAAATATTTCACACTTTAAAAGGTCACTCTCTGTATTTTTGTGAATGCTTTGGCTGAACAATTCCATTGAACAACCACAGTGATCTGTCTAAGCAAGCTATGATTCATTTCAAACTCTAATTGATTCTAGTTACCCTGCAAACTCCTCCAAATTAAGATCAATGGAAACCTTGCAGAGTATTTAGGAGTCGAGGTATGTGGCTATTAAATGTAAAACTTCCTGGAGCGATGCACCCAAGCAGATAAGGAAACACTTGAATTGTTTTGGTCTTATGGCATTTGAATATTGAAGATCATTGAGGGAATTGGTTGCTATAACTGTGTATTTATTCCATGTATTTCCATTCCTAAAAGTTGGCAGGCGGGAATTGAAATTAGAAAGCAGGGCAGGGTTTTGCATGCTTCTGGCATGTATTTAGCAGCAGCCATGCTGATCGACGTAATCCCAAGGCCACACGATCCACAGACATCTTTGTGACAGCAACCATAGCATACTGTCTGTTCTCTAGAACAATCATCATACAACAGATTGGTTTCTGCCACAAATGCTTATCACATTGATCTTGACAGAGTTATCTTTTGTGGCTCTTCTAGCCAAAACATAGATGACCTGGGGAATGGCTGGATCACATGGAAGGGTGCACGGAAATGGATCCATCATTACAGGAAATTGGTTGATACCCATGCTAGGCTACAGAAAACTGTGAGCAACCACCCTAGATACGTATGGCTTCAGAATGTTGTTTCCAGCAAGTCTATGTTTAACGTGAAAGATACAAGTTGCATCATGGTATTGGGATCTCTGCCTCATGGTATTGGGATCTCTGCCTCATGGAAGTGGAAATTCTTCTAATTTCTACAGTAATGGCCATTTCTTGGCTAATGCTACTGATCTTGTTGATATAGAAGCTACAAAACTGAAATGGCTCCACTTAGATGACATTAATACATTTAAACTCATAATGCATCCTCCATTAAACTATGAAAAACTACCCTAGCAAGATGAGTTTTGTCAATTTCAAGGGTAGAGATCATATCCTTTCGAGGTCAATTAGGATCGCCAATATCAGCAAACCATTGGAATAAAATTTCCATTAAATATTTCACACTTTAAAAGGTCACTCTCTGTATTTTTGTGAATGCTTTGGCTGAACAATTCCATTGAACAACCACAGTGATCTGTCTAAGCAAGCTATGATTCATTTCAAACTCTAATTGATTCTAATTACCCTGCAAACTCCTCCAAATTAATATCGATGGAAACCTTGCAGAGTATTTAGGAGTCGAGGTATGTGGCTATTAAATGTAAAACTTCCTGGAGCGATGCACCCAAGCAGATACGGAAACACTTGAATTGTTTTGGTCTTATGGCATTTGAATATTGAAGATCATTGAGAGAATTGGTTGCTATAACTGTGTATTTATTCCATGTATTTCCATTCCTAAAAGATGGCAGGCAGGAATTGAAATTAGAAAGCAGGGCAGGGTTTTGCATGCTTCTGGCATGTATTTAGCAGCAGCCATGCTGATCGACGTAATCCCAAGGCCACACGATCCACATACCTCTTTGTGACAGCAACCATAGCATACTGTCTGTTGTTTAGAACAATCATCGTACAACAGATTGGTTTCTGCCACAAATGCTTATCACTTTGATCTTGACGGAGTTATGTTTTGTGGCTCTTCTAGCCGAAACATAGATGACCTGGGGAATGGCTGGATCACAAGGAAGGGTGCACGGAAATGGATCCATCATTACAGGAAATTGGTTGATACCCATGCTAGGCTACAGAAAACTGTGAGCAACCACCCTAGATACGTATGGCTTCGGAATGTTGTTTCCAGCAAGTCTATGTTCAAGGGTAGAGATCATATCCTTTCGAGGTCAATTAGGATCGCCAATATCAGCAAACCCTTGGAATAAAATTTCCATTAAATATTTCACACTTTAAAAGGTCACTCTCTGTATTTTTGTGAACGCTTTGGCTGAACAATTCCATTGAACAACCACAGTGATCTGTCTAAGCAAGCTATGATTCATTTCAAACTCTAATTGATTCTAATTACCCTGCAAACTCCTCCAAATTAAGATCGATGGAAACCTTGCAGAGTATTTAGGAGTCGAGGTATGTGGCTATTAAATGTAAAACTTCCTGGAGCGATGCACCCAAGCGGATAACGAAACATTTGAATTGTTTTGATCTTATCGCATTTATATTTTTTTTTTTAAACAGTTATATCCGTCGCTTAAGCGATGGCCGTTTAAAAAAAAAATTCAGCTCCGTCGCTTAAGCGACGGATATAACTGTCGCTTCTCCGACAACTCCAGTTTCTATCCGTCGCTTCACCGACGGTCTGAGGGTTATTTTTTTTAAAGAAATACACTAACCGTCGCTTATCCGATGGCTCTTCTGTCGCTTAACCGACGAAAAGACGATTATTTTTTAAAAAACTTTTAATACCGTCGAAAAACATCTGTCGCTTAACCGACGCTTTACATTGAAGCGACGGTTACTTAGGTGTCACTTAACCGACGGTTGCATAGGTGTCGGATAACCGATGACAACTTTCCGACGCTTAAAAAAAAAATCAAAGTGTCGTACATGCGACAGGGAAGTGTCGAAAATCCGACATGAAGGCCGTCGGATTTTTGGTCGAAATGTAGTAGTGAATGGTGTTGGCATATTATAAACCCACTTCATAATTAGGATATCATATTTAATCATTATTTGATTAATTTCCTACCCACTAGCCTAGATAGTTGGCTTCCACTTGCACTACTTGGTCAACACTTGCCATATATACCCTAGGAGTTCCTTTGTCCTAATTCTGGTTAGATGCTTCTTAGTTTATTGAATTCCAGAATTAGCAACTACACCTTCCTGCAGATTCTTTCTTTATACTTCTTTTATCCTTCTTTTAAGTGGATAAGGTAAAGCTTGTAAACAGGGAAACTTCTATCTTTTGTTTCCAACCAATCCTCCATGATTTTCTCTTCAGGTTCTAGGATTAGAATGTTTTTCCATCACTCATGCTTTAGCTAATTTGTGAGGTCCTTGATAGAGTTGGAAAGTTCTTTAGCCCCCTATGGGAGTTTATCATATTTAGTAAGCTTGATTTATGAGATACCATTAGTTGTCTTCCACCAACTCAATTTTCCTTTATAAGGATGTACTACTATTGTAACAATCATCAATCAATTATTCATTCTTCACTTCTTCATGTGATTTAGTCTCTTTATTCTTGTCTCTATTTTACTTGTGCATGCTTGTGAGAATTATCATGTAACAAGATCTACCTCATGTGCTTCTTTTTTGAATCGAGGATCTATTTCTACATGGTATCAGAGATTCAATTTGTACATGGTATAAGAGCACAAGGTTCTTCAAGTTAAAAATAGTTAAGGATCTATATCTTCTCTCTATCAGAGTGCATTTAGTCTCATATTCCTCTATGAAGAACAACTTATATTAAGCTTACAATATTTTCTCCTATTTTTATTTGTGCAAGAAACAAAGAGTATCTTCTTGAGTGCATCAAAACCTTAGAATGGATTCTTCTTCACCTATGATCTTGACTCCCTTCAAATATCATGAATGGAAATAAAAAATTGGCATTCTATTGCATACTAAGGGATTGTATAGAGTTTCTATGGCTTTAGAAAATGAACCAAATTATGTTTTTGAGAAAGCTAAGTGGAATAATAAGTTGGATGAAGCCTATGGATTTCTCTACCTCTCTATTTCCCATGATCTACTCTTTCATATAAATGGTTTGACCACTCCAAACCAAGTATGGACCAAACATGAGTCTCTCTTTGGAGTTCAAGATGAGATAAGAGCACATCAATTGGAGAATGAGTTATTCTCATTGGCTATAAGGAATTTCAAATCCATTGAAGGATTATTCACCAAATTCAAGTCATTTGTTCTATTGATCAAGCAATTTGGGATTGAGAAGAAGGAAGATCAATTGATTCTTTCCATTCTATCAAAATTGGGTCATGAATACTACATTTTTGTGTCTACTTTTCATGCTATTAGGCTTTATATTTCTAATTGGAAACTGACTTCTTTGAGTACATTCTTTGATTCACTGACAAAGGAGTAAATAAATTGATCTAGATGGGTGCTCTTAGATATTGAAAGGGAAAGGATCATGTTCTCATCATTCAATGAATAAATAATACTGAATCCAAAGAGAAGCAAGTTCTGAAAGTGAAAAAGCCAAAGTCAGATAATGAAGATGAAAGCTTGAAGTCTACTGATGAAGGTTCAATGAAGAAAGTCAAGAAGAAAGGAAATACATAAAAGTGTTCTTATTGCAGCATGGGATTTCATATTGAGAATAAATTTTTGAATAAGAATATGGACATCATGTCTCATATGCTTTAGAAGCGCAACATCGAAGGTCTAGATGAGCTAAAGAAGCTTGTTGATTCTTCATAACACTGTCATAGTTCGCAGTTCCAAGGTGATATAAACTATGCATTGAGTTCTAGAGTTAAATAATTTTCTCATATACCTTATATATATTTAATTTATCATATATAAGAATCATAAATATCAGTTTATTTCTTTGATAATCCACCTATCAGTCTTTTAGATTCATCTCCCAATACTTGTTATTTTTCACTAGATTTTGACTTGTCTTTAAGCATCTCTTCCTCACTACATTAAAATGGTTATAGTTATGATTTAGAATAATATTTGCAGGCTGATATGCTTGTCATGAAACCATCCATACCATATACCATACCTATGAATATTCCTAATACTATACAAACCCCAATTTCACTACTTAATTCCTCATTGGTTTCTTATGCAGTGTTACATATGTTTAATGGTTTCAAGTATTGCCAAATTTTCACTGGTTAGTTATATATTACCTTAGTCATCATCAGGGATGATTTTAATGAGCCATACTTATTTTAAAGTGTATAAATGTTAGCGAATATTGCCAATTCTTAAAATGCCAACTATAAAATAATTAGCGATATTTTTCAAAAAATATTTTAATTTCCAAGGATTTTATATCGTTTATATAATAATTTGGCAATTTTTAGGGTGAAAATATTTTACCCCATCAAAATTGGGTGGAACAGGGCTTCAAAAAATGCAAAATGGTGAATCGTTTTTGGGAGAAAAACATGGAAAAATAGCCCACTCGGCTAAAATTCGCCCCTAAAATTATCCTTGGCCATCATTTGGATAATATTATACATGTTTGGATCTATTTTAAACACTTATGTTTCAGATCTCAATTCCATCCATCATTCATATTTTTACACTCATCAGCTTTCCCCACTTGCTCATACTTTTCCTAGTCTAGCCCTATATCCTCATCGAGACATTCGAAAGATTTTGTATTTGTTGTTCCATATGATAATATTTGTGATACATTAGAATATTTTCACACTAATTACATATTTTGTAAGGTTCTACATCATATTGGAAGAATGATATGTGATCCACATCATACTTTTGTAGATATACAAGGAACTGATTATGTAACTGATTGTCTTAATTTTTGTAGTCTTTGGGAAGGTGTATGCACATATCTCTTTTCCAAATTAGATTGTGTTTATAGATCCTAGTTTGGTAGCAGCAAGAAGCATTTAGATAATGATCCTAATAGATCAGATGATGAGATACAAGGAGTCTCTCCTCTTCTTTCTTGCAAATTTTACACTCTAGCACAAGATCATGGAGTTCACAATTTTTGTTGGCATGGGTATTGGGTAACTGAGTCACGTAGCTTTGTGGAGGATATGCAAGCTCACAGGCCATCACAAAGGACCACAACAGTGCGATAGATGGAAGAATAACCATTTTTGGAATTATTTATGCAATTTTGTACCAATTGACCACATTTTGTGGATATAGGTCACTAGTTTGTTAGAAGTTAGTTAGAAGTGGACCTCGGATGTAAAGGTGCAAGCCTATATATAGAGCTAGAGTTGTAATAGGAGATATAATTTTTGAGATATACTTTTGATGAAAACAGAGAGAGAGAGAGAATTATGGAGATGAACTTGTATTTTTGGGTATCTTTTTGCATCTGTGTCTATTATGAGCGGGTTTTTGGCTCTGTCTTTGTTGATTGATTTTCAGTATTCCACTGTGGAGATGTACTGCATATTGTGAAACTATCCCGCAGAAGTAATATGCCATGATAGATGTTTCCCTAAAGTTCTTTTGTCTCTTATTTATTTCCTGTTTTTATGATATGTGATGATAATGATGGATGTTTACTATATTTGTTATATGAATGATTGTTAGTGTTGTGATGAATGAAGTGATGCTATCCATTAGCCATCTATTGGTTATGATAATAAATCTGCAATGAATGTTGCGATTCTATTAAAATGATCTCTGAAGTATATGTTGATTATGAAGTTAAGTTGTTGATGTCATGCCCTCCCTTCTTATTGTCGAGAACTTGGTTCCGACAGCTCTCCCTCGACATATCGGGTGAGACTTCATCCGCTCTACAAGTGTTGCTGGGCGAGGTAAAACCTGTCTGGGACAGTGCTTAGGGAGATCATGCTAGTTGGGTGTCAACAGAGTGGGAAGCCTTGTCGACAAGGATTTTTTGGTGGTTTGCACCAACAAATGGTTCCATTTCTAGGACCTTCTTGCAACTGAAGGGAGGATATGTTGTGGAATCCAACAAAAAAAGAGATTGATTATTTGTTTGACCTAAAGTTGTGAGAGTTCTCTGAAACAAAGAATCAAAACCTGGAGTTGTCGACAACTAGGTGGATGGACAGATATATCTACAACAGTCCATATGAATGGTTCTTTTGTGAATTCCCGGTCATACTGTATGAGTGGCTAGTGCGGTTCACCTATAAGAATAATAATGATCAAGGAGGAGAGCCAACATCTTGGACCCATGGACTGATCCAATAGCTACAAGAAACTAATAACAAAGCATCACGAGCTATTGAAGTGTGGCTGGATAGTATTCTTGAAGGATACATTACTGAATTTGCAGTCGATACCAATAAGGCATACAACGAAGCAGAAATAGAGTTCTTCAATGGGACATGAGGTAGGTTCTTGTTATCTTTTCCATTATCTATTAAGATGCTTATCTACAAAAAGGGTATTATAAAAATGCACATCGAGTACTGGAACTCTAGTGTGTGGAGGCCGTGGACACTGTGACGAAAGGGGGAAGGAAAATGGCAAGATAAGGGGTAGATAGGTATGAGTTCCAAGGAATTTGTAAGGGTCAATGAGGAAATGAGTAGTTGTACAAGGGGAGGAGCAAGGTTTTGACAAGAGAAGAGGAAGAGGATAGGGAAGGTCCTACTGCAATCGAGATGCAAGATCGCGAAGAACAACCACATGAGATAGAGGGACCCTATAGTGACGATGAGGATGACCAGACCCAGGCTACGCCTAGGATAGCGAGAAGCTAGAACCCTATCAGTAACGTGTCCACACCTGTATGCACTACTCCACCAATAGGTAGAAAAGCATATTCTACATCACCTTATCCAACGTGCCAGTAGCAGATGAGTAGTAGAACACCATTTGTAGGAAGAAGGCCTAAAATGGCAGCTGATGAGATGAAGTTACCTATATTCCATGGAAACAGGGATGATGACCCAGAGTAGTACTGGTTCTTATGCGAAGTAGTTTCGACTGCCATACAAAGTGTGGATGACAATATTAAGAGAAGTCAATTGGTGACCACCCTTAGGGATCATGCGTTTGACTGGTACATGAGATTCATGTAGGTTCCTTGCGGGACAACAGTGAAAACACTGAATGAGATTCGGGAAGGATGCTTGCAATTAAGTCGACCATGATAGGAATAGGTGCATTCAACCAGAGAATCCCTTCATGAAAGCAGGCCAATAGTTTTTTGGCACATGGATGAGCTTTGTAAAGTCACAAAAAGTGAGGCATATTAATGAGCCCCAACAATGTAGATTTATTCAACCCGCTCACCCATGGTTGAGGAATCCTCTGAAATGTGCACCAGGCTCCATCAGAACTGATTCATAGGGATCATCCAAGACATATTTGTGCAATAGAAAATCATGGTCTTCAAACTTCTGCTTAATCAAGGCAGGGATGATATCTACCGAGTAAGTCATCCCTTTCGAGACCGGTGGCAATTTGGGTGGATACTTCTGATTCTTTGTGGGTTGCCTCAGGTTCGTTCCCAGATGTGTTGGAGTAACATATCCTCGAATATCATTGATAGAGACACCCTTAGACACTGTAGACTCTATATCTCCTGAGCTCGATGGCCGAGTCTATGCAGTTCCCTCTCCTTGCATCCCAACCGAAGTATGAGTGTTCCTCTTTTTCGATGGCATAGAACTGGGATTCTGAGCCTTCCACTTTCCTCTAAGGATCGATGAAGAGCCTATCGACATGCTCATGAATTCTTCCTCAATGGATGTGGGCTGAATGGGGGATTCCTTCTCAGTGGAAATCTCAATTGCATCGAGGTAGCTCAGCATTCCACACTCTCCAATCCTTACTATGCACCCGATGACTATGCACCTCTAATTCACAACTCGCACTCAGTACTCTTCAACTGTACTCGGTTCAACACTTTGCTCACTCGAATGAACTGCTCTGAATAATGTCTTCCTCCCATGTCCTGCATGCTTTTCATAGCCACTTCCTAATTCAAAATCATCATTTCTAAATCCACCATGTCCATCATGACCAAATCCAGCAGTAATGACACCAAATCTGCTGGAAATCTCACCCTACTAATGGTCGGATCGGCCATTAATGCACATCGCTTCAACAAGAACTGCTAGCTAACTATTTTAACTACCTATATCTATTGCTAATTTGACCATTCCATAGCCTCGTGGATGTCACAGGTGGTCTCCCTTCCATTGCTACTAAATCCTATCCTTGCATGGCCACTTCTCCTAGGCTCACCTTGCTGCTATCTAAAAAAATCTTTTGTGTTTTTTTTTCCACAGTTCCTCAAGCGGTGTGCAGCTCTGACCCCGTCCTATAGGTATTTAAGCAACTCCCATTGATGATCATTGACAATACTCCACCATCTAATTGTTGTAACCAAACTGCACCTCCAGAAGTAATGGAGTGAACAAGATACGGGCTTAACCATTGCATTTGTAACTTACATGGATGCTTCATGAACTTGTTGTCATATAGCAGCACCAAATCTCCTTCTGTAAACTATTTATTTTTAATGTGAGGATCATGCCATGCCTTGTGTCAATCCTTCACAATGCACTGGTGGAATCCTGCAATAAAGTGATCCTCTTCAAGATGGATCAACCACGCAATGTGCTCTTAAAATGCTTCTCCATCATCCATGACGGTCGCCGCAACGATGCAGAAAATAGTAACAATGTATTCCATGGGAATGACTACCTCTTGTCCATATACCTGTTTAAATGGTGTCTATCATGTTAGTTGTTTACAAGTGATACGATAGGACCATAGCACTACTGGAATTTTCAAGTCCCAGTAATTGTGATTAGCATTACATACCTTTGTTAACATTGTTTTCAAAATTTTGTTGAATTCTTCAACAGTCCCATTCTCCTACAGATGGTATGGCATGCTTTTCTTATGTTGCACCTGCAACTCCTCAGTTAGCACTCTCATAGTGCAGTTGATAAAATGACTTCCCTAGTCACTCATCAATATCCTTGGACACCCAAACCGTGTCACAATATTCTCAAAAATTATCTTCGCTGCTATCGCAGCGGTACAATCCGCAACTTGTGCAGCCTCTTCCCACCTAATAATATAGTTAGTTGCGGTAATGGTGTATTGTACACCAGTCCTCTTCCCAGGTCAATTAATTGGACCCACAAAATCCACGGCCCATTTATCAAAAGGTTCTAGAGTTACCTGCAGGACAAGCGGCATCTCATCCCACCGTGATGGTTTATCAACGTGCTCACAGATGTCACAAATCCATGCATAGTCTATGGCATCATTATGCAACATAGGCCACAATATCCCGACGCAAAACACCTTCTACAGAGTAGCCCTTTCTCCATAGTGACCTCCTACGATTCCTGCATGTGATTCTTCTAGAATGGGTCTCTGCTCATGCAGTAGGATACACCATCACAATATTTCATCTGGTCCAAGCTTGTATAACTACCCAAAAATCAGCTGGAAATATGAAGCCTTTACTAACAACTTCTTTTTCTGACTAGTTGACAGGTTCTTCAGGGCAACACCAGTGGCAAAGAAATGAATGATTGGGGCATAATGATCAGCTGTGATATCGACCTAAAATAGTTGCGCATCTGGAAATCCGTCATCAATATTGGTAGGTTCTTCTCTGGTCTCAATGCGAGATAGGTTTCGAGGACTAGCATTAAACCGTCCTGGCTTCATAACTATTTCAAAGTCAAATTCTAGAAAAAGAAGCAGCCACCGACATATATTCCCCCCCAAAAAAGGCTTATTGACCAAATATTGTGTTATCTCCCAAAATAATTTATTTTCATATGAAGAATTTTATTGATGCAATGAGGGATATGAATGTCAGTAATAGTTTGAAATCCTCTATTTTTGATGAAAATTTCACAAAGATGTAGATTTCGGTGACTTGGTTGAGGATCAGAACATCTCATTAGCCACTGATAGACATATAGACTACAGCTTCTGCAATCAGATGAAAAATTCGGGGATTGGAGGTTCTAAGGACTATGCATCGCAGAGGCAAAGCTGAAAGGTTCCACAATGTCGGCGATATAAAGAACTAAATGCCACTGAAGTCATGTATTGGAAATCGGAACCACTACTTAATAAAGTGTCGCAACTTGAAAACACTAACCATCGGCACAATAGTTAAATAAGGAGCCACAACGGTGGGAGACAGACTGACTATGGCTTCTGCCACAATAGAAAATCATTAGCGATTATAAGAATTAAGGACTACAGATCGACGAGTTTAAAGCTAAGCATCTCTGCAGTGGTGATAAGGAAACGGACAAGGCCTCTGATCAATGACAAAAATCATTTCGATAGAGATGAAACTAGTTCATTTCACCTCTAAAATAGTGGTGACATAGAGAACTAAAGCTTTGATTCAAAATTCTACTGACCTCCAATAGCGATAGAGGAAAATCGATGATATTTAAGAATATAAAGTTTTGAAAACAAATAAAACAAAAGCGATGTTGCACATCGGCGAATAACAAGACTGCCCATCAATGACATAGAGGACTAATATCCCAATTCCTTTGTCAAACGACTTCCAAGAACGATAAAATTAGTTCATTTCACCTCCAAAACAGTGACAACGCATCAGTCTAAGGTGCCGATGAGAAAGAAGACAAAGATTCCGATCAGCGACCACGGAAACAAGGTAAAAAACTCCAACAGATTAAACAAGAAAGGTCACTTCACTTAACTACCGAAACACTGGATTTTGGTGGCTATTTCACACTGAACCAGCAGTGGTGATTATCAGCGACTAATATAGTTATTTAGTATTTGCTCAGTGAACTAGATCTTTGAAATAGATAGACAAATATTTATCTAGGGTTTTAAACACTAATCTAAAAAACTATCACTTTGAATATTTTTTGTGAAAACAGATCGAAGTTTTAAGATCTGTCATTTTTTGTAGAAGGCTATAAAGCCCATGATCGTTTTTATAATAAAGGTTTGAGTTCAGGATTTGTAAGCCTCTTCTATTGTCAAGTGTCTCATCTTGTTTATTCTAATTATAATCTCTTTTGTTATGAGTTGTTCAACCATCATCTTTATCTTTACTGTACTTATGCATGAATGTGCATTTAGGTTATTTTCAAGTTGATTAATAGCTAATAGTTGTCATTCTATTGGTGAGTTAATGTGATTTGATTTATAAGTACCATCCTTGTAAGGATTTAGCCATTTATATGCATATGTTTTGTATGTAAGTTTTCCAACTTGATGAGTTCTCCATATCTACACCTTATTGTCAAACTACTAAACAAGTTTTAACTCAACACCTTCTAATTGAGTGAGCTTCATGCATGTCTTGAAAGTGGGAGGTTATATAGGTCACCTAACTTGATCCATATCAGAAAACCCTAAAAAAAAATTAAGTTACAAGGCATCCTTGAGCTACAACCTAGAGGAGTTTCCTGGAGTGATAACATATTGCAAGGTGGAATGATCGGTGAACATCTTGAAGTGACAGTCTTATAAATAGTGCCTGAACTTTTGCAAGGCATAAACCATCACCAAGCCTTCTCTTTCAGTCATTGTGTAATTTCATTCAGTAAACAAAAAAATCCAACTCGCATATGCGATCGGGTGATCCAGGTCGCCCTCATGTAGTTGCGCAAGCACAACCCCTAGCACAATAGAAGAGGCATTGACATGCACATGGAACTCCTTTTTCCAATGAGGGAATACTAGTATGGGTGCGGAGACTATCTTGGCCTTCAGTGTCTCCAAAATTCCTTAACATTCCTGACTCCACTCAAGTGCAGCATCTTTCTTTAATAGCTTATCCATAGCAATAGTAATCAGACCATATCCTTTGATGAACTTGAGATAGTACCCCATGTGCCCGAGCATTGCTCGAAGCATCTTCACATTCATCAGTGGAGACAAACTAAGAATTAGTGTGATCTTTGCTGGATCAACCAACAAACCTTTTGTACATACTATGTGTCCGAATAGCATTCCAAACGGCACAAAGAAAATGCATTTCTTAGAATTTAATGCAATATGATGCTATCGACACCTTTCTAGAATCAATCGCAAGTTGTCGAGATGGTCCCTAATTATCCCATAGACTGTCCAATCATCCATATATACTTCCAGGAACTTTTGAATAAAGTCTTTGAACATGTCGATAACTACCCAAGATAATATTGCTGGCATATTCTCAGCCCAAAGGGCATGATTGTATATTGAAAAAAACCCCATTTAGTGACAAACATGATCTTATGGTGATCCTCTCATGGAAATCCTCCTTTGCAATCTGGATCTAGAAAAGACCACGGGGGGTCCTCACCTTTCACAAAGTATGAATCATAGGTCCTTTCCTGGAGTAAGTCATAAGCTTGAGGGTGGGATAGTGACAAAATTATTGCCCAGTAGTTGAAGGAGCGATTTGAATTCAAGCGCGATGGATGGTCATATCGCATCAACAATATTTCTGAGTGATTAGTGTGTATTAGGGCACGCATTTTGACCAGCAATATCATCCAGAATAAATGGCCTATCCAATGCAATTCGGGTGTCATTGCATGTGCACAAAAATGTGTTGATGGGGTGTAAATGAACTGGTCATTGTTTTTGTTGAACTAGTTGTTAGAATATGTTGTCACTACTCAGGCCAAGGAACACAGTTTTTCCTATAGTTGGTTGTTAATTATTATTTATTTAGTCACATGGATGGAGCCAGAGGACTACCATCCAATGTTAGTTGCTGCAGAAAAAGTGTGCAAAGGCACATGCTATCAGAAATTATGGTGGGTTTCAAAACCCAGTCGACATCAGGATTGTGCAATCCATTTTTGGGTCTATTGGGAGGTGATTTAGGCCACAGAAACAAAGGTTTCCCATTTTTCCACTATTGTCACATCCCAATATCAGAGGATCATTTGGTTTTCCATCAATCCACATTCCATTTACATATAGGCACGCAGAGATCCTCACAAACAATGGCTTCCTATGGCCTACAAAATCACTGATGAAGAATTGGAGGTCATTGTTCAAGAGTGGCCAGCTGACTAGTGCAAACCTGTGAGTGCAGAGGAGATCTCTATAGGGACCCCAGCACATGCACCTGATGAGCCAGTCCAACCAGGGAAATACCTCCATGACTTCGATGGAGAGTCATCGACGTACTCCGATCCACAAACCCAGCACATGTTGGAGGAGTTATGCAATAAGATACACATGGAATTCGACAACGTCAGTAGCTCCCAATCAGTGATGGAGAACCACCTGCAACATCTAATGCGGTGACGCAAGCTATACCTATGTCCAGTCAATAAGGGTTGGCCGCAGTAAGTGTTAAGCTAGATTCTATTTTTGCTGCTATTTCAAAAGTGACACTAGAGAAGGTTGTGCTGTAGGATTTCCTGACGATTAGCATTGAGCTACAGGATAGGAACATTCAAGTTCGCTCGACTTCAATTGATGTAGAATGTACATAAGTGAACTCGTTGCTGCAGCTGTTTTCGAGCATTGATGTCAATTACAACATGTTATCTACCTAAGTTTCAGTGCAACTACAGTAGTGTGCCATCCAGGAGTTGGCTAACAGGAAGAAGGAGCTTAGTGATGGGTACGTGCATTCATAGGACACTACAAATATGTTACAAGATGAGGCTAAAGAGCTATGGAAGATCAAAGAGAATTTGGAAGAAGAAAAGGTGTGGGATATTTCCGCATTGAATCACACACAGGCATAGCTAGAGCGGAAAGTCACCGATGAAATCACTGAGTTAAAGAAGGAGCAAGACCGCCTCATTATCGAGAAATCATAGCTCTATGCTAGTTGTAGCGAAGTTGAGAAATTGGTTGATGAGGATTGTGAACACATATATGAGAGCATGGAAGAACTCACCACCATCTCCAAAGCTAAGCGACTTCGGGAGGTGCTTTCCTAGCTCCAGTTAACTAACAATTTGTTGAATTCCCTAGTTTACCCTGACACGCCACCAGAACAGATTTCCAAATGAAAGAATATGATTAAGGAGTTTTTGGCCTAGTTTGAAGCTATGGAGCATGAGGTGAAGATGATCGCAGATGCAAAAACATAGTTTTGGCATAGTACGATTCGGGATGACCAACAGGAATAGGTGGTTAAGC
This sequence comes from Pseudotsuga menziesii, assembly GCA_001517045.1. Classification (NCBI taxonomy): domain Eukaryota; kingdom Viridiplantae; phylum Streptophyta; class Pinopsida; order Pinales; family Pinaceae; genus Pseudotsuga; species Pseudotsuga menziesii. Next base: position 678,382 of record LPNX011222854.1, read on the forward strand.
AAGCGCAGGAAGCTAAAACTAAGTTGACAATGCAAAATACATTGCTACGCATAATGCCTCTAATGGTTTAGATCATGTGCACTGAAGAGTCGAAGGACCTGTAGTAGCAAGTCGCTCAATCCCAAGAACGTCATTGTAAGCACATCAACCAACTTGATGAATTCCAAGACATTGGCGGGTAGTTGGTTGTGAAAGTAGTCACTGGGCTACAGGTAATACAAGAAGGTGGGAAGATGGTGGATGGCAAGGCTGGAGAGGAGCACCCATTGAAGTAGGACATGCTGAATTTTTGGGATACAGTTGAACACATTCAGCTCCAGGTTCGAGAGATCTCACATCATTTTGAAGACTTCAAGACCAAGATGACGGAGCACACCTTGTCGACTTTACGTGGCTCGAGGATGAGCCACAAGACTGTGTTGGAGACCTGTTCGCAGGGGTATTGGGTAAGTGATTTCAGTAGCACCGCAGAGGTTGTGCAAGCTCACAGTCCATCGCGAAGGACCAAAATAGTGCGATAGATGAAAGAATAACCGTTTTTGGAATTATTTATGCAATTTTGTACCAATTGACTGCATTTTATGGATATACATCACTAGTTTGTTAGAATTTAGTTAGAAGTGGACCTTGGATGCAAAGGCACAAGAATTTATATAGAACTAGAGTTGCAATAGGAGATATACTTTTTGAGATATACTTTTGATGAAAACAGAGAGAGGGAATTCTTGGGAAGAACTTGTATTTTTGGGTATCTTTTTGCATCTATGTCTATTATGAGTAGGTTTCTGGCTCTATCTATGTTGATTGGTTTTCAGTATTCCAGTGTGGCGACATACTGCATATTGTGAAACTATCCTGCAGAAGTAATATGACATGACGGATGTTTCCCTAAAGTGATTTTGTTTCTTATTTCTTTCCTTTTTTTTTATGGTGTGCAATGATAATGATGGATGTTTACTATATTTGTTATATGAATGATTGTTACTACTGCGATGAATGAAGTGGTGCGATCCATTATCCATATACTAGTTATGATAATAAATCTTCAATGAATTGTGTGATTATATTAAAACGATCTCTGAAGTATCTGTTGATTATGAAGTTAAGTTTTTGATGCCATGCCCTCCCTTCTTACTACTAGAAACTTGGTTCCAACATCTCTCCCTCGACATGTCAGGTGAGACTTCATCCACTCTATAAGTGTTGCTGGGAGGGGTCAAACCCTTCTGGGCCGGTGCTTAGGGAGATTGCGCTAGTTGGGTGTTGACAGAGTGGAAACCCTTGTTGACGAGTATTTGTTGTTGATTTGCGCCAACAATTTCTTCATCAAAGTATCTCACCAAAAGCAGTTCATTTAGCTCATTAAACTGCCAAGATAAATACATAATTGAAGACATGTTTAAAATAATTGAAAAGGATTTTCCCCATGTGTTTTTTCCTGTTTTCTCAGCATTTGTGGACATGAATAATTGTAAAGGGTGACCATAACCTTGTTGTTGGGCCCTATATACACCTGTATACACCTATATGCAACCATATGCATCTTATTATTTAAGACATATCATAATAAAGTAATAATCAAATCAAGGTGTTGGGGTATTATAAACCCAATTCATACTTAGGAAAAAATATTTAATCATCATTCGATTAAATTCCTACACACTAGCCTACAAAGTTGGAATCCACTTGCACCACTTGGTCAGCACTTGCCATATATTCCCTAGGAACACCTTTTATCATGATTATTGTTAGATATTTCATACTCTATTGACTACCAAAATTAGCGATTGCGCCCTCCTGTAAATTATGTCCTTATATTGCTTTTATCCTACTTTGCTGTGGAGAAGGTAAATCTAGTCAACTAGGAAACTGCTATATTTTGTTTCCAACCTATCCTCCATGATTTTCTCTCTAGATTCCAGGATTAGTATGTTTTTTCATCACTCATGACAACTCACTCATGATTTATCTAATTCGTGAGGTCCTTGACTGAGTTGGAAAGTGATTTAGCCACCTATGGGGGTTCATCTTATTTAGTAGGCCTGATTTATGAGCTAGCATGAGTTGTCTTCCACCAACTCAATTTTATTTTATAACGATGTATTACTATTGTAATAATCATCAATCAATTCATTATTAATCATGAATCATTTATTCATTCTTCACTTATTCATGTGATTTGATCTCTTTATTCTTTTCTCTAATTTTCGTGTGCATGCTTGTGAGAATTATCTTGTAGGAAGATATACCTCATGTGCTTCTTCTTTGCAGCAAGTCTCTATTTCTACATGGTATCAGAGCTGCAATTTATACAAATGGGGAAAAACAGTTCCTCTAACGAGGGTCTATTTAGTCCACCCTAGAGGTCAACTGTCTTAAAGAAAAAATGAGAAGAAAACTTGCCCCTTGGGGGAAGGGGGAAAGGAATCTTGGTGAATACTAAACAATATGGCAATGGTGAGGTATGAGGGAGATCTAACACAATTCCAACATCATAACCTTGCTCAAATTTATTCCTTACAACAAGCATGATGTTGGAATCCTTTTACAGTCTATGGAATAACAAGATCCAAATGTGAACCCAATGATCCATGATGTAGCTCCAAGGTACAAAAAGGAGGCCATTTAAGGAAACCTAGTGCATGAAGAGACAAAATTTAAATTCTTGGAGTTAGTGGAGCCTTCATAAGCCTTTAATGCACCACTAGTGCATGATATCTTTCCATTTGTGTTAGTCATGGAGTTCTCAAAGGGAAATCCACATTGGTCATATGGGCGTTGAATTGATAACACTTGTTGGAGCACATATAAACATACCATTAGCCATGCAGTATTTCATTTTGATTTATTTTGGAAAATTTTAAACTCATGCTACTTCTTGGATCTTGTGAGGATGTCTTTGATGGGATGAATACTATATGTTTATGGCACTTGATGGTTTAACTTGAAAAAATGGAAGATGTGTCTGAGATTTGAACCTTGACATATTCCCCCTGATGAATGAGGTTTAGAGCGTACTATATAGATGATAATGCATCATCATTTATTTTGTTTTCTCTCTGTTGTTCTTGAAAGCATTGGAAACATAGGTGGATGAATAGTCCCTTCGTGAGGGGGAAGGTCATTAGTGTAGTTGTAACTGAAAGTGTTATTTCTATACAAACAAGATTGGCATTCCCTATGCTTGTGAATATTGCTCGAAGGGTTACATAAGGAATATACTAAGGGATCTATAAGAAAATACTAAGACATGGATGAAGGTATCTTCAAACCATGTGAGAATACATCAACTTGGAATAGTTGTGATTGGTGCTAAAGAAGAAAAACTATCGAGAATATGAAGAATCCAATGGTGGTGGGTCTTTAGAATACTGGTGAATTCATTTATTGTGGACTGAACTTTACCAAATATGTTGCTACTGTTATTTTCAAACGTGAATGCTACTACCTTCGAAACGTACGAATCCCCCTTATGTGATAGATATGTAGGTAGAGAATAGGGAAAACCACTACAATAGGGAGCACTAAATACTTTACCTATGTAGGTCAAGGAGGCCCCTTGTATTGATTGAAAGGGATCATAATATACTATTGCAACCAGTACAACTCTTAGAGTATGAGGTGTTGACGTCGATGAGTCGAAGTGTTTGATAAGACAAGGGTCTTACACTATAGGAAAAGATCAGGTTGTAACCAACTATGACACTGGCTAACCTGACTGTAATGACCCTCCACAAAGTACGACCAAACCAAGTGACATGCATGCATGTAAATAAATCTAGATATGATAAATAAGTTAAGCACCGATATATATATATATATTCGAACTCTATTTACAAAGTAGATAAGGATATACAAAATTACAAATCATAAACCAAATCATATACATTCATAGAATTAACTATTCCATTTTCATCTGCAACATTTAACAAATTCAAATAACTTACCTATTCATATCGCTACTCATTTTCATTTGAGGAAGATGATGGATATTGTTTTTCCATAACTCCATTGTAGTTGTTGTCACTGGATTTCTAATCATGTTGTATACACCAATTTCCTCCCTACCATACCCTAATGGGTACTCTCCTTCCCTCGGGACCCCCGAGATCAATGGGGATGAAAAAACCTTGCTAGTAATGGAAGTATGACACCAAGTTGTTGTTTGGAGGCTCCCAACCTCACTCATGTCGTACTGAACCACACTCTTCCATAGTCACCTCAGAGCCATGCAAAGGTTTCAAGCTCCAAACTATGGCAGGACTGAAGAAGAAGAAGAAGATGATCCCCCATTCTTCCATTTCTTTAGATTTTATTAACCATTTCGTTAATTCCCATGCATCCCATGCATCACTTTTAGTTAACTATTTAGTTACTTTATTTAATTAATTAATTATATTTTATTTACCAACCCACTTGTTAATTATCTTTATTTGCCTAATTATTTGTCGATTAGTTAGGGTTTCACTTTTGGTCAAGTTCCTTAATTTACTTTGTTGACTCGTTTCTTAATTTAACTTGATTTTAGTTCATTTATATTTATTACTTATTTATTTATTTATCAGTTTTAACTTAATTTATTCTTTTATTTATTTTTATTATACTAATTTCTTTATGATCAATTTTTTATTTCCCTTAATTAAAATATATGTTGTTTACTGCATCATTCTTATCGCGACAAACATTATCAAGGTTGTGTGATTCTAGCATTCCCTTTCGATAATTCCCATAGGAGAGGAGTTGGTTATGAGGACTAAGCCAATGTTACCTCAGTTCACCTACCCTCAGAAGAGCCAGGTGGTTCCTGGGGATTAATGCCAAATGCTTATTGTGCACCCCCCAGTAATAATCTTCGTGAGTGAATGAGTTGCGGCCTAACCTCACATCTCACACATATGATGAACTTGAGTTTTCCTCACTCTATTCAAAGTTCATCATGTCTTCCAATTTTCTAGCCTTATAGGTATAATTTTTTAACCTCGTCACCTGATGTTTATCGATTGACAATCGCAGTCCCATCACTTGCACATAAAACAACCGATGCATCAAATCTCATAAAGAAGATTTCAACTGTAAGAAAACCATCAATCAAACTCAACTATCGAGGTTTTCTTGAGTCCTCCAGATTCCATGCATGCTAGTGCATCAAACATATCATAATTCAATCGTGCTATATACAAGGCCGATATCACTTTTCATAGTTGTCAACTCAACTAGAGTCTTTTCATATTGATGCTTTCTTGCATTTCATGTACCTTCCTTTCCTTTCATACTTGAGAGAGCATCAAAGTATATGCTACATAAATTTTGTCAAAACATTATACAGCTGTAATCCTTGCTGATAAATTTACATTATTTTTCATTCACAATTAAAATTATAATATAAATGCATATATAATTTCCCAATTGCCAACATTATTTTCAGAATCATAATTTACTCAAGAATGTGTCAGATCATCCTCATTTGGTCATATCTCATTAATAATTCCTTGCTTCACACAAGTCCAGGTCATCATAAACCAGATGACATAAGAAAATACGTCCATACAAAGTTATTTTATATTTCAAAATTGTAACTAGTTCAATCATTTGTCATAGACCACCCTCAAATATTAGTTATACTAATCTCAAAAGTCAAGGTAAAAAAGGTGTTACATACACCCCCACTTCATGAAACTTCATCTAAGAGTTATAGAATACATCTGAATATTTCTAACTATTTCCAATGCATCCTCCTAGGTCACAGTTTTGGGACTATATCTATCCTTGATATTAGATCCTCATACATGAATCACATAATGCTAGTTTGCATAGAGACGCTAACCCTACCTCAGTATCGAGTAGTAATTTTTATTTATACATAATTATTTTACTCAATTACTTTTCCAATCTCTAAATGGGCATTACATACTCCCCCTCTTTAGGAAAATTTGTATGAAAGGTTTTTTTATGGTATATTCAATAATAGTTTCACTCACATTCCAGTCTTATGCCATTCTCTTCTATTTTCATTAGTTATCCATGGCTATGAATACTAGTAGTTATACAATCATTTATTTTGTTTCAACAACAACGATCCAACATATTATCATTAATCCCATGGTAATATCATGTAATAGAATTCCAATAATATTTTCAATAATTCGCTAGTGTTTTTTCATAATTCAATAATACTTTTCAATAATTGTCAATATTGACTCAAAATTCCAACACTTCCTAGTCATCCAAAAATACTCGCAATATTCACTTTGACTATAATCTAGATCTCCTCAATAGAAACACAATGGCTACCCAAGCAACTTTTATCATAATAAAATTCATATAGGAATTCATAATCTATTCGGTTATCCTCTCCTTCAAGACAAGGAGAGAAAATTAATTCAATATTTAGTAACATACGTATTTATAATCCGATTTGCAAAATCAAAAGTGACAATCACACAGTCCAACACCAATGCATAACTCACTCATCACTCCAATAAGTCTTCTTTCAATTCTATAAATTTCAGTAAAGTTGATTCTCATCTTGATATGATTCCAAAGTGTCAGAACTTAGCAACTTAGTCGAACATATTAAACTTTAATTTTTATCTATTCGGTCAGCATATCATGTCCAAATTAGCGATGTCATCACATATTTACCTCATTTCAACAGTCTTGTTATTGTATGACCCCTTTGACATGATTTACAAGTCATATCATATGTGTCATTATATCCTCATCAAGTCTTGTCTCGAGTACTAGTCATATTTTCATCTAGGTTTCACTGTTTCAAGTTGAGGTTAGCATCATTGTGTTTCATTGGTTGTGTTTATCTCCTCTATACTTCATTTTACAAAGTTTTCCTTCATTTATCCCTTTCAATGGGCTTGTCAAGTTATATTTTACCAATTATTATATCTTATTCAAATACGATTTGTAGTTTTTCATTTTCATTAATAGTGTCGTTATAATTCAAAATCAATGTTGTTTTGCTTGTCTTGTTGCAAGGTTCATCTCCAGGTTTGATTTGATTCAAATTGTCATGGTTTGACCCTCTAGGAACTCGGTGGGAGTTTTGGCATACTTTAATGTTTCATGTCATCTAAAAATGTCAAATTCCTATCATTTGTAAAATTTGATAAATGTGTATGTTGACACGTCTACTACATCATAGTTTTTCCTATCACCAATTCACCCATATGCTATCTCATTTGTTGACATTAATGTCTCAATATTATATCATATAGTGGAATCTGACATTTTTATCGCTTCTACCTTAATTTCCTTACATACTATGCTTCATCATCGTACCTTCAAAACATCTCAATAGATACAATACATGAACAATTTCCTTTATCATATTTTTCATGAAAGGATTAAGTACTTGTCTTCCACCTTTGTAAGAATATTTTTCTTAAATGTTTCTTCTTTCTTTCTTCCTTCATATATGCATTCTTCATTAAATACAATAACCCTCAATTTGACCTTGTTAAATGCTCCCTTTACATGTGAGGGTATCACTTATATTTTATTTTATCACTTCATTTTTTTTTTTGAGTATGGATTGTTTCAATGTCTTGTCACATCAATTCATAGAAGCAGCTTATTTTCACATTCATATTGATTTATTTCATCATTCAACAATTGACTTGTAGCCTAGCATAGATCCATTTTAAACCTGGATCTATCAAGCACCCAGAGAGATCCAATTTCTTGAGGTGTATATTTTTTACCATTTGGGTCCCTCTTTGTACTTGATAGATTTGATTTTAAAATAGATTTATGTTGGTTTATTTTTTCTGTATATTTTATTTAAATATATATGTAATTTACATTTTTGATTTTTCATTTTTAAATATTTTTTATTATAGGAACATAATGACCTTTGTCAATGTATACTTTTAATCAAATCAACTGATCTATGTATGCTTCAGAAAATAAGATTTGTATGCCAACATCTTAGAAAAGCATCTCAAGCAGCTCCACTTATGCCCATGAAGAGATAAATGTAATACACATGTGTCCACTCGAGCTGTAGTGACAATTCTCGATCCAATGGCTGTCACATTTCAAAGGGATTAGTAAGGGCATCCATCCAAAATGGATATCATAAGTAACCAGCATAGATCCATCTTAAAGGTGGATCTACCAAGCACCAAGAGGGATCAAATATCTACAGGTGCAAGTCCTTTCCCCTCTATCAAATTCAATACTCACCCATTTTCTCCTTCAAATCACGTCTTCAACATAATATGTGTAGTTGAAAGGCATGCTGGCATGGATTATCATTTTGTCGAGCATCCCTACACATTATTGCACACTACCATGGATGATACATGAATGGGTATCACTTCACATATTTGATTGTGCCGGTGATATTTGTCGTAATTAATATCATATTGTTATGGCACTGTATTAATACTCTTATTACCTATGAATCAATTTGTTAAGTGGGAAAATTAGTTCAAGATCCCCACTTTATGCATATTCGTGTATTCTCAGCAAGCATAAGAATTGATAATGTTGTTGCGATCGAGAGGGAATGTAATGTTTGTATTAGGCCATTAATTATATTTATACTTGAGGTATTAATGCATATTTTTGCAGTCTGTGCATCTACTAAAAATGATAATCATAATATTGTTGCACTGAACTCCTAGGTAGTATTTGTATCATATGATTAATAATCAATTATCTTGATAGCTCAAGTATTATTTGCATTACATTGATATATTTTTTTTGCATTACAATATTATCTACATAGCCCATGTATTATTTACATTACATAGTTGGTTTATATATTTTTCAATGCAAGAAATGAAGAAATGATATATTATTTGCAGGTATCTTTTTAAAATCGTTTTAAACAACCTTAACTCTAGTTTCTACATGATAGTAATGTCTGAAAATGATTATAATATTTGAATGTTGTTATTACAAGGGATTCAAGAGAAAGTATTTAGATGATATTTCAGTATTTTTGTATATGATTGTGATGAGTGAATGATAAGAGGTTGACTAGTTAGTGTGATAGAGTGACTTGAAATGTGAAATTTTAGAACTCTAGGGTGAAGCATATTAATTATTGTGCATGGTTTACAATAACAATCCATATTTTTAAATAAAAAAATATTAATAAAAGTTTGAAAAATAACCACAATACTACTACCTCTTAAATATATTTTGAAAAGTTTGAAAATATCCAAAGAATGATTAATGTGGTTTAGATAGAATACTTTATTAAATTTAACCTAAGGCAATTTTTTTATAGCTTTAAACTATAGTTTTAATGCCATGTTAGTTGTTAAAATGGTATAATGTGAAAATATCAACCTCTGGAAATTTTACCTCTGCATATAAAATTTTAATAAGAGCATAATCTTATTAATGATATGTAATGATAGGGAAAAAAATGTGTAACAACTATGTGAAAAAACTAACATTCATTGGATTTACTGGAAAAAAAAACAACATTGTCTTAAAACAATAACAATTTTTTCCAAAGCAAATAAATTTGTGCATGAAACATAAAATTCCAGAAAATAAAATTAATAATAGATTTGAAAACAAATATTGTCTTCATTAAACAAATATTATGACCATAGTTTGTTTATTGTTTAACCATATGAAAAGTTATTAAACCATATTATTATTATTAAGGAAACATATTTTGTAAATGAATAATATAAAACCATAAGAAGAGAATAACAACTTAAAGAAAAATATTATATTTAAAAACTTGATTTAATATTATTTTTTTAAACTTAACAATATAAGAGTTGATTGTGGTTGAAGAGAATTTGTTTTTGGAAAATAATCAATAACAATATTAATGAATATATTACAATTGTAATAATAAATATTTAGTTTCGGTTAACCAAAATTATCACATTTATCACGAGGAAAACTATAATAGTAATTGTCTTTAATATTGGGAGATTTCTTTATGAGAAAGAAAGATTATTCAATTCTTTTAAAGAATTTGTTTATGTGATTTAGTTAGTTTAAAATGAAACTTTAAGGGTGTTGTTGAAATGTGAACCTTGTTGCCGCCTTTCACACACCTGGGTCACGTGGCAGAAATCTTCAAGCCACTCGGTCTATCCTTGGGGGCAAGTCTCGAGTCAAGGCTGTCACCTTGTTCTTGACTCCTCCGTTTAGGCTCAACTCCTAATGAAGACAAGGGGGGTAGACCCTATTAAGTTACTAAGGATAATTACTTATTATGGTGATGTTAAACTGAATGAGTTACTTAGGAGTTTGAAATTTAACTACATACAATAAAAAATGACAAGATACAAAAATGAACACACGAAAGCACAATGCTGAGACACAATATATATATAAATCAAGAAAATAACCAGTGCCTTAGAATGGAGTCAAAAAATAGAATCAATGTACTTGCATGTGCTTGGAGTGAATGTTTTGCAATTGCCTCTTGGTATGTTTTAAGTTAAATTTGAGGTGTGATTTGATTAAAACTAGGTGAAGGGGTGGACTCCAATTATACCAGAGAGTACTTGGAGTATGTCCAAAACTAAACCTTCACGGCTACCCACAAGGAATATGTGGGTTGAATGGAGTCTCTGGGGCTGTTGTTGATAACGCACCCGTCAGGGTGTGACAGAGATTGGTGCCCCGAGGTCACTTTTCAGAAGTTCCCACTTCCTTTGGGTATTTTGCCACCATGATGGTTTGATCTACGTGTTGGATTTTCCCCTTTTGGTTTGTTAATTTTGGAGAGTGAGTCCTAATTATACTCGTCACTCAAGTGCTTTTGATATAGCTTGACTGATCGGATGAACCGCAGCCAAGTGCAAAGCATACACACCGGAGTCTTGTCAATTTTAGTAAATTTTACAATGGGTGTTCTTGTTAAAAGAAAACCCTCCAGGAACCTCTTTCGATCCAAGTGGATCTCAATTGGGGAATCAAGGAGGGGTTAATTTTATAATAGCTTAAAAACAACTGATAGAAAAGAAAACAGATACACAATTTCGGTTTTCTAATTAGTCCTACCACGAATCTCTTTCCCCTTTCGAGTAAATCGGGAAGTCGTGGCGTAAGTATTAAGATTACTTTGAAATATTAAAATCAAATGGATAATTAATTAAAGTATTCTACCCTACATATTAGAGCTACACTAGATTTAAAAAAGATGAACGGAAAAGCGAAAAAAAGACACGGACGCAAATCCCCCTAGGGGAGATGGGGAATGTGCTTGAAAGAGCCTATTCAAAAATTATTTTTATTAATAGCGGTTAAAATATCAGAGAACTGATATAATTCCTCTCGATCCTTATACAAAGTGAAATCAAGATCTTACAAAGTGTGAAAATTAAAGGTTTTAGTCAAATGGGAGACCCCTAGCGGGATTTGAATGCTCCTGAGGCCACTTTCAAACAGCAGCTTCCTTTCTCTTTTGTCAAACCTGATAAAAACCAGCGAGCATATTAGACAAAAATATGCCCAAAATCACTCTGAAAGTAACTTTGGGTCAGCTTAGTTTTAACAAAAAAAACTAAGTTAAAACTTGTTAAATTTGGGTAATCTAGTTATGCAAAAAGGAACCAAGGAAAGCAAGCTTTCCTTGGGATCTTGGATTGTTGTTTGGGAAGCCAATAACATGTGCACTTTATTGCAGAAGATGAATATTTGAAGAATGAAAAAGAAACTACCTTATGAGCAAGTTTTAGATCTATGACTTAGCTACTTGCAAAAACGAAAATTCCTACACCTAGATCTATCTTTATGAAATGATACTCTTTATGAAATTGCAGATCTAAGAAGCAAGACTCTTATGAAATAGATCTAATAATATATATTCAATTCTTAGAACTAAATCTGATCATAAGAGGAAGAGACAAGTAACCGGAAGATTGTTTTTTTTAAAGAAAGGAGGAACAGAAGGGGAAAGGCCCGTTGTTGGATGGATTTGCAATGGAAACTTGTTAGTGGAATACAGAGGGGAAATTCCTTCACAAAGTTTTTGGATTTATAGTGGAGTCAAACTAGATCCATATCTCGTCCAATCCTTGCTACCTAAAAGCTAAACACATAATCATGCATGAAACCTCATGAGATCTGGATATATATATGGAAAAGAGGACAAATTTACATGCAAATAAACTTATTAAACATGTATAATCTAGATACTCAAAAATATATGCTATGAGATATAGAAAAAAAAAGTAACCTTACTTTCCCAACTATACTCCTATTGATTTAGCTGAACCGTTCAAGCCAGACAGGGTTCAGATGCAAAAATTGAGAGAAAAGCCGGCAAGATCAACAGCTGTAAGACAATGTTTAATCCACACACATGAGAGAATTACACAATTTAGCCTCCAAAGATTCTTTATTCCAACAATCAAAAGATTACAACAATATTACAATAGCAATCCCTTCAATCCAACTCTAACTAGTTTGGAAGAGGCTGCGGTGCTTGGATATATACAAAAACCAGGAGATCCAGCCTAGGGGGGGCGCAAATCCCAAGAAGATAAACCAAATATGCTGATGGAGAGTCCATCAATGCCTGATCTATGTCTAACTGAGCCATATTTGAGTCTCATTGAGTGTTATTGTCAATCGGAGAGCTGATGTGACTGACACATCAACCTGTTGACTGAAGCATCAACCAAAAATCATCCAAATGATCCAGAATGTGTTGAGGAGAGAGGGAGGGAAAAATTCCCCATAAAGGATGCTGAAGATCAACTCTGGATCTGATTTGATCACCTCCTTCAGTCAATGATTTGTTAGATCTAGTGAATCGGCTTCAGATCTAACTGATTTCAATCAAATCGACTGAGAATCCGCTGATCTATGATTCTGGATTTGCTCCATTATTTATCAATTTATTAATTAAAATCATCAATAATTGATTTTTGGGGCTTTTTGACCTGAATGATGGAAAATCACTCAAAACTAGGAAATAGTGGGTCCATGGGTTTACATGGTGCTCTTAGCTTGAAATGAGCACCTACATGACTGAAACTGATTATTTGACCCACTTTTATTACAAAATAAAATTTTCCAATTAAACTATTAAAAAGTAGCCTATGTTTTGGAAAAAATAAATTTTAATTAAAAACACTGAAAAAACTAAAAAATTGAAAAATTGAAAAAACCTAGGGGGACTTAGACATGTTCATATGACTCGACCATGATGTTTAGCATGTTTATACATCGACACATAGACTGTAATAACCTCAATATACCTAAATTCCAAGCCGACCACCCCAACTTTGAAGGTATGGAGTGAAAAACTCATAAATTATTAGTCGTTTATTCAACAACCAATAATAACCAAGGGAAAAAACACCCTGGGATGATCGGATTGACAAATAAATTCTAAGAGACCGAGTCTTTTACAGATACTATCATTCTAGAACATTTATTACAATTCCCCCATGGGGTATGAACATGTGATATAGTACAACAAGCACTTCCCAGAAGTACTTCCAAAGGTCTTCTGATGTCCAAACAAGTTATCCTTGTCCGGTTCACTAAGCTCACTTGATAAAAAACCACTAAGTACAACTTAGGTGGTAACATTGTGGCTCCAACTATGGGACATGTGCTCGATCTAGTCTTTGAGGCAAGGAGAGGATACAAGAACACCAGAATCTTTGGTTTATATGCCCTTTAAAAACATCTCAACTTGACGAAAAAAACCTCAGTAGCACAAGTTTTATAAAAACCAAATGAACCATTAAGCTGATTTATTTAAACAAAATAAATGTAACTAACTAAAAGAAGCAAAATTTTATTATAGCTAAGTATAAAATAAAAAATGCAGAAAGTAAATGTTGTTTTTCAAGGAGCTTATTTTCCTACGCTAATCATGATATAAAAAGGGTTAAGTGTAATCAGAAATCCAATGTAACCACCTAAGAATTTTATTAACATAAGAAAAAATTTCCTTGTCTTTGGTTAGCATCCAAAGTAAGGATACTTTATTCAGAAAATGCAAACATGTGTCATGATCTGGAAGGGGTGGGATGGATGGGAAATCATAGGCATGAATAATGTCGTCAAACTTCCTCCCAAATTGGTAAGTGCTTGCTCAGGCTGCTTCTATCCATGACTGGATAGGGTTGATGTACAAATCAAAATGATGAGGTAGATTAACTACACCATCATATTGATCATCAAGGCTTACCGGATGATAATTCACTGTATAAGCCCCAAGCGGCTCCAAGTCATGAGAAAACTCTATATGTGAAGATGATAGTTGAGATTGATATTCTAATAACTACATCACATCTATCTTTTCACAACACTACTTCTCCATGTCTTCATTATTGATATTTTTGTGTGGCTTTGCATGATATGACTCTGAATGATCATAAAGCAAGAAAATAACCAGTGCCTTAGAATGGAGTCAAAAAATAGAATCAATGTACTTGCATGTGCTTGGAGTGAATGTTTTGCAATTGCCTCTTGGTACATTTTAAGTTAAATTTGAGGTGTGAGTTGATTAAAATTAGGTGAAGGGGTGGACTCCAGATATACGCGAGAGTACTTGGAGTATGTCCAAAACTAAACCTTCACGGCTACCCACAAGGAATATGTGGGTTGAATGTAGTCTCTGGGGCTATTGTTCATAATGCACCCATTAGGGTGTGACAGAGATCAGTGCCCCAAAGTCACTTTTCAGAAGTTCTCGCTTCCTTTGGGTATTTTGCCACCATGATGGTTTGATCTAGGTGTTGGATTTTCACCTGTTGGTTTGTTAATTTGGGAGAGTGAGTCCTAATTATACTAGTCACTCAAGTGCTTTTGATACGGCTTGATTGATCGGATGAACCGTAGCCAAGTGCAGAGCATACACACTGGAGTTTTGTCAATTTTAGTAAATTTTACAATGGGTGTTCTTGTTGAAAGAAAACCCTCTAGGAACCTCTTTCGATCCAAGTGGATCTCAATCAGGGAATCGAGGGGTTAATTTTATAATAGCTAAAAAACAAATGATAGAAAAGAAAACAGATACACAATTTCAGTTTTCTAATTAGTCCTACCACGAATCTCTTTCCCCTTTCGGAACAATCGGGAAGTCATGGGGTAAGTATTAATATTACTTTGAAATATCAAATATGGAATATGAAATTGATAATGAATTAAAGTATGCTACCCTGCAGATTAGAGCTACGCTAGATTTAAAAAAGATGAATGGAAAAGCGAAAAAAAGACACGGACACAAATCCCCCCAGGGGGGATGGGGAATGGGCTCGAAAGAGCCTAGTCAAAAATTATTTTTATTAACAGTGGTTAAAATATCAGAGAACTGATATAATTCCTCTTGATCCTTCTACAGAGTGAAATCAAGAGCTTACAAAGTGCGAAAATTAAAGGTTTTAGTCAAATGGGAGACCCCTAGGGGGATTTGAACCCTGCTGAGGCCACTTTCGAACAGCAGCTTCCTTTATCTTTTTTCAAACTTGATAAAAACCAGCAGGCATATTAAAAAAAAATATTCTCAAAATCACTTTGAAAGTACCTTTGGGTCAGCTTACTTTTAACAAAAAAAAAAAAGTTAAAACTTGTTAAATTGGGGTAATCTAGTTATACAAAAAGGAACCAAGGCAAGCAAGATTTCCTTGGGATATTGGATTTCTGTTTGGGCATCCAATAAGATGTGAACTTCATTGCATAATATGAATATTTAAAGAACAAAAAAGAAACTACCTTATGAACAATTTTTAGATCTATGACTTAGCTACTTGCAAGAAGAGCAATTCCTACACCTAGATCTATCTTTATGAAATGATACTCTTTATGAAATTGCAGATATAAGAAGAAACAATATTATGGAATAGATCTAATAATACATATTCAATTCTTATAATGAAATATGATCATAAGAGGAAGAGACAGGTAACCAGAAGATTGATTTTTTTAAAGAAAGGAGGAAGAGAAGGGGAAATCCCCGTTGTTGGATGGATTTGCAATGGAAACTTGTTAGTAGAATACAGAGGGGCAATTCCTTCAGAATTTTTTTGGATGTATAGTGGATTCAAACTAGATCCACAGCTCGTCCAATCCTTGCTACCTGAAAGCTAAACACACAATCCTACACGAAACCTCGTGAGATCTTGATATATATATGAAAAAGAGGCAAAATTTACATGCAAATAAACTTATTAAACATGTATAATATATATCTTCAAACATATATGCTATGAGATATAGAAAAAACAAGTAACCTTACTTTTCCAACTATACTCCTATTGATTCAGCTCAACCGTTCAAGCCAGACAGGGTTCAGATGCAGAAATTGAGAGAAAAGCCGGCAACATCAATAGCCGTAAGACAATGGAAGAGGCTAATGTGCTTGGATATATACAAAACCCATGGGATCCATCCCAGGGGGCGCAAATCCTAAGGAGATAAACCAAATATGCTAAGGGAGAGTCCATCAATGCCTGATCTGTGTCTAATTGAGCCAAAACTGAGTCTCACTGAGTGCAATTGTCAATCGGAGAGCTGATCTAATTGACACCTCAACCTGTTCACTGAAGCATCCACCAAAACTCATCGAGATGAGCCAAAATGTGTTGAGGAGAGAGGGAGGGAGAAATTCCCCATAAAGGATGCTGAAGATCAACTCTAGATCTGATTTGATCACCTCCTTCAGTCAAGGATTTGTCAGATCCAGTGAATCTGCTTCAGATCTGACTGATTTCAATCAAATCGGCTGAGAATCCATTGATCTATGATTTTGGATTTGCTCCATTATTTATCAATTTATTAATTAAAATCATCAATAATTGATTTTTGGGGCTTTCTGACCTGAGTGATGGAAAATCACTCAAAACTAGGAAATAGTGGGTCCATGGGTTTACATGTTGCTCTTAGCTTGAAAATAAGCACCTACATGACTGAAACTGATTATTTGGCCCACTTTTATTACAAAATAATTTTTTTTCAATTAAACTATTAAAAATTAGCCTAATTTTTGAAAAAATTAAATTTTAATAAAAAACACTAAAAAAACTAAAAAATTGAAAAATCCTAGGGGGACTTAGACATGTTCATATGACTCGACCATGATCTTTAGCATGTTTATACATTGACACATAGACTCTAATAACCTCAATAGGCCTAAATGCCAAGCTGACCACCCCAACTTTGGAGGTATGGAGTGAAAAAATAAGAAATTATCAATCATTTATTCAACAACCAATAATAACCAAAGGAAAAAACACCATGGGTTGATCGGATTGACAAATAAAGTCTAAGAGACCGAGTCTTTTACAGACACTATCATGCTAGAACATTTATTACAATTCCCCCATGGGGTATGAACATGTGATATAGTACAACAAACACTTCCCAGAAGTACTTCCAAAGGTCTTCTGAAGTCCGAATAAGTTATCCTTGTCCGGTTCACCAAGCTCACTTGATAAAAAACCACTAAGTACAACTTAGGTGGTAACAAACCTAAAGAGGCTTCATTTATGAATTTATAATTGGCTCTATTTTTTTATTATGTTTTGATATTTATTTTATTTTTATAAAGCCTACCAATTTTTGGGTATATTCAAATTATTTGCTTTTATTTTTTATTTTTATTTGAGTTAAGTGGATTACAAGTGCCGAAGGAGTAACACGTCCTCCCCTAATGGGATGTAGAATTAACAAGAAGAAAATTAGATTTAAAATGTTGATTTAATATTAATTTTTTAAACTTAATAGTATGATGAAAATTTCATTTTATTAAATAATTAATAGGAACATAAATGAATAGAATGTAATTGTAATAATAAAGATTTGGTCTAGGTTAACATTTTATTTTTAATTTAGGTTAAAATAAATTATCACATTAATCATTAAAAAAAAATAATAGTAATTGTGTTTAATATCTTAAGATTTTTTTATTTGAAAGAAAGTTTCTGCAATTTTTTTTAAAGAAAAAGTTTATGTGATTTAGTTAGTTTAAAATGAAAGCTTAAGCATCTTGAAGAAATGTGATCGTGAACACTCTTCATATATGAATTTATAATTGGCTTTATTTTTTTATTATGTTTTGATATTTATTTTATTTTTATCAAGCCCACTAATATTTTGGCATATTCAAGTTATATATAAAGAGAGCCGACTATAAGTTATAAGCAGTCAAAAAGTTATCCTCCCCTAATGAGCTATCACCATTCTTAAATAATAGATCAGTTAGGCACCTGAGTGGGCCCAATGGTTAAGAGCTTGTGTTATCTCCGAGAAGGTCACAGGTTCAAAACCGGCGGGGGGTAGGGATGCCTATTTAGCCCGTTGTGACAAGACTCGAAGGGTAGACGACCCCTGGGATAGGTGCCCACCTATAGGTAATTCCTGGGATGTGGTACCAGGACGTCTCGGCCCCTGCTAAGTCACAAGTTTCTGGTATATCTGGCTTGCGGGCTGTTGGATATACCCTTGGCTGTTGCCATGGTTAAAAAAAATAGATCAGTTCTCTTTATGGAATCGTGGCAACTCCAAAATAAATAAATAAAATTAAAAGAATTCGAAAACATATATTAAACCGAAACTTCTACAAATTGTCTATTTTGAAAGGGGCGGTTCGATCCTCTAGTTATATCCAAAACCTTAGTTGGTTTTCTCATGATTATTGTGATCGTGTTCTTATGTTTAGTTACACTCAACAATAGTATTAGTCAAAACGATGGTGTATCGAGCAAGTGACCTCTACGACGCTTAGTTGACAGTGATAATCTTAAAGTTTAATCTTAATTTTAAAGTTTAAGCAGATATTTAGGCCTAATTGGTGCATGGCGTCCAGATTGATTTGATAAGTTTAGTAACTAGGATAGATCCATCTAAAGGAGATCTATCAAGCATCAAGAGGGATCAAATATATCAAGGTGTAAACTTTTGTTTAGAGTGAAAATGTTGAGTAAATATGTAATCAGTGTTAGTTTATTTAATTTATATTTTTCATATATATCCAATTCTAAATCATTTAAATTTAATTTAAGCCCATAAGTTATTTTTAATAATATTTTATTATGTGTCAAATCTAAAATGAGTAGAGGAGGAGTTACACATCTCTTCCATACTCAGTTGTAGAATACACCTCTTTATGCTTAAAAAAAAAACTTTACTAACATTTATGCCAATGTAAATGTGATATAACTGAACCAGAGATCCAAATCACGATGGTGCCATTAAATGTATTCCCTCACTAATCCTGTAGATATTTTTTTCACAGATCGTGATTCAAGTTTTATTAAGAGAATGTAGATAGTTTTTTCACAGATCGTGTTTCAATTTTTTTTGAGAGAGTCCAGATTTCGATTTACTACTCGTGATTGCCAAACTTCAAGACTCAACTCGTATCAACTGATCTTCAGGTAAAGCGTTAATTTAAATACTACTATATATAAAAGTCGATCAACAGAGAAGCAAGAAGATAGACACATGAAAGATGTACGTAATCACATCACTGGGCGTTTTGTTTGAGGCAGAAGTTACACGAAGATTCTTGCACGACTTTGGCACTTAAACAAACTTTGGTAGAGAATACTGTAGTACTACGCTCTCCTATGGATGTATACCAAAATCGAGAGGATCACTTGTCTTCATCTACCTTTTTGTTCTTTCACACCGAATCAATAGAAAACATAAGCCTTATAAAAACTTACTGTTGTGGAGAAAACTTCTTATGCTTGGGTGGACCACAATACATAGTATGATACAAGAAATCAATCCACTTCGAATATGATAAAGAGACAAACAATTCTAGCACTAAGGGATAAGAAGTGTACCTTGTTTTAGATGTTTTTAGGAGATTTTCGTTGAGCTTTCAACCACACTTGCGCCTACATTCTATTCTCAACGACAATGAAATATGAAAGCATGATAAATATTAAGGCTTAGAACCTACTCTAGCATATATCAATCCAATATATATATATATAATCAAATCAATTATATCCATGGATACACTACTACATAGAGGGGGTTATTAAGACATTATTTGAGTCAAAAAAAGTTTGTACATTATGGATAAATAACATTATTTAATTAGTTCTTCTAATTTGCTGATATATTCAGGATATTATAGAATTTTAATTTCTATCATTGAAAAATCTTTTGGAAAAATATTGACCTGGTAGATATGTATAATATTAGAAGGCCTTTTCCGTGGAGGTTGTGAAGAAATTTTTCATGGACTAAATAGAATGTTTGACCCATATTCTGGTGATACACTTGTAATGTAATATTCTAGACAAATGCAAATAATTATTTGGTCTAGTTTTTTACATATATTCAAAACTTTTTTTGTATAGAAAAGTTAATAGTGAAGTTCCCAAGTCTATGTTAGAATACAATTCTTGGGAAACAATAGATAGAAAATCAGTTGTTGGGAAATAATCGCTAGAAAATCATCATGATCATGAAAATCAATGCTTGCATCATGCCGACAAGATATTTTACCCTTATTTTAATTTTGTTGACAAGATACTATACTCATGAATAAATGATAAAATGTATAGATGTCTTCTCGTCTTATTGGGAGATCCAATTTTTTCGTTCATCCATTAATGGCTACTCTTTATTTTGAAAAAAATTCCTTGCATGTTTCCCAAATTATTTGGAAAAATCTTCCTCTCCATACTTATTCTTCTTTCCTAAAAAAATAAACCGTCATCTATTCATCTATTTTAACACATTTATATAAGATTTACTCTCCTCTATTTCGAACATAGTTGACTACCTCATATAAGACATGGTGGACATAGGGGGTTGAGGTGACCTTTTTCATTCAGTTGAAAGGTAGAACCAAATTAACATTCAAGGCTCAATTTATAAAAGTGCATACATTATATTGGATTTAAATCAAGTGAAAGGGATTTTCATAAATCATAAAAGAGTAAAATGTGATGCTGAGAAACCTGGCAATGAGATCCACAGGGAAAAAACTATAAGTAGCACATATTGCAAACAAGACACATAATTATAAATTATATGGTAGTTACCTATGAGTGACGTGGCTTCTCTATGGCCATGCCCCCTTTCTCTTGGTGCCAAATTCTTTAGAATCCAATGATTCCAAACCAAATCGGAGCCTCCTCTAGTAATAAAAAATTGCACGGTGAATACCACAATCCATATCCTAGGAAAACATGACGTGTCATTATTCCATGGATTTTTGTTTTATAAAAGCAATGCTTCTTATGGGAAAAAGTTGAATGACTCGTAGATTAGAGAATGAGATATTACCTCCAAGCATTTAGTGGAAATTTCAAAAATGTTTTCTTTCATAATATAGTGGGTCATCGATCCTCGAGAACCTTGGATCGATTCATAAGCGAAAAACAAATTCCCAAATTTGAGGCTTTGATTTTCATACGAAGATTTGATGGAAAAATGCACAACATTAAAACCCCAAATGGGCGCTCTTTAATATAAGCCCAATCAATTATCCCAATAGAAAATAGTGTGGGTTTAGCATGAGGCATTGTGTGACATCCTCAACCTTCTATATATTTTCATCTCGATATCAAACCGTAGCTCAAACCTTACAGCTCATGCTCCTGCCTTCACCTCAAACACTTCCCTAAACCTTGCAATAGTGTGTGCTCCAGCATTCACCTCAAACCCAATTCCAAACCTTACAACTCGTGGTCTTCCCTTAGCTTCAAACCTTGGCTCAAGCCCTGAAATACTATGCTGCTCCTACATCAAAACATGGCATTGTTGAGAAATATGGTTTGCAAACAAAGGAAAAAACATGAAATAGTATGTGTTCTTTCCTTCGCCTCAAACCATGTCCCAAACCCTATAGCCCATGCTACTACCTTAGCCTGAAACCTTGGCTCAATCCCTAAAATACTATGCTACTCCCACATTGAAACATAGAATCATTGATAAATATATTTTGGAAATAGAAGAAAACCCATGCAATAGTATGTGCTCCTGCCTTCATCTCAAACCATGGAACAAACCTTATGGACGGCTTGTGCTCCTACCTTCACCTCAAACCCTGGACCAAACCTTACGTACGGCTTGTGCTCCTGCCTTCCCCTCGAACATTGGCTCAATCCCTAAAATACTATGATGTTCCTGCACGAAACAATATGACAGCGCTAAGAAATATGGTTTGCAAATAAAGAGAAAAAAAAAGAAGTAAAACTAAAAAAATATTTTATAACCCCGCTAATTTCCATCTCTTTATGCCATTAGGTAACCCAACTCTATCATCGTAGTAGGAACAAAAACTTAAAATATGAATTATAAAACAATTAAACTGCGAAGGTAGAGATGAAATTGCAATTCCATCTTAAATAAATGTCTCAAAATGCCCTTACTTGTAGTAGTGATAAATAGCATTCATAGTTTCACAGATAATGGATATTTCTATTAATTATAAACAGAGATATAAGTGAAAAAATCTATCGGCACCTCATATAAACGAAGAAACTGAGTCCTCCACTTGGGCCTCCACCACTTCAATCCTTCATATTAGTGGCAAGCTCACAAGGCAATGGAAAGCTTGGTGTTGTTTAGGAATAAACACCCTTATAACCTAGGGTCTAGGGTTACCAACTTACTTCTAAAACTTGCAAACAATTAGCTTTAGCTAAGTAGAGAAAGGAAATAGAAAAAAATATTGGACTCACCTGATTATCGACAGTTGATCCAAGCTTTATCTTCTTCCGCTCTGCTTCTCTCCAAAGCTTTCAGGAATGCACCTCCTTCACCTGCAAAGAGAAAATTCTCCAAGTACAATATTATATATGTATATATAACAGGTTAGATAAACAATATATATAGTGATTAATCAAATATATTCATCAAACCCTAATACATGAAAGAGACTCAACACAATGTTGGAAGAAGAATTCTCTTTATTAACAATCAGTGAATGATATAAGTGTACAACCCAATGTCTAAGACAAGGACTCCTCTCAAACAAAAGGACTCTGAGTTCTGCTACTCCAAGACTTCTGAAGATATACCACCAGCATAACTTTTCTCTCCAAAATTCATTGTTTAATGTCCTCCCCAAGGCCTCTATTTATACTTTGGGAAATAGAGCAGTTTCAAAGGTTGAGGAGGTTGAGACAGTTGAGATGGTTAATGATTAGGGCTCAACTAGTCTCCATTAATCGTGATTTATATTTTTTAATTTTGAATGGAGGTGAATATGACTATTAATATAAGCAACCCATGTATGACATGCGAGTCTCTTAAAGGAAACCCCCGTATAGATCTGTACGTAGGTTTAATGGAGATAGTCGCATACATTACACGAGTTGTCAACGAGGATAGTCGCGTATGTACGCGAGTTTCAATGGAGATAGTAGAATATGCCAATCCATACTTCGAAAAATAATGTAGCAAGCTGGTTGAAGGATAAATGCATCTCATGTCATGCCCATCTATAGTGTTTTGAAAAAATTCAATCCTAAAATGTCCTTTTGTCTACCAACATAATGAATTGTCGGGACTCGGACAGAGAAGTGCCATTTTGGTTGATAACAGATGCCCCCTAATGTGTGAGGTCAGAGGGAAGCAATGGATGAAATACATCATAATCATTATCTTTGGAGAACTCAAAATTCCAATGGAGTAGAGGTAGTACGTGAAACAAATACATAATAATGTCATATACAAAAGTCATATCTGAGGATACTATGTTTAATATACTGGAACACTAGCTTTTTCATAATATTTGAGTACATCATATAGTATGGGTACAAGACCAAATATATTACAAAGGTGGATCGAAGCCACAATATACAATAATGATGAGTCTTCAAAGATCTAGAAGCTGTGTAAGTAACCACAACATAATCTTGCGCAACTTAGTCCATGACTGTGAAACTAAGGTCTTCATAAGCAATCCCAAAGAACTAGTATAATCCAAGCCATGTGAATAGATGTTATTGAAGTCAAACATGGAGTGGATTCAATAGATTTTGAATCAATAGGTGATAATCAACAACTGAAGCAAAAGAATTCACCAATAATGAAAGTGAATCCTGAGGTACGATCATCAAAACTCGAGGTCTTCGTCATCAAGAAGTGTTGATGCAGAACCATACTATGATAAGGAAGGAAATAGATGCTCCAGCAGATCACAAGAGTGACTAGGAACTGGGTAAAGGAAGAGATATACAATTAGTAACAAATACAACAATGATGGAATCAGGATATAGATCAGACACATGGTTAAGTCCTTGAATAGTGAGCACGACACAGAGATGACCCAAGGTAGCTTTTTAACTTTACAGATAGATCAACTAAACTTATCTGTCATGTAGGAGACATGATTAGAATCCCCAGGTAGAATTGACAAGAGGAGGAGTAAGAAACTCGAAGTAATAGCTGAATTGAAAGTGAACACTGAGACATGAGTATCGAAAAAAATAGAGAGTGCTTTGTTCAAGGATGACATGCTGCCACTAACTGAGAACAAAAAGAAAACTTCTTCCTTACCTCCCCTGTTAAATTTTAACGAGTCCAGGAAAGTCAACTCAGATCTCTCTTCATTTTTTGACAAGCTTGAAGAGAAGAGGGAATAATGCTTGATAGTGTTACTGATTTGTGGATTTTATGAGCCCGAACTAGTACATGCTCACTCAGTATTTTTATATTTAGAGAGTTTGAAAATTCCCAAGAAGACTCCAGGGGGTCCTTTTTCGTCCAATTTAGTGTCGTGAGGCTGGAAGGGTATACGACATACCACAGAAGAACTCTCTTAACTTTCGTAGAAGAAAAGGTGAACCATTTTTTTACTTAATTAGGGAGGTCCGAAAAAGGTTAAATTACCACCTACCCAATGCTCATTTGAGAGCAGCATATACCTTGATTTTTACAAGTGTGAAGGAAATAAAGATCACTCAGAAAGATCCATTTGAGTAGGAGAAATGGAGCTTACAACAATAAATTCAATGCTTTGTTCTTGGTTTTTAACAAGCATGACAAAGACACAAAGTACACTCGGAATTTTTTTCATGTTTAGGTCCAGAGCACGAAAAAGAGAAAACTGAGCTCATACCGGGTGTTCATTTTCCGTAAATTTCATCCCTTAGGTCCGGAAAAGTGATAAACCTATACCTGAGAATACTCTTCTGAATTCTGAAGAAAAGAAAGTGATCCTTTCTTGTATTATTCCACATGGTCTAAGAAAGAGATAACCTACCACCAATGTGGATGCCCATTCACATATTCTTAACAAGCTTGAATAGACAAGTTTACTCGGCAGTCAAGTCTGTTTTAAGGAGTTAGACCTGGGCCTAAAGAAACTCCATAATGGCGGGGAGTCCTATAAAGGAATAGCTTGTAAAAAGAGACCGAATGAGGCTCAATTTGGCGTGAAAAATAGCTAAAAATATTCCCTTGAACCAATGACAGCTACAGTATGAGTATCAAAAGACAATAAATAGGTTCTAAATGAGGATACTCATAGGAGAAAGGTCCTATCCATGGAAGAACAATGGTAAAGACAATGAACTAATTGTTAAAAATACCATAGTCCGTGGAAAAGTTTTTATTGATAGGTTTAAGATAGAGTAGATGATAGATGCATAATTCATGTGAAGTGACAAAAAACAGTCCTATATGAGCAAAAACACTTTAAAAATGACGGTAGACCTATCACACGGAAAAGAAAATATGGTATTAGTTTTACAAATTATGAACTATAGGGAAAAAACCCACTTGAAAAAAAAAAATTCTATAAATAGTTCATAACATAAATAAAAACTCATGATTTTGAATTTTAACCATAGAAGACAAGTTTATACCTCTACCTTCAATTGCTCGATGTGGACAATTCAGTGGACCATTTCCAAAACCGCAAGTGTCAGGTAAGACTACACTCTATGCTCTTTCTTTTGATCCAAGCATTTGTCAAAATTGAGCCCTAATTTCATGTTTTTAGATGCCCTCAAAACAACAACGCTGTGTATGTGGGTTTTGTATAGTAAAAGTCACGTACACCCATTCTGTACGCAGGTTTTCCAAAGGACAATTGCGTACAATACACAACCTTCCTTAAAAGACAATCATGTACGCTGCATGAGGTGAAAAAAAGGTATGTAGGGTCAAAATTTAAAAATTTTATATGAAACTAAAGGTTGGCAATTGCTTGGTTATTAGTTTGAAAGATGGTGCTTGAGTGGAGGGAGGGGGAACATGAAAAAATGGACCAAGAATCTCTTCAAGATGCCCTCACAGTGAATATTTTACATCAAAGTGGGTTATTGAAGTTTTTCTGTACCTCACCTATGTGGGCCAATGTCTGTCTCTTAGAGTTCTTGATAAATTATTGGGATCGTGACTTGGGCATGTTTGAGCTTCAAGGTGAGTCTTTGGAGATTACTTCTCACGATGTCTATTTCATTACCGGTTTATCGTGATGGGGAGCTCTGGTAAACTTTGAAGGTGCCGGCAGAGGTGGTGACCTCTAAGTGTACAGAACTATATTGATATATACTGCGCACCAGGCACACAAAAGCAAGGTAGTTGCATCCCTATTGTTCACACACACGACCTTCCTTTGCAGGTTTTGACGAGTAGTATAGTGAGGGTTACAAGGTCATCATCACTCCACCTTGCAACATGAAACCAGATGAGAATAGCAGTAGATTGTATGCAGGGATCCCTATATGACTAGTGCTCGGGAGTGATCCCGATTATGAGAAAACAATTCTCTGACTGCAAAAGAGGCAGGAGGAAATTTTTTGGGTATTCCAGCATACTAGTAGCCTTCTTCTTTGAGAGAGTGTTGGGATTGATTCCTGTAGTGCCACTATCAGTTCGCTCTCCTCATCATCCTAGGATGAGCAGATGGGGAGATATTTTCCTCTGCCAGGGAGGTGGTGGATCTATGCAAAGTGTCTATGTTGATGACTTCTACTTTTGGTGGGAGTGATAGTTTCCAGCTTTGGAGCAGTTTCCATATGCTGGAATGGATTTCCATGTTGATTAGGGTTCTCGAGGGGAATCTGGCTAGGCTTACCCAGAGAGTACCTACTTTATATATTAAGCACACCCCAACCATCATGCAGGAGTTCGTAGTTGGTGTACCACCTATCTAGATACGCCTATTGAGGCAGGTAGCCAGAGTAGTACTGGTATACATAGATGTTGTTGAGGCTGCTAAAGCCGAAGAGGCTAAAGAAGCCAGAGTACAGGGTGACTGGGGGGATTAGGGTGGTCCAAGTGACTAGGGTGGTCAAGCTTAGACCTAGGGGAATTTTGATGGACTTAGATCCATATTTTGTATATTATACAGTTATGACTAGATCTGAGGATCATAGACTCAACTTATCTATATAGACATATATTAACACACACACACACACACACACACACACACACACACACGCATATATATATTTGTCAGTTTATTTACAAATGTTTTTTATGTGTTTGCTATATACTTTTTATTTAAGATGTGTTAAATGCCAATCCAAGATGTAATTAGCATATGCATCAGTTAATGAATTTTGATTCCTTGGAATATGACTGAATGTAATGAACTTAGAATGTCTTTCCAATAACCTAACTTGCATAAATTGACGCAATAGAAAAGGGTTCCACACCTGATAAGCCTGATTGAGCTGGGAAACCACCAGTTCAGAGTCTAGTTAGACTTCCAGCTGAGTGATACCACGTGACAAAGCATCCCATAGAAGCTCAATGATAACCCTATATTCATTCACATTATTGGAAGCAGGACCTAAGCAAGCACCTCCTGAGGAAACTAACTGTCCTGAGCACGAATAAATGACCCATGTAGCCAAAGCTAAATTACAAGTGTGGCAACTGGTGCCATTAGTGAAAACTACGGACCTCTTGGATGACATCTGAAACAACCAGTAGATGGTATATAAAAAACACAAACTAATGAACTAGTGTACATAAAAATACATACAATAAAATACAAGAAAAAGTGCCAAGCCTAAGCATAGTACTTTTTTAGGTAGAGCCGATTTCTAGGCTCAACCAGCTTATTCCCATAGAAATCTGTCAATTCATATGCACCTTTTTTTAACACTTTCAACATGATATAAGGTCCTAAACACATAGACCTGAACTTTCCTGTCCGCAAGGGTTCTTTGTCTTCATCCCAAAGAAAAACAAGTTCTCCCTCAGAGAAAATTTGAGGCTTGATCAATTTATCATATTGGTTTTTGACCTTATTTTTATGAGCTTGGTTTGATGTCAACACATCTATACTGTGTTCATCAAGGTGTTCTGAATGTAATAGACATTCTTCAAGCTCAGTCGTATCAGGTAACAAATGAATAGCAATTCTTAAAGACGGGATTTCACATTCAATAGGGGTAACAGCTTCGATTCCATGGACGAGTTGGAAAGGTGAAAACCCTATAGCAGTTTTTGAATTAGTTCGATATGCCCAAAGTGTGGGATATAGCATGATATGGCAGTTGGAATGGGATGCATTAATAGTATGTTTGAGGATAGTCTTCAAAGTTTTATTAATAGCCTCAACCTAATCATTTGCTTGAGGATAGAATGAAGATGAATGTTCTTGTCTAAATCCTAGCATAGTGGTCAGTTTAGTCATCATGCTATTTTGAAAATGATTTCCATGGTGAGTGAAAATCACCTTGGGTATACCGAATCATGCTATAATTTGATTGAACACGAGAAAAGCTGTAGTTTCTCCGTCAGCTTTAAAGGTGGGCATTTCCTTTGCCCATTTCGTAAAATAGTCCACAGCGACAATGATATATTTGTGCCCTCTAGCCAAGGTTGGGTTACATGTCACGTAATCAATCCTCCACTTCATGAAGGGGCTCACTGAGATGAAGGGGAATAATGGAGTGGGATGTGACCGCATTTTTCTAATATAAAGCTGACAAGGGTGACAACACTTCACTGCTTCCACACAATCTTTAAAGATTGTGGGCCAGAAATAACTGGCACGTAATATATTCTGTGATGTTGCTAACCTAGATAAATGACCCCCACATGCTCCATTATGGGCATCATTTAGGACAATCTCCACTTTCTTATGGGTAAGGCATCGACGCAAAGTGGAATCTACCCCCCTACAATATAAAGTATCTCCTATGATGAGGTATTTATTGGCATGTAGGCGTAGTTTACATCATTCTTCTTGTGAGAAAGCTGTAGGACATTTCAAAGTTTGGAGATAGATAAGTATATCTCTGTACCAGGGGTTAGAGATGGAAATCAAAAATATGTGCTCATCTGGGAATGAGTCTTCTTCAATAGCTACATCCTCTTCTACTGGAAATTTTGCAATAAGCTCAACAAAAACTAAGGATTTTTTGGATTTGGCGGAATGAAAATCCAAGTCAAACTCTTGGGGAATGACTATCCATTTGTTGAATTTTCCTTCAACTATCCATCAGGACAAAACATATTGAAAAGGATTAACATTTTCCACTACCATTATAGTCCTTAGTAAGATGTAGTGACGCAACCTCTGAATAGCATAAACAACTGTTAAGGCCAACTTCTCGATGTGGGAGTACCTGAGTTTAGGTCTGGCTAAAGCACAACTAAGATAGTAAACGACATGCTCTCAGAGCTTATCTTCCTCCTAAACTAGGACTACCACTATGGTCGACTCAGGCGGGGCCAGATACAATAGAAAATCCCTAGAGTAATTTAGCGGATGCAATAATGGTGCCAACAATAAAGATTTTTTCAATGCCTCGAATGCGAGTTGTGCAGTTTCATCCCATACAAATGGGGTGTCCTGTTTTAGTAGGCACATGAAACCCTTAGTAATCTTGGCATAGTTTACAATGAAATGTCAAAGAAAATTGGACTTTCCATGTAGGCTCTGAAGCTTCCTCATAGAACGAGGAGGTAGATTTACAATGGCCTCAACTTTTAACTAATCCCCCCGAATGCCTCTATTAGAAACAATGAATCTGAGCAGTCTCCCTAACTCGACACTGAACACACACTTGTGGGGATTCAATCGAATTTTATAGTATTTGCATCATTCAAATATCAAACGCAAGTGATCTAGATGGTCAATCCTTTTACGAGAATGTGCAGGAAGTTCATCAAGGTAGGGTTCGACAATGGATTTAATATCATGAAAGGAAAAATTCATTGCTCGCTAAAAGGTTGTCCCAGCATTTTTCAATCCAAAGGGAATTTTTTTGTATGTGAAGGTACCCCAAGGACAAATGAAAGTAGTTTTATGTTGGTCTTCTAGTTTTATTTGAATTTTATTATATCCAGAGAAACCATCCATAAACGAAAAAACTTCACTTACCATGCAAGCATCAATAATTTGGTCTATAAATGGTGTGGGATAGTTGTCCTTAGGACAGGCTTTATTTAAATCTCTAAAGTCAGTACAGACGCATATCGTCCCTTGCTTCTTATCAATAGGAACAGGGTTGGATACCCATTCCGTCAAAGCTATGGGATAAATAAAACCAGCTTTCAATAGTTTTCCACTTCAACCTTCATTGTCGCCAGTTTACACGGGTTAACAAGTCTCAACTTTTTCCAAACAGTTTTAATGTTAGGGTATGTTTAGATCTTGTGCTCGACTATGGATGGATCAATGCCTGACATCTCCTCATATGACCAGGAAAAAACATCATGGAATTCCTTAAACAAGGTGGTATAAATCACAATCTCCTCATGAGAGCAGTTTGCACCGATATGTATATTTTCCACAACGTCGGGATTTATAGAGATGTTGATAGGGATGGTAGTATAAATATTTTCCATATTCCGCTTAGCAAACTTTCCTTCCCTTGGTAAGGGATTAATGGGCATATCAACATCATCTTCCAGTCTGATATGAAACTCTTGATTCTCTATCCTGCTTAACTCTGGAAGAAAATAGGATCGATGGTGAAGATCTTCACAGATCTTATCTCGTCCACACATGGCTTCCAGAATGGCTTCATCAGAAGGTAAAACCATATCTAAA
Source organism: Pseudotsuga menziesii (assembly GCA_001517045.1). Taxonomy (NCBI): domain Eukaryota; kingdom Viridiplantae; phylum Streptophyta; class Pinopsida; order Pinales; family Pinaceae; genus Pseudotsuga; species Pseudotsuga menziesii. The sequence continues at coordinate 709,283 of LPNX011222854.1, forward strand.
CAATTTTTAGAATGCAAAGAGTTTTCTGCCCAAGTAGGCAAATAGACTTCTTCCACTTCCTCTGAGAATGAGAGGGGGACTGGAATTCGATCAATAGTGGTTTGGGTGATAGCTTGATAAGCCACTTCCACTGCTGATAAGGGCACTTCAGGTTCATGGTGGGTAGGGAGAACCCAAGGAGTAGTTCTATCAACAACCATGGCTATGGACTTCCCCACACTAGAAGAACCTATATAATTAATCATAGCTGGAAGATCAAATGTGCCCATCAATGATGTGTACATTCCAGCTCCTAAGCTCTCTGCAACAGGTTTGTCCTGATCAACCAATGGTACAGTGGAATCATTAGATTCTATGCAGCCTTTTTTAGTCAAATTGAGTTGGTTAATAGTAACCAGCTTCCCTTTGTGTGGAAACACTACGACCCGAAAGATGGACGATGCAACAGCATACATGGCATAAGTCCATGTTCTTCCCAAGAGAGAATTATAGTCCAAAGGTGCATTAGTCACCTCCACCTCAACAGACACCGCTTTCCCTACCAGCTTAATTTCAAAAGCCGATAGGATACCACGTAGACACAAGGACCTTCCATCAAAAGCAGTAAGAAGGGTGTTTGATGGGACGAGCTCTAGGGATCCAAGAGCTTTCCAACATGACAAGGAAATAACACATCTAGATTCTCCCTCATCAACAACTACCGTTCTAATGGTTTTTCCACCATGGCTGAAATCTATCAATAAGGATACATAGTGAGGTGGGCGAATTTTGACATCAAACAAGTGAAATTTCGCCATGAGACTCGATAAGTCCATACTTCCTAAGGATGCTAAGGCTGCTAAGAGTGCATCTCGCTGGGTGGGAAAACTCTGTAACTCCTCTAAAGCAGACATTGCATAAGGTGTCTAGGCTAATTATTCAACTACGAAGTAGTTGGATGTAGCCCTAGAATTAGGATTATGGAAGCTCTTCTTAAAGACACCTTTCAGTATCTTTAGCATAATTTCTGCAGGTTTCTTGATCGTGAGAGGGTTAGAAGTTTCACCTATGGACTTACCCTTATCCGATGTCTCTTTTTCATAGTTCTTATTCCTGGTCTGTAGTAAAGTTTTAGATCGAACCATGTTGATATAATTGGGGTCAGGGGCATTTGGGGTGTCGCCTGCTGCATTTGAATCTGAAGCAAAATTCTACCCCTGGGGAAAAGCATCCTTCAGGACATCAAGTTGTTGTGCTTTTAATAGCTTCCGAGCTTGTTCCATAAGGGAACAAATACGGGTGAGGTGATCTTCATGGCACAACTTACATGGAAATTTCACCTTCTTATTTTCTTTCTTGCCCCCATTAGCATTATTTGCGGGTTTCTACTTGTTTTGATTTCCCTCCCCTTTCTTTCCTCTCTTATTTTGCCCATCAAGCTGCTAATTGCCTTTCTGAGAGGTTTGTCCAAAAACATTTGCATTTTGGGGTGAGGGGGTAGCCTTTGTTGCCTCTGCCATAGAATGTTTGACAAATAGCTGATGGAACTGTTTGGCCAAAGATTCTACAGTGGGAGAATTCACAAAACCAACCACACCATCAACATGGAGTCTGGGATTAGGTTTCTTTGCATCGTTTGTTGGCCTTGGTGCCTCAAGAATAATCTCATATAAGATCCCATACTGAGAATAAATCTAATCAATTTGTTTGGCCCTGAGGATAGCTTCTTCCTCATTCATCACTCCTGAAGTAGATGCATCCTTAGATATATAAGACAATAGGGATTTAAGGAACCATTCTAATAAGAACTCAAGAGGAATATTGGCTTTAATAAGGCTCTTCTGCCTCCTCCACTCTTGGATGTGATCCAAGATATGGGTGGCCTTGTTCTGCCAAAAGGTAGACAACAAGTTCATTTTGAAATCACATTGGACTAGAAGCTGGAAGTGACTAAGGAAAGCATTAGCCAAGTCCCAAAAAATGTTGAATGTAGCAGAAGGCAACTCAATATCCCATTTTGCTGTAGTACTCATCAAGGTTCTTTGGAACAACCTCAACCAAACTGAATTTTCATTTAGTGAGTTGGAAGAGCACCATAAATGAAAAGTGGTGGCATGAGCCCCAGGATCTTCACCAACTTTGCCTTCGAATTTTGGGATGTCCAAATGCAAATTTGTAGGTACAGGCGGCCAAGAGGAATCATGCTTCACTGGGTCATTCATCAGTTTAGAAAAATTTGACAAGTTTAACGTTGCCAAAAAAAGAAACTTAGATATAATCGTAGCACTAAAAGTAGCAGTTTGGGGATTAGAGGGACCTGCCCCCGTGTTCCCATATGTGAAGGTGGGGTTTCCCTTTGCTACTGGTTGTGAAGTGGATGGGTTGCTTTGAAAAGGGTTCCATCCATAATCCATAGGATTGTTTGTGTAAGGTGTATTATAAGAGGTTCTGGCTACCCTAGTCGAAACTAGGGTTTGAAATACATGAGTAGGTATCCCTTTGCTAGAAAGTGAAAAGGGAGAGCTCTTGAATGGAGTAGAAATAGGGGTTTGGAAACCTTGACCATAAGGGTTAGTCTTCCCAGACTACACCCTTACATAAGAGGGTGTAGGGCCTACGTATGGAGTGGATGGGGTAATGTACCCCCCATTCCAAAGAAATCCTTGGACAAAAGCCGAGGATTATGTTGGACTACTCTGGGCAGTGTGTGTAAAGGAGGTAGGTATAGTAGGCACACTAGGAATCCCAGTGACCATCCCACTAGAAGCACCTGCTAGACTTGTCGGAGCCGATGGTTGAACCACTCGGCTTGCTGGAGTTAAGGCTGTAGTAGGTATGTTTGTTCTAGGGGTACTAACCATGGGAGGTAGCACCCCTTCAGTCGGAGCGACTGAGGTGAAGGTAAAAGAACTTTCCAGTACACATTATCCTGCCCACTGGGACACCAATCATGGGTGGATCAAAAGGATGAACCTTAACAATCACTGGATCGTTTAAATTAGTTAGAGGTGTATTAAAATTCCTTGCAAACTCGTCATCCTACAAGTCTTCTATCTCAACAGTGTTTAAATTAAGACAGTTTTCCCTGAGTTCTGGTTCACCTAGAACTTCACTAACTCCTATCGGTTCAAATGAACCGTCTGTGTCCAATATTTTCCTTTGAGGGGGAGGTGGAGGTTCCAATGTGATAAGAGGAGGAAGCTTTTGCAACCTTCATGACCTTCTGATAGGTTGGTCCTCCATGATTGTAAATTTGACTTTTCAAAACCTAAGGTTAGCTAAACACAGACAAACCACAGAATAATCACTACAAAAATTCCTAAAGTCTCAACAGTCATAAAGGGTAAAAGATATGCTTTCTCAAAGAAAGCTGAAAGACAGTTTCTTGGCATCCTTGAAGAGGTTCTTAGGCACAAGCGGATGAATCACCCACTGCCCTCCTACACTTTCAACAAGGGTTACCTTCCAATCCCATCCAAGGTGAGCCAAAAAAAGCCTTCCAGTTTACCTGTGCGTGAACCCTAAATGTCAAGAGACAAGAGGCTACCTTAACTATACCAACAGTCTCGGGGGAAATTTGCAAGCCTGATTCATATGCATGGATAGGGTAGCTGAGCCTAAAAATCTATCCAGAACATAATCCCTATATGTGTTAAAAACATGGTTTACATTTTGACAAGGAATCAGAGGGTTATCTCCTCAGTCCAATCCCTCCACGCGGCCTCGTGCTTGACTCCCATTTGAGAGGAGCTTCCCAGATACTATCGATAAAGAGAAGGATTTACCTATTGATTTTCCCTCTATGTTTGAATTTAAATACTTATGGGGATTTTACACTTCCTATCCCACAAGTCTAGCCTAAGCTAGTAGGTGTATGGCCTTATAAAACAAGAATTACTAATAAATTTTAATTATAGCGTTCATTTTAAGGGCTATTTTTTACTCATAAGGAAAGTGGAGTGAAATATCATGATGTTATTGACTCGATAAGAAATGTAAAAATGATAGGTGTATAAATCAATTTAAAAAAAAATGATCACTACTTAAAATAAGCTTCTCTTTTCTTCTTTTTTTGTAAATTTAAACGGATGAAAATGCAACTAATAAAGAGAAAACTAAGACTATATTTTTGTAATTTTTGATATCTTAATTTAAAACTTAAAATAAAACTACTCTATGCAAATCAAATGCAAAAGCTTCTAATGTTTTCTTTTCACTTTTCAAATTCCTCAAAAACTACTATGCACCTAAATGCACAATTCTTGAGTATGCTTGAATAAATCAACTGTATAAAGTAAGCAAAATGAAGCAAAGCAGATTCATAAAACCAAAGATCAACCACCTAAGGAAGACTTGGAAAAACCTAGCTTGGGAGGACACAATTAAAGGAAATCACTGAAATCAAACAAAGGCAAGTGATAAACCAACCCTATCAAGAGATAGAAAAGGATAAAATGGTGTCTAGAACCCTGATCACTGATTCAGACAACGAGCACTTGAACCTCTCACCCAACAAGAAAATCCACTTCAAGTTGCTAATAGAAAGACAATTCAAACAATAAAAAACTCAAGGGCTTACTAGGAAGCACAAAGTATGGTAGATAGGTCATCAAACTTATAGTGCAATGTTAAAATTAAAGACCACTAAGAAAAACAAAATCCATAAAGGGATAGGGACAATCAAACCCTAACCCAAACATTTTGTTTATCAAGCTTGTACGTGACTGTGTACAAGAGAAACCCACGTACTGTACGTGACTGTGCAATAGAGAAACCCACGTACACAGATCTCTGTACGCAACTATGTTATACAACAACCCCCGTATAAGAGTTAAATTTTTCAAAATAGAGAAAAATTATAAAGTTCTTCAAATAACACTACAAGTATGAACCAAGACAAGACACCACACACTGAATCAAAGCAAAGACTGGGCATGGATCTATAGAGTTAACCCACAACATTCTAGGCTCCCTAGCGGAGTCGCCAGTTTTGTTGTTCAGGAATAAACACCCTTATAACCTAGGGTCTGGGGTTACCAACTTGCTTATAAAACTTGCAGACAATTAGCTTTAGCTAAGTACAAAAAGGAAATAGGAAGAAATATTTGACTCACCTGATTACCAATGGTTGATCCAACATTTATCTTCTTCCACTCTGCTTCTCTCCAAATATTTCATGGATGCACCTTCTTCACTTGCAAAGAGAAAATTCTCCAAGTACAATCTTATACATGTATATATAATAGGTTAGATAAACACCATATATAGTGCTTAGTCAAATATTTTCATCAAACCCTAATACATGAAAGAGACTCAACACAATGTTGGAAGAAGAATTCTCTTTATTAACAATCAGTGAATGAGATAAGTGTACAACCCAATTCCTGAGACAAGGGCTCCTCTGCAACCAAAGGACTCTGAGTTCTACTTCTCCAAGACTTCTAAAGATATACCAACAACATAACTTTGCTCTCCAAAATTCATTGATTAATGCCCTCCCCAAGGCCTCTATTTATATGTTGGGAAATAGAGCAGTTTCGAAGGTTGAGGAGGTGGAGACAGTTGATATGGTTAATGATTAGGGCTCCACCAATCTCCATTAATCATATTTATATTTTTTAATGTCGAATGAAGGTGTACATGACTATTAATGTAGCAACCTACATATGGCACGCGAGTCTCTTAAAGGAAACCCGCGTATAGATCTATACACGGGTTGTAATGGAGATAGTAGCATACGGTACGCGAGTTGTCAACGAGGATAGTCGCGTACGTACATGAGTTTTAATGGATATAGTCACATACACCAATCCATACTTAGAAAAATAATGTAGCAAGCTGGTTGAAGGATAAATACATCTCATGTCATGCCTATCTATAATGTTTTGGCAAACTTCAATCCTAAAATGTCCTTTTGTGTACCAACATAATGAATTGTTGGCACTCAGATGGAGAAGTTCCAGTTGGGTTGATAACACTTGGGAAGACCATTAATGGCTATTCAAAAAAGAAAGGGATGCAGACTCAAGTATGTAAGAATGGGGCACAAATCCACTATAGTTTTCTTTTCTTTCACAAGTTCTTCTCCTCTGATGCATCCAAGTAGCTCAATATATAGCCCTTCAATAGGAAGTGAAGGGTCAAATTGGATCATTTCCAAGAATATGGAAGTCCAATAGTCAAGCTATTCATGACTTAATGAGGAAAACTCCAAATATTTTATTTTTGGGCACATTTCCTGATGTATGCGGGTTATAGTGGATAAATACGCATGTACACACAATGTGTAAGATGGTGACTCGTGTATACCAATAAACAAGAAAATTTTAAGGTATTTTTTGGAGCACCAAATTTTATATTGAGAAAAGGGGGTCCAAAGAATCTGCATAGGGACAGGGAAGGCCATAAAAACATGATCTAGCAAGTGTGGTAAAATAAGCTATAACAGATTCCCCCTAATGTGTGAGGTCATATAGGTAACATGATGACCAAAATACATTATACCAATCCCAGAGGCGGAGTAATGAATACCTGTTTGAATTATTGAACCATTGATATACACATAATGAGTGAAATTGTAAGGTATAATTGTGTAGTAGAATGGAATGAAAAATGTACACTAAGTAAGATAATTTTTAGATAAAACTCATAAGAAATGATAAGTAAATTAGATCATTATCGTCATTAATCCCAGCAGTATACAATGATGTTACATAAAGGAGAAATTGAATCATGTGGATGAGATTCAAATCTACCAAGTCAATCTTGACTGACTGGATAACTAGAAGTGTCTAAATTGCTATTAGAGCTCACTAGTCTAACTCCACATGTATAATTCAGTCTATCAATCAATTAAAGTAGTTAAATTGATGAGGTAGGTGAGAAATGGCGCTTACTCCCATGAATCCATGAAAAACTGGTGCTAACTGAACGAAAGGACATATAACTACATGTAACTAGAGCATAACATAGCATAACTACCCATCAACTACAACCAACTAATGGAGGTTGGTGGTGGCACTTAGAGTGGCTCCTAAAGTGTAGGGATTAGTACTAGTGGCACCAAATGGCACACTGATGGCACCAATATGGCACTCTGGTTGCAACAGTGGAACCAAAATCATGGTGCCGCTAAACTCTAGAAAATGACTCCTAAGTTAGGGGTGATTCCATGAAGGTGGGTAACACTTTTTGGCCAAATTTGGTGATGAAAACGTGATTTTTTACTGATGTGATAGATAGAAGCCCTCGAAACGCATATATGCCATGTGAATTCTGACTTGTAGTAAAAAAACAAATTGTAGAATATTATGTTTCGTTCCCATTGATATTTTTTTTTAAATATTCCGATGTCATTTAATGTGTAAAATTTTTCATTTAATGAACCGTGTGACCTTTAAAATTTGAAGAAGTTAATAAGTGGCTCATGTCCATCCCTAATAATTTGATCTTAGATTAATAATTTAAAATATATATATGCGAGCATGATATACACAAAATGAAATGTGGTTTGCATATTTTTTTGTTAATTTATTTCAAAATATAAAATTATTTATTATTTTTTGAAAGTGACCACATTTGATTTCAGCATCATTTTATACACATGTGTCCATCCCAGCTTTTTTTTCAGTATTTTCAAAAATTGAAAAACCAAAGATACCCTTTTGAAGACGATGCATCGATGTGTGGGCTGTGTATTTTTCAGAAATTTTTCAATGTGTATTTTTTACCTTGTGGATTTTTCTTTGAGCTACTTCGAAGTTGTTTTCAAGTTTTCTAAGTGTAAGTTTTAGAAGTAATTAAAAAAAATCCCATATAAATGCCAAAATGCATACATGATAGCTCAATGGATATAGGATTCGGTGATGAATCTATCGGTATGAACTCCGCTCAGTTGTGTGCCATGAATGGCAACATTTACACCCCTAGAAGACACAAAGAAACATTGATTTTCTTGTAAGAGGGGTAATTCTCTGTTTTTCTGGCCCTTGATCGAGCTTTGTAGCTCGATCAAGGTATTCAAATACCTTGATCGAGGTATTAATAGAACCTCGATCGAGGTTTTGTTAAATATTCAAAAAAAAAAGCTTTTTACATGACTACCAAGGTTTCATATGCACACTCACCACCATGACTACCCTATCTAGAATATTATTCCCATGCATGAAATTTTAGAAATGGGCTTCTAGGATCCAACTAAGAAAATGTACATAAGGAATTTCAACATCATTTGATTTGACCAACTCTGCAAATAATAAATATCTTAGAAATTTAAACAAAAAAAAATCATGACATTGCTAGCTTATTCTACTAATAGACCTTTTGTCGTTTTACTTGGAAACCAGAAGTCCCTGGTACAAATTTCCATGGGGTCAAGGGTTTGAGAAATGGATTGTTAAAAGATTTTTAATGTTTATTAAACTAATTCAAAACACAAAACAAGGCTGGAATGCAGTAGCAGTGGAGGGGTGAGAATTGAAGATGAGAATTAGAGTTACAGAAATGTAGTGAAAGGTTTTAAATACTAAAAATACTTTGTTCCTTCATATATAATTTTTTATTTTAAAAAACTACAATTAAGTGATATGACTTTGAAAACACTAAGTTTTATCTTAATCATCCATATCTATTCTTCCTTGGGTTCTGAGCTTTAAATATCTGACCTGAGGATCTATATCGTAGGTATCAGATCGTAGTCCTAAGAATCTAGGTGAAGTGGACACAATTTGGCTAAGTTCATCTCATTAACTAAATTGCATGCATCGTTTCCATAGTATTCTTTTTGCATTGAACCAAGGAGAGAAATGATGCATGACATTCAGTTTATGAGCTGAACTTAGGCGATTTGTATGCATTCGACCTAGATTCTTAGGTCTATGTTACAATACCTACAATATATATATCCTCAGGTCAGATATTTAAATCCCAGAGACTAGGGTAGAATAGAACAGGACGATTAAGATAAAAATTAGTGCTAAATTCAGAATCATATCACATAATTGTAGTTTTTTAAAATAAAAAATTATATACAAGGGAGCAAAGTATTTTTGGCACCTTTAGAGAGATGAAAATGTGAGCATGAAAAAAAAAATAAGACCTCATTTCCTTGGGTTATATTAATTTCCATTGTTTACTTTTCAAAATGTTTATTGTGTCACACATTTGCAATTAGTTGTGCTAATAAATTATTGAATGACATTATAATTTACATCAATAACACATGACTAATTATTTTGGTGTTTCATAATCCTAAGAGTGGAGGAAAATAAATAAAATAAAATGTGTTATGGCAGCCATGGGATCCTAAAAACAAAAATTATGGAAACTAAACATGATACTAATTCTCATTTCGACAAGAATTGAAAATGTTCAATGACATGAATTCAAATGGGGATTCAAAATACAAGGTGTCCAAGCATATTTTGGAAGACTTCATTAAATGAAACTTTACATGATGCATATCAAAATACAATGTCAAGATCAAGCTATGAGTTCTATCAAGGTCTCTAAAACCATTGATTGAATGAGTTAGAGAAAAGCTGGATCGAGCTAGCAGCTTAATCAAGTTTTTCAAAACTTTAACTAAAAACATATTCAAGTGTGGACATGAATATGGACACCTAAGTATAATTAAAACCAAACATAGAATTATCTGATAATAAAATTTAATAAAACATAATTTCGACTATAAGAATGATACTTGAGGGTAATAGTACATACCTTGAAGAAAAAACAAGTAAACACATTACTACTGTCACCTCCCCTAGATTTTATGTATAGATATTAGTTGTAGAGTAATTGGATTATATATGTGAATGATTGGATTCATAGATGTGATTAATCACATCTATAACCCAATTACTCTACGACTAATATCCATCAAAGGAAGTTCATATCCATATCCAATTAAATGATGGGCATGTTTCCTATTTATAGGAAATTAAAGATGCTCGATCGAGGTCTACTTTAACCCTCGATTGAGCTCTTTTTAACCCTCAATCAAGGTTTCGCACCATCAACTGAGGGTTAAAATGAAGCTCAATTGAGCATTTAATAGAACCTCGATCGAGGGTTTATTAAAAGCTCGATTGAGGTACATTTTTCCATTTTTGCCAAATTCTCGTTGTCAAAAAATGTAACCCACCTCCGTGGATGCACCCTTAGGAAAATGATCTAATAGAATATATATAGACAAGGGAGGATTATAAATCCTAACACCCCCCATTAATCCCAACTTGGAAAACTGTTAGCCCTGGAAACAAGGACAAAAGTCACCCATTACAATCTAAAATAATTAAAAGGTTGCTTAATAAATCGAGAAAATAGGGGAAAAATTCATGGGAACCCACCCCCCCCTCAAAATAAGCAGGAACAGGAAATACAAGCTATTCCTAGGAGAAAAATATTTCTATTTGGGAAATAACTTGCAAAAACTATGTTGCAATTTGCAACACTATGCAACAACATGGTTCTTCTGTGCTAAAGCATCCTAAATATGTGCATGTGAACCTATCCACACTAATTATTATGTATCGATGATTTTTTCTCTTTGGAAGAAGAAAAAAATGCTCAACTGAATCAGGAACATTGACAGTTGCAAGATGAAAAATGGACACATGTAGAGAAACTGAGATCAACTGATGAGAGAGAAAATGTGCTTCAGAATTTGAACCATGTGATTAAAACCCAAGAAAATTATATATTTCATCCTTGAACATCAAACTATGTGAGGTAAAATCATCTCCAAGTGTTAGTAGGAAGTGTCCAGGTCAATGCAGAATGTCTGCACCTTTATTAGTTTTGTGAGGAGTTGAGCACATGATTAAATAGAAAGATAGAGAATCCATTGTCCTGTGGAGAGTGAATTCTTGAGATCCATAATATTATATAGCTTCAAAAATAACCAATGATCCACAAAATATAATATCAGAAAACTCATGAGATAAAACCAACATCAAATCCCCGATAAGGATTTTGAAAGAGACTTGCAGTACTTGATTTTTCACACCAAAATTGATGAGAACAACTACAAGCATGACTGGAGGCTCTTGAAACTTAAAAAATGAACCAAATAAGGCCACATAAGATCCAAATAAGTTCATATAAGATCCAAGAGTTTGGAAAAAAGGTTCCAAGTGGCCCACCGAAATGGTAGATGCACATTTTTCTCCTTCTTCAACAAAATTATGAGTATTGGTGCATTCAATCATGTAGGAATTTATCGGCAGATCTAGATCAAAGAGAGTGAATGGATCACTACTAAAATATGATATTTCTTCCAAAACATACAAAGAATCACTTTTCTTCACACCAACATGACATTAGAGATAGAGAAATCGAATTCCTCTTTATTTTCTGAAACAATCACTGACAAAATTTGCACATAATTTAAAATAAAGGAATCATTGGATAATTTTTGTATAGAATGGAAGGAAATGTTTCCATAAATAACATAGGTTTTAATTTATTCTTCTAGATCAGCTATATGAGAATATGAGATATTACATATCTCATAAACTTCCAGAGTAGCAGGAGAAGTCTTCACTCCAAGAAGACTTTCTTCAATTCGAATTGACTGTGTTGAGTATTCCTTCTTCTTCATCTTGAGAAACCTTCTTTGTTGCTGGAGAGGGAACATAGAGTACATTATTGAAGTCATCATGTTGGATTTTAATATAACCTCTCCTAGTAGCTGGGAATTAGAATTCATATCGCACATGAGTGTTAGGTCCTCTTGATAGAGTGAGAGTGGTGAAGTATTCTCTTGAGGCAACCATGTGGTTGGATGCTCCATAATATATCAATTAATACTTCGATGGAATGAGGCCTACCTTCAAGGCATGGAACCTCTCAAATTCTTCAGTATTCTGTCCAACATAAGACATCTTTGTACCTTGTGGAATGGAAATATTGTTCTATTCAAGGAGTATTTTCAACTAGTTGAGGGTATTCTTCATGCACTGGATTTGAGGATGAAAGCCCCTCATACGATATGGACACTTAGTCTTTTCAAATTGTTTCTTTTTCTTGGAGCCCAAGGATCCTTTGGAAGAATTCTAACTCTCTTTTGGATTCAAATTATAGGCTTTTGGATCCTTCCCCTTGTGCTTCCCTTTAGCTTATGCATTGGTTGGAGCACTCCCATCTGAACCAACTTATCCTGCTTCTGTATTAAAGACTCAACAAAGCAATCTATAGAAGGGATCTTTCGATTGGGTATGGAATCTCTTCCAAAATGGAAGGTATAGACAAAGACAGAGTACTCTAATCCAAGATTTCTCAGCATCGATATATGCAATTTCTCATCTTTCCTCTCTATTCCCCTTTGCTTACACTTCACTTCTAGTGACTTGAATTTTGTGAAAAATTGCTGGATAGTTTCAAAATGTTGGATTGCAATGCAATTATCTCATTCTCCAATATGTTCCCTGGAAGATCATATTTTTTCCAAACAATTATTTTAGCTTCTCCCAACATTATTTAGGATTCTTCAATCCCTCAAGGTGAAAGAGGATATCCTGGGAGACGTGAGTGCATAGAAAGCCAAATGTTTCATCCAACCGATTCAAGTACTTATTTTTCTCAGTAGGATGATGAGGCTCTATCTCTCTTCCAATTTTCATCCTAAACAGACCAATATTGTGCAAGGAGACCTGCATATTGTCGAAATTGAACCCGAGCAATAGAAAAATTACACTCACAAAATTGCTAATCAAGCATGCCAAATTCATAAAAAGGAGACTGAAATTGGAGCATAACAAAATCATGTATTGAATATGTGTACATCAAAAAAACTCATAAATGAATATTCTATCCAAATATATAATTATACTATATATTCAAAAGGATAAGGATTCTACTTGAATTGGGCAAAAAGGAGGCTTACTAAACTAGTCAAAATCCCCCATAGGGTCATAAAACACTTTCCTAATTTTAGAATGTGTTCATGAATTGGATGAATCAGATGTAGTAGATGAAAATTGAAGGAAATAAATCAAATCCATGCTTTTCAATGGATAAAAATAAGGAGGATAGATAAGGTAAAAAACAAGATAGTTACTCCTAGACTAGCTTTTTTTTTTGCCTTAAAACTGCTAAAAGCGAGGAAGCTTACAGAAAAAGTAGAACTGCACTTTTTCTACTTTGCAATTACAACAGAGTTTCCAAAAAATATTATAGGATGTTTCTAAATCTCTCTTTAAGCCATTTTTATCATGTGTTGACTTCTACGTGCAATTGGATGCCAACTAGCATAGTAAGGAATCTAGGAATTTAGGAATAAGACAAAAATGATTAATTAATGTCAAATATGGGTAACTATAGTTTTGATTATTCTAAAACCCCCCCTTAAGTCTAACTTTATGTGAAAATGTCATAAAAATATATGTCCTAGGAACAAGGATTAGTCACCCTTTACATACTGCTTGTCCATACAACCAAGCAAAGAGGCAAAAACCCAGTGGGAAAATACTCCCTTAAACATGGACACAAAACAAAATTTTGAAAATCTTGTTATCAATAATTCTTCACCACATGATCAAAAATCCCGAACATTGATTTAATATTATTGAATATATTCTCACAAAACACCCTGGTGAAGAAGCCTGCTACTTGCTCTGAAGATGCGCAATAGAGTAGAACAATGGTACCATCATGCAAAAGCTCCATGATATAGTGCATATGGATATCAATGTGCTTGGTTAGTTGTATTTGAAATGGATCATTGGATACTAAAATGGTGCTTTGATTGTCACAATAGATGACATTGGAAGTCTCTTATTCGATCCCACATTCTCCAAGTATCCCCTCCCACCACAAACATTGAGTAGTTGCATTCACAACTCCTCTATACTCTGCCTCTGTAGATGAGAGTGTTATGGAACTATACTTCTTACTTGAACATATGATTGGTCCATCTGCAAGAATGAACACATATCCTAAAGTAGAATTTAGATCTATGTTGTCACATGCCCAATCACTATCAGTAAATCCAACTAGCTCTAAGTCATATTTTGTTGCATAGAGGATCCCATGATTTCTTGTTCCTTGAAAAAAATTTACGATCTTCTTGGCTTCCCTCTAATGCATCTCATGGGGCTGATACTTGTATCTAAAAGCCACACTAACTGTATAATATATGTCAGGTTGAGTATGTGTAAGATAAATCAAACACCCAATGAACTTCCTATACAATGTGTTATTCACCAAAGGAGAAGAACCTTCTTCTTCAAGATTGACTCCAGAAAAGAATGGATTTTTTTCCCTTACAATCCTTCATGCCGAACTTGTTGAGAATATCTGAAGCATACTTGGAATGATGAAATTTGATTCCATGTTGGGATTGAGAAATTTCAAGACCCAAGAATTGACTCAACATTCCCAAATCTGTCATCGAAAAAGAATGGTTCATTGCATCCTTCAAGGAGGGAATCTCTTTCTTCGAACTTCCTGTTATCAATAGGGAAAATTTTAGGGGCGAAATTTAGCCCATGGGAAAAATTAGAGGGTTCACCAAAACATAGAAGGAAATTTTTCAACATAGAAAAGGTTTTTTAAATTTTAATATATCAGTCCTTTTTTTATAAAACCCCAAACTATATTAAATATATTAGCCAATACTGTAAAAATGGAAAAACCAAATTTCACCATATAAACAACACCCAAAATCATGTGCTCGCCCAGATTTTCATGTAATGGAGAAAAAACACTACTGGTTCGCCTTGGTTTTCGGTGATGGAGCAAACAAACTATTGTTTCGCCCCTTATTTTCTGTGATGGAGAAAAAAACTACTAGTTCACCATTGATTTTCGGTGATGGAGAAAAAAATGTTGGTTTGCCATCCATTTATGGATCTTAGGAGTAATATTTTGGGAATATTGGTTGATTTTTCCTAAAATCCACTTATCATAGTGATTTTTACCTTCAATCACTACAAATTTTACCATTTCAGCCCCAAATTTGGGAAAAATCGCTATATAATGCCACATCCCTTGGGAATCTGAAGAATCAATTCAATTTGGGTCTAGACTCTATGAATCTGCTTGAAGCTTTCGATATGGAATCTATGACCTTAGTTCAAGATTCTGATTTGGAATCTGCACAGTGCACTCTTTACATAGGTTAGTAATAGTGAACGTTATGTGTCTCATATTCTTTCCCCATTTGTTTTCCTTTCAATTTGGTACATTTTAGTGCGATTTTGAGCATTTTTTCATCGATTTTTGGGAGTTTCTTATTTGAAAGTTATTGATGCTATTTTAGTTATACTATAGTTACTCAAGGCTAGCCCTTTTCCCTTTGAAAATCCATTTTAGTAACTTAGGGATAGTGAATTAGTGAAATGATTTTGGTATCATATTTTCCATGTCAGGTTTGTATTCTCCATTTCTTTCTTTGTATGAATTAGAAAGGAGTCATTGTGCTCTGGATTGGGAGTGCTTCTAGATTTCCTTCAATTGATTAATAAAGCTTGTCATAAATTGCTTCGTTACTCACTTAGTCAATAAGGCATGGCCAAAAGAAACAATAGGTCAAAGCAACACCAAGTCAAATAAGCACTAAGGCATGGCTGATCTTACAAACTCACTTTTTTCTTATTCATAGGACCCTAAGAGTATAACCATTTTTAATGACGTATATAATATATTCTATTATAAGGTAGGTCGCAACCCCAAAAGTCTAATCCTATTTGGTCAACGTGTCTCGTCTCCTTCCAACAAGAGTATGGAGAAACACAAATCTTTGCAATCCTGACTAACTTACTAGTGTTGGCATTAGGGAAATACTGCAATGATTGCTCATTACTTTTACTATAATCCTACTATCCTCTTGTATGACCTGTAAACCCCCTATATTCCTTGAGCTCATCAATTACAACATTATACTAAGATTGCAACAACAACCACTGACTCCTTATTAAAAATGAGGTATTCATACATGCCTAATTACCAAACAATTTAGTGAAAGATATACCATAAAACTGAAGCATACTGTTGCAGATGGTTATCTAAAGGAAAACATGCTCAGATGGATCTAATTTGCTTAGATTTCATACTTTGGAAAGTCTAAGAGGATGGGCACACTAATGCTATAGGTTTTAGGCCATACAATCATTCCAAATAAACCATTGATTGGTATATAAGACTCGACATTTACCCTATTTTTAGACATATTTAAACATTTGTTTTGGGCCATATGCTGCTAGAGGATTTTTATATGTTTTGGAACCACTTCTTACAGCTAATTAGGGTTGCTGCAAGTCTGATTTGTGTTGAATGTACCAATAGATATGTTATTCACATGAATGAAGATATATGACCCAAAATTGTTGTAAATGATTTGCTTAGGACATATGTGCTGACCAGAATTCTCATTAACAGGCTGCTGCCTATGCTGATGTTGTTCGAATGTCTCAAGTCTGTATATGACCTATTAAATTATTAATGACCATGCTTCTAGTTAGTGGTACTTTTCAAGGCTGCTATAATTCCTATATTCCTTGGGATATCCCTATTTCTAATTTAGGACACACATTACTTCCTTCAACGTGTCGAGATTCTCAAGGCAGGAACATTCACCCACCTTCATCCACCTTCTAAAGGGTGCATAAATCTGATTTCCTATTGTAGGGTATAAAATATTCACTCCTTCAACCATCATGTACTAGTATTAGCTTCATTTATAGTAGACATCAAAGTATTGTACAAAGCTTAAACGAATGATATGCAACTTTACATGTTCGTCTGGAATGAAACAATTCTTAGTAGATATTTTTCAAGGAATTGATTTTATGTTCTTAAGCAATTGCTTCAAATGAGGTTTTTGAAAGACATGTTAAAGTACATGGTTTGGTTGTATTTTATTTTTTAATAAAATTAGTGACATGGAGAAGTCTCTAGGTTTCCTAAATCCAACCTTGAGGGTTTGACCAGATGTTCCGAATCTTATTATCACTGATTTTTTTTAAACATGTGATATTTTAATAACTATTTATCACATGATATTTTTATCTCAAAATAACTTGATCTAGTATCAAATTCTACATTGCTTAGTGATGCATATTTCTTTTCCCTTGGTCAGATAGCCAACAATACAATGTTGAGAGTGATGTAGAGATTTTAAGCCAACATGATCAATTTTTTCTTACTGCCATTATCCACTATCAATTGAAATGGTATTTATTGACCCACATATGTAAATAAAAAAATTATTCTTTCCTCCTTGAGCTCAATTGGATTGGCTGATGCAATTGGGATACAAAAATAGGTCACTTTTCAAATAGATCCAACTTTCTACTTACCTTAATACTGCATCATCATGGATGTAGACTATCCTTATGGAAAAAGTGTCTTCCCTCCACAACACTCTTAATTTGGGTGAGTGGTTTATTCCTGCAATTTGCACCACTTCCAAGTTTTCTTCTTCTACTTCTAGTCAAACCATCGACCTTTACCTTGATCTTTCTACACATTATCTTACAATCTGACTCAGCTTGGTGCTGAAAATTCTGACTGATTATTTACTAGAACCTTTGGTCTTGGAATCTTTATTGCATTGAGATATAAGTTGATCCTTTGCATGCTAGAAATCCTTGAATTTTCCCTCAATATTGTTTGATAATGATACACATCACCCAGGAAATTAGTATTTAAGAATTATAAGTTTCAGTAAATATAGGATGCAAGAACACCCTGAGGTTCTTATCATGTTTTGATTTGTGGATGCTTAAACATGCCATGAGTTTATGGGAAATTATCAATATATTCAAGAACAAGTTGGCAATTGATATATTTATATTTAGAATAATTCAAAGCATAAAATGATTCGCACAAGGCCTTAACAAACCTACACTAAGTATCAATGGGATGATATTTGTTCATATAGGATGCTATATGATTCCTCCACTAGAACAATGCTATAGGTATAATATCTCAAGTAGAAAAGGCATTTTTCTTCACATTTGTGAACAATTTATCATCAAAATAGGATTTGACCTTCTAAAACAAATTCTCCAAGGATTTTTTGTTGATCTTACCCTCAAATTGTGAAATATCTAGGTTGACTTGGATTTTGAAGTGTGAATCAAATAATCCACTTCTGTACGTTAATGGAGGTGAAGAAGACGTGAAAAAATATCATGAGTTTCACTAGCTAATCATATATCTCATCTCTCTAACATTGTAAATATTCATTAACCATGGATTTGATAGACACTCAGGGAATTTCTATAGAAATGGAACTATTGTTAATTGGTTTTTGTTACTGGAAACAATACTGAACTAGATAAAGAAGGTGTAAGGTGAATCATGTGCTCTTGATAAACTAAACTTGTCCAAATATGGATTCAACATGATGTGAATGTTTCTACCACATTTTAGTCAGCTACTATAGCTCACTAAATGGAGCATATCTCTATTGATTTAAATTTACTCTTGACTTCAACAATGTGAACAGTTACTTTGAAACCACTTAACAAATATGGTAAGAGCAGGATTATTTTATTCTAATACCATTGATCTATATCCTAGGAGTAAATATAGGTAAGAAACAAAAATTAGAGATAATCTAAGGTTACAAAGGAAGTTTGTCAACACTAGATGTACTTGTTTCCTAAAACGATAAGTTGGATTAATTGAAATAATGAAACAACATAGAATAGAGGTGTGTGAATGGATCATCAGACAAGAAAATTATTGGATACAACTACTTTGAATATTGAGATCAAAGGGTATAAAAAGTATCTAAGAAGATGTGTGAAAATAATATGAATAACCTATGCAATAAACTTTAAAATTCAAAATGTCACTCATTTTCTTTTGGAAAATAATCTAATGCCTATTTATATAATTTCCAAAAGAATCTAAAAGTATGCACATACATTTATAGAATTTTGTGCAGATATTTTATGCAATTATATGAATGACACTTTGTACATACATACATTACATACAATCCTTCATCCACAATTACCTATTATTGGCATCATATAGGATTTAAAGTTTTCATGATAGTGGAGTATAGTGCTTACTCCACTAGGTCTATAAAAAGGAACACACAAAAATGATTGACAAGATGCTTCTGACATAACTCTAAGTGGTTCCTTCTTTCTGCAAGTGCATCATATATTTTTACTAGACTGTGTAGTATTGTTTCTATAACATTAATGGCATTATATACATACATACGTAATATCTGTCCCTCCATCAGCAATCAACCAACCTGTGATTGACATCTAAGGTTTCAAAATTCCATGATATTAGTTATATGGGATTACATCACTGAGATGGCTATTCAGCTCGAGCAGCCCTAAGTTGGAGTTCAAGCTCTTCATTTAGTGACTCTTGATTTTATTTTTTATCATCCTCCATTTGCTTCAAATCCTTATTTGTTGCTCATTTTGTGTGTAAATATTTGTTACTTTTTTTCTCTGATTGTAGGAGTTGAGCCATAAGATCCTATTAAATTTTTGATCTGCATTTGAAACAACCCTTCTAGAATTTCCTTTTCCGTTTGATGAGCCTTAAGAGCCTATATATTGTTGCTTTCATTTTGAAAGAACCCTTCTAGCTTTTCCTTTTTAGATTTTATGATATTAGGATTCCTTTTTGGTTTGTTGATTTCTTCATTTAAGTAACACATGCAAGAGTTTCTTTTTCTAATGAGAAATTTTCACCCTCCCCATGACTGTTACATACAAGTATAAGATGTTTGTATCATATAGGTTATAGAACTCAATAAGAATTTGATATTTTGGCTGAAGAAGTTGTATCAATCTATTGGAGGTCCTTCCTCAGTTCAATAAGAATCCAATAGTTTGTTTGAAGACGCATTAATACATTGGAGATCCTACTTTAGTAGTTTGTAGTGGCACAAAAGATTGATGCAAACTATTTGCTCGAAGCCATATGTTGATTTGGAGGTCCTACTTGAGTAGTTTGCAGTGGCACCAAAGATTGTTGCAAACTATTTTCTAGAAGCCATATGATGTTTATAGAGGGTAACTCATTTTTCTCAAAACTTATATCACATTGGTTACAAAGTTTGATAACAATTCGATATTTTGGTTGAAGGATTTCAATTAATATATTGTAGGTCCTTCCCGAGGTCAATAAGAATCCAATATTTTGGCTGAATATGCATTAATACATTGGAGGTCCTATCTGAGTAGTTTGTAGCGACACCAAGGATTGATGCAAAATATTTGTTGGAAAAGCCATATGTTGATATAGGGTAAGTAATTTTACTCAAAAAATTTAAACATAATAACACCTTCATATTAAATGGTAGAGAAACCAGAAACCATTTATATTCGAATGCACAATACTGTGACTAGTATTTTATGAATTCAATACTTCCAAGTCTAGCAGTATTATCTAGAATATGCTGGTGTTTAATCCCAAAGCGTCATCCTCCTACATAGACCTGTCATCATTATCCAAATCTATCCATTCTCACCCTTGATAAGTTTAGTTATAAAGTTTCTTCTTTGTTGGACTTTTCCTTCACCCAAATTATGCTTTAATAAATTATCATAAACTTAAGTACCATCATTTGGCAGTTACTATAACAAAAATTTGATATTAACTGTTTTTCCATGACCTTGGTTCTATTGGTTAATCATCTTATTATTGGTTTTCATGGAGGCCCTTTTTCACCATTTCTGAAATTTAGTGCGACATGATCTTATGGAAGAGATTATCTGCAAAGTGCATTTGGTTATGGGATTTATCAGACTTTTGTCAAAATTGTCTGAAAGGCATAGGGACTATTGAGTGAACGTGATTATTTTTACCAACAAAATTGACTATCAACAATGTTTTTTGGATTACCATTGACTAAAAATGAAGGATATGCATGGAATCCACCTATTTGGAGCCATGCACTCCACATTTTTCACCCTCACCCATGACAGTCCCATATTTCACCAAGGACATTCATGTCATGTTATGTGGAATTCTATTACTTTGGGATCTCTATTTTGTTTTTTGGACTGATTATCCATGGAACCCTATTACTCTCATTATATTTTTCCAAAGGCAAATTTATTTACCCATGTCAATAGTGAGAGGAGCATGCCAAGGTGGAATAGGAAACATCACCAAGGGTTAGAGAAAACAAATTCCAATCTAGTGATCAGTATCATCCTTTAAGGTAGTAATCTAGAGGTGGTTGTTGTAAAGTGTTACATGGATATTGGGAAGTGAATGAGGTTCTCATTGCTTAATTTCTTCAGTTAGTAAGCTCGAGAACTACTTGCAAGTTATGATTATTGCACTTGCAAGAACTGGTGTATACATATGAAAAGTTGTTAAATACTAATGTTCTGTGATGTTTTATCACTTCATGGATTTGGGAATTATTGAAATGCTACAAGTGTTAATTTTCAACTACCACAACAAAATATGCTTACAGTCGAGTCCATAAGGGTTATCAAAATTATTAATGTACGTGCTTCTGATTAGTGCTACTTTTCAAGGCTTCTATAATTCCAAGATTCCTTAGGAAAAACCTATTTCTGAGTTAGGACACACATTACTTCCTTCAGTGTGTCCATGATTCTCAAGGCAGGAACATCATGCTGATTAAGTTTATCATCAATTCAAGAAACCTTAAAGATGAAATAGTTGTAAGGAAAACCCTTTTGATGGCAATAGGAATACATATCATTCTTCAACATGATTATGTATAGTAGATCAGGATATATGTTTCATTAGGAATACTGTAAACCTTCAATTTCACTCATAAAACTACTGCGTAGATGACTGTCATGTTACTTCTAGTGCCCAGAACTACTCTTTTGACCCTGATAATTTCCCAGAACTCCCTTGGATAGTATATCAATTTTTCCCATATGTATTACTAGACAACCATATGAAATGGGGGCTAACAAACTCCATTATTCCTCCTTATCCTTGTACTCCACTAGGTCCTATTCTTACCATCCCCTTTCTTGTTGGAATATTTTGCAAACCGATGTTATTCGAAACATAGATATCAACCTTTTCTATTGCTTGGGATATGATCTTAGCTCCAATATGGATATAAATTGGGAACAATGAATCTAATGGTATCTTGGGGTCAGAAGGGTTAGGGTTCCATGCAAATTTTGGGCTTGCAGAAGCTCCCATGGACAACTCTTTCAACTTCAAATCATATGGAATGAAGGTTTCATTTGCAGTATTTAGTTGGATATCTCCAATGCTTATGTAATATGGAAATTTAAGAGGTCTTCTTCCAAGAAGTTGCTTTATTTTCTTGGATAATTTGGTCCAGTGTTTTATAATTTCTGTCCAAACTAAGCAGCATTATGTTGTAGAAACTTGATGATCAGTGGATACCCGATCCAACCACATTTTGCAATAATGTTCAACTGTAGGATACATTGACACACCAATAGAACAAGAAAAGAAAGGAAGTAATATCTCTTCATAGAAGTTCTCTAGGATTTTTAATCTATGATGAAAGAGCCCATTTTCATCATGAACTAGACATTGTTTTGAATCCTTCCATTCACGCCTGAGTCCGCCATCCAGCGAGATCCTAATTTTAATAGAGTTACTGTCGATAGGTTTCCGTTCAAAGAGATGAAGATATTCGTAAAGCCTGGTTATGGCATGCATATCCATGTGCATTTGGATATGTTAGGCAATAACATCACATCCCTTCCCAAACTCAACACTCACTCCCAATTGTTGGAGGGACCTCTTGAAGTTATCAATGGGTTTGATGTAGAATAGAATATCAATGAAGGGAAGGTCCTTTAATAGAAAACCAACATATTTCCAATCATAATTTAATAAAAAATACATGCTAGGATATTGGTACCCCCTATGTGTTTTTATCCATTGTCCTTCATCTATGATTCTTTTGAATACTTCAGAAATGTCTCAATATAGTTTACTGTCAAATACTCTATCCACTCTAGGAGCAAAATGACGTTCTCTTTATCAAAAGAAGATGGAAATCCAAGAAAGGCAACATCTCGTGGCCTTAGAAATGGAATATCTACCACTGCAAGGTTATTTTTGATAAATGGCTCAAGATATTCTCCCCCTTCCAACCCATAAGAAAAAGTCGGTGGTTTTAGGTAAGCCCTTGATAGGGTAACAAACTCATGTTCAACCCATGGATTGCTTCCAAATAGCTTTTCCCACTTGCTTATGGATAATGGCACAAGTTTTGCTTTGTAACTCTTGACTATATATCCAGATTCATTGACTACTGGCAAATATACACATAATGTTGGAAAATTTGTCAAGTCAATATTGTCCATGGCATAGGAAAAATACAAAAAATTGAGTAATATTGACAAAAAATTTAGTACTCTTAGAAACCTTAAATTGTTCTACAAGTTGCTTACTAAATCTTGATACATAAATCTCGGTGATCTGAGGATAGCCATTTAACCATCCTCATAACATTGAAAGTCTTTGAGAATCCAATTTTATCATGGCCATTTGACTGTCAGTTGGCAAGAATTTGAAATTTGCAACACATCCAAACTCTCCACTCCATATTCCCAACCATTAAATATGTTCTTCTTTAGAGTAAAAATATTGTTTCTTGCTATTATATATATCCAATAAACTAGCCCAATCCACTGTATTGTTATCATAAACAAAATTAAAGAGGGGAAAGTTTTGGAGAGAAGTTGAAATTCCTTTCTCCTAGTATTTAGCAAGAAAGCACAAAATATGCACATATAATTCCTCTGATAGATTTGCAACCCAACTAGAGCTTCGAAGAATGCGAATGGGAGTACCACTGGTAAGGCACATAGATCACCCCCAAGAATTTCAAGATACATGAAAACTAATATTCCTCCATGCAAGAATGTATTATGGATACCCTAGTTGACCATAGAAAACTAGGGATCTATAAGCCACTTTCATATGCACTGTCTAATATTTCTCTGAAGGAAGGAAGTATTTTGTGAGATTGTTTAGGAATATAATAACCACTATGAGTCTCACATAAGATTACCTCTTATTCTTTCAATTGGCTCTGAATGGAAGCCCTGACTCCTCTTAGCCACAGGAAAGAGGGGATATCAATTGGTAAGTACTTGAAAAAATGTGACCTGGACATGGGAGGAGCTGATTCTATGATACGCAAAAGGGAAATAAAGGAAGAGAAAACAACTGATGGAATGCATTTGAGTTATCCTTTTTTTACTTCTTGTCAAAAACAATACCCTCCCTAGAAGTAGAAAGTAAGAAAACTGCTTGAATTACAAAGAGAAATTTAGTGACCATTTCTGTAGGAAGAAAAACATAAATATCAGTGGCTATCTTATTTCCATCTCTATTGAGACATTCCTCAAATAGAAAATCCAATGATATTACCCATTTGTCTGTGCATTTCCTTTCCTCTATCCTTCTTTGTTCCTGCACAGGAAAACAGTGCCTCCACATACAATAACTGCATTCACTCTCTATATCTTCATTTTCTTGTTCTGAAATATGCAGAATGAATGATTGACTTTGTTCATTCTTTGTAGTTTGAAATTCTATTTCTCAAGAAACATAGATTGCATTAACCCCTCTCTGTGCAGAGTCCTCATTATGTTCACGAACAAATAGATTTCTGATTTTAGAAATAAACAAAATTACTTCAGGATGAATATTAGATAGTCGTTCTTTCACAATATCAACCTTTTCAAACTACAAAGGAAGTATCATAACAGTGTTTGGAATTTCACAACCAAATAGTTCTTGGAGGTCTTCAATTCTTGGCTCTTCATCTATCCAGTCTCGAACAATATATCCAATTCTAGATCTAGGTGGAGGTATCTCATTAAAAGTGATCTTATATCCATTGCTGACAATAGAGGAAATTTGGGGTCTAAAATGGGACTTATAAGAAAAAGCGCCAACAATAAATTTTGTGAGTTAGAATTGAGGAACCAATAGAATTTCAATAAAATAAGTCAACCATAATGGTTGAATTGACATATTTGTCATAAAAGAAAACTACTCTTTTTGTTCGTATTTTCAACATATCTCCCTATGTTTTTACTCAAATTCTGAGCAGGAGAGCTCATTCGATGCAGAATTAAATTCCACATCCAACAAGTACCCACACTGCATACCTTTGATGGACCCCGCTACCCCAAAAATTAAGAAATACCTGAAAAAATGTGATGATGACATCATCATCACATTTTTTCAGGTATTTCTTAATTTTTGGGGTAGCGNGGGTACTTGTTGGATGTGGAATTTAATTCTGTATCCAATGAGATCTGTTGCTCAGAATTTGAGTAACACCACAGGGAGATATGTCGGAAATATGAACAAAAAAGTAGTTTTTTTCATTCTTCCTCCAAAATTAAAAACTATTATTTTATTATTTTAACTATTATTTTATTATTTTCCTTAGGAGGCCCATTTTAGACCCCAAATTTCCTCTAATGATATGTAATGCTACTTTGTTATCAAGAAAACACTCTTAAACCCAATCCGTGCAAATTTAGAAATTCAAAACATATTTCATCAGCAATGACCTATTAAACCCAAACTCTACACATTTAGAAATACACAACAAATTTTTTCTTAACAACCAGCATTAGAAGAAGATCCCAATCACCCCCAATTTAATTTTTTTTCATAAAATATTTCATCTAAAGAACCATGATCCAAAGCACTTAACATCAAACTCTTCAAATTTAGAAATATATAGCAAATTTATCTAAACAGCAGAGGCTGAGAATCTAATATGCAACCAACATTATTCAACAAGATGCATTATTGAACATTATATACAACAAGATGTAGCAATAGGATCTGCAACCAACATAGGAAAGGTAACTGGACGAAGGTAATTGGAAGTTGTAGGGACGAATAGGATAACCTCTATATTCAAAATTTTAGTACATAATGGACAACATTTAGAACAACCTTTACTAGGTGAAATTAGCATTTGTAAACTGAAGTGTGAGATAAGCATAATGCAATACAACTAAATATAACAATATTTGCTGACACGAGAGACGCGATGCAATGAGTTAATGAAAACCTGTTGACACTATGACTAGAAACAAGATGTAATGAGTTAATGAAAACCTTTTGATAGGTGAATCAAAATATACTTATGCTTGGTTGCAATAATGAAGTGCTTATGGAAACTGCAACCGAGTGTGAGAAGATGAAGTGTTCTCTGGTGGCCTGGTGGGTGTAAAACTATTACATGTGCTAGGGAGGATTCATTAGTTCCTAGCATAAAATAAATTTAGCATGTGTATGTTGTGGGAAATGAGCTAATTATCCTTGTTTCTTTTCAAAGGAAGACTTATCGGGAAAATATCTCGGTACTCCCCTACATTTTGGGGATGGTACCTGTGTAACTCTTTCTCTATTGATTATGGTCCCTAGACTTGTAAGGAGATTTAATGAGGGACACAACAAAGGTTTCCAACCCAGGGGATAGAACCCAAAATTTCTTTCATGAAGTTTGAAGAAACTAACTACTAGAGATAATCCACTTTGTTAGATACTTCATCTTTTTTATACTCCATATAAAACTAGAACACTAAGGAAACATGTAGTCAAATTTTTTAACTATTTAAGAAAACTGAAATTAATTAATTATCATGATCATGCTCACATTTACAAACCCTAAACCCTAGAAAAAAATTGGCTAGACCGACCTTTCCTCTTCTCTATATAGAAAAGAAATAGGCAAAACAAAGCACATAAAGGACGGTGTCGTTTAAGGATACTTTGTTTTGTCTTTTTTCTATACAATGTCATCACGATTGAATGTATTTGGTTTCTGGTGAATAATATGTGATGGGGATGGGATGCTTATGACGATACCTACTCTCCTCATGGCATGGAGTAACTAGATTAAATTTCGTATAGTCCATTGTGAATGTAACACAATAAGTATTCCTGTTAATGGTGCTTATTATTCCACCAACTATTATGTCACTATTCTTTCTCTCTCAAGGAGGGAAAGTAGAATAGTGGGAGAAAAAGAAGAAACCTCCTTGTAGAGGAGTGTTATATTCAATGGCCCTAGGTATTTGTGGCATCACTACTATGACCTATTAGGGATAAGCCATAACATTCTCATTCACATTAAGTTACATATTCCTTATCTGTTTGATCCTAGAATGTCTTGAAAGTTATGTATTATTTGAGTTTTATTAATTTTTGTGTCTTCAGGTGTGTTCAGGGGATTCTTTTTGTCTAACCACAATGGCTATCCATTTTTTTTGGATAGAATTGGGTAATCATATTTCATATTGAAAAGTGGAGGTGAATCTAAAAATTCAAATATCTACAGTAATTTAAAAAATAAAATTTTATGCTGAGAGTTCATCATATTCGTCCAAAAAGCCTTTAGCCTTAAAGGCCCATACTGCATACAAAATTTTCAGAAAGTTCATATGGCTATACTTCTTAACAAAATTCCCTACTAATAATATGCATCTGAAAAGAATATAATCATTACATATTTCTGAGAAAACATGGCCGCTAAGGTTTTCACCCATGTACTGGTCATTTTAAGCCTGACCCTGAACCTTGGAACTTGGACCTTCAAATATTCCCATAGTAGTTTGTTGGACTATCTCTTCTTCGATTTCTTTTATGACCGTGCAATTCCGAACATAATACTAGTTTCCTTGGGTGAAAATCAAGATCATATTGAAATGCATTTATCTTTCATTGAAAAGTTGTTGTATATTTTCCCCCTGTGCCCTAACTTTGGTTTCAAGCCCATCAAACATCTTGTTTTTTTGATCCATATGGTAGTTCATATGGTCAATGGAATATTTCATTCCTTCCATGTGGGAATTCATACTCTTCAACATCTTCTTGCTGTTCATAATTTCACTGAGGGCTTCTTCCCTATCCATTTTGAGTTTAGAGAATGAACCATCTCTTTCTCAGTTCATTTCAATGAGCATGCTATTTCCCCAGGATTAAAAAACACAGAGAAATTTATAGAAATGAGGGAGGGTGATTATTTTAGACTTTTCTCCTATAATTTGAACTAAACCAATGATCTAAAACTTCCAATAGGAATTTTCCATGGGTTTGAAAGTAGAGATCCAACCACTGTAAACTTACCAATTTATCCAACCTGATTGGAAATCCAAGGTCGGTTCTTTAACTCTCAGTCTCTTACAAAAGCTGAATCAACACCCTATTCCATAGAATTGAACACAATCCCACTTGCATGACCAAATTCAAAGCAGAGAGCCATAATGCACAACTTGAATGCAAAGGAGGATAAGGTGAGGCGGAGTTGAGGACACACGAGGGAGGGAAATTTCACTTGATTGTAATGAATTCAATATGAATCCATACTTGGTGATTGGTGCTTAATCACCACTTGGAGACCATGCCTTGATTTCCTCTGAAACTTAGTTAAGACAATTGTTTTTTGAAAAAAAATTCAAACTCAACTTCCTTTGGATCATGGCATGCATCGTTGTTCTGGGGAACCATTGTTGCACAAGAACACTCCTTTATTGATATTGTCTTCCTTGTTATCCAAGTGACCCACCATACTATTATTATGTTTCCTTAAGGTGCCAAAATTTGAATTCACTAATACCTTGGAGTTTCCAAACAATTATGTTATATATCCTGCTTCAAAGCCTCCCTTGTTTCACCACTTGTTTCCTTTCCTGCTTAATGACATGGAAAGAATATCCAAATATCATAATATGTTGCACGCATAAAACTTTCTCAAATTCCAATCCAAGGTATAGGGGATACAGTTCAGTTTTATTATTGGTCGTTACAGTACTCAAGAAAACTTAATTTCATTTTTTCCATTGGGGCAAAAAAGAACCCTTGGGGATCTGCACCTGCTAACCCTAACTACAATGACTATCTCATGCATGTGCATTATAGGGTTTTTATATGGGAATTTTTTGGCTCAAGTTTTGAGTAGATAAACCATAGGCATTGATTATGCAAGTTTCATCGATATTCCCAAATGGTCATCTATTTTTATATGGTCGTTTGGGCAATGTTGGCTATAATTATGAGTTTTTATCAACTTTAATCCAATACATGTAATTTTAATATCTAGTTCTGCTATGATGTGTGGTGCCATTGTAACTAGAAGCTCAATTTGAAATGTGTTCTCACTTTCTGTTCAATATTGTAATTAATTTAGCTAAACTTCAGCTGAACAATGATTAAGATTCCTTCAAATACAAGTCTATCGATTGTACATATTAAATTAGATTTACAATAATTGAATTATTTTATCAATTTTAACTCTATTGGAATTTGGATGTGAATTATATTGCTACATTTTTTAGAAATCAGTTTTACAGTAATTGACTTCTTTGAACATTTTAACCGTGTAGCAAAATTTGGATATGAATTACATTGCCTCATTTTCTCCCCTAAATCCTATATTGGTTAGGAATTAAATTGCTTCATTTTCTAAAATGAAGAGGCCTTCAAACCATTGTGGGTTGATTTTTATTGCTTCATTTCCTAAAATAAAGAGGCCTTTCAACCATTGTGGGTTGATTTTTCCGTTGACTTGCCGCAAGTAGTCAAATAGTCATGGTTAACACGACTTATTATCACAGAAAAAAATATAATTGGTTTTTAAAATAATTATCTTGGGGAATTTGGATGTGCATTATATTGCTGCATTTTCTCGAAATCAGTTTTACAGTAATTGATTTCTTTGAAAATTTTAACTGTGTAGCAGAATTTGGTTGTGCATTACATTGCTTCATTTTCTCCCCTAAATCCTCAATTGGTTAGGAATTTGATTTATTCATTTTTCTAAAATAAAGAGGCATTCCAACCATTATGGGTTGATTTTGATTGATTCATTTTCTAAAATAAAGAGGCCTTCCAACCATTGTGGGTTGATTTTGATTGCTTCATTTTCTAAAATAAAGAGGCCTTCCCACCATTGCGGGTTGATTTTTCCATTGAATTGTCGCAATTCAAATACTCATGGTTAAAACAACTTAATATCACAGAAAAAATAAGAATATATAATTGATTTTTTAAAATACTTATCTTGGGAAAACCCTAGGATAGTTCCCCTCATTCTGTCGATTCTTCATAGCTAAACCCAGGTGGGGAGGAATCTTCCTTTCAACTAATGGAGTTAATCCCAATTGATAAATAGATGTATAAAGTCACTATATTATTGTTTATTTATTTTTTGTTCATTCGATCCCTCCTTCCTTGGCATATCTGGAAGGAAGTCTTCTCAACTGCCATCCACAATAGCGGTTGGTACCTCAAGGGTCTCAATTGGATTGGACCTATAACTATTGCTTATTCCTTTGATTTATTTAATGAGATAATGGTATAATATTTTTCAAATTATTTTGGAGTTGTGGTGGATTTCTATGTGGAATAGATCAATTCACAGCAACCAGATCAATCTCCTTCAGACATTTCACTAAACAAACAATGATGTGACTGAGATATTTAAGGGATTATGTTCCATAGTCTAAATGTCAGTTTCCTAGATTAGGATGTAATTATCACTTCATTAGTGTATGGAAAGAAAAAAAAGCAGTTTTTATTTTGCATTTGTTGTTTTTCTCACAAGTTTTTAGAAAAAATAAAAAAATATTTTAACTCTTGTAGTTTCTCAAATTGTTAAAAAAAAGGTTTCATTAGTTTTCATTCACAAAGAAAAAGAAATATATTGCATGGTTAGTTGAATTCACTTTGAAATTTTTATACATCATTTTCTTTCTCTTCGTTGAGTCTATAATACCCTCCAATCTCATTTCGATACCTTGAGAAATAAAACGATTAAAAGAACATTTAACTTAAAATCTATTAGTAATTTTATTTTTATAGGTTAGAGCATCAACTAGCTTAGGCTAGGGTTTTGGACTAGGAAATTTCAACTGTCCAAAAGCACTTTGATTTCAGATGTAGTGGCCTATCTTTAGGAAAATATGCTTCTACAAGAGATAATCCAAAAGGCTCCTCCCACATAGGAGTTAAGAACGAGGCCGCGTGAGAGCTTGGTTGAGGAGATACCCCTCCCCTTTCTTGTTCGATCGTTTACCAATATTGTTGTGTGTTTGGGGATCTTATCAATACCACTTATTAGGGTATTAATAGGGTTTCAGGCTTAGATACCCTTCCCATGCACATCTATCAGGTCAGCGACTGTTCCGCTGGACTCTCGGTGTAGATTTGGTTGCCTTAGTCTCTAGAAAATAGGATCTTACATAGGTGGTATTGGAAGGATATTTCCAGTACAAATAGGATTGAGTTGGAAGGTAATCTCGATTGAAAATTTGGGAGGGAGGTTGGGTGATTCCAGTGCTTGCCCCCAGATAAATCTTCACGAGATGTCAAGTAACCATCCTTCGATCTTCACTAGTTGGACCTGAGCCCTAAACATCCCAGGATTTCCTTTGGAAGGTCTATCTTTTATCTTATGTTCCTTTGTTACTTAGAAGACTTTTATTGTGTGCTTTTTTGTTTGTTTGTGCTTAGTTATCCTTTAGGTGTGTGAGTCAAATTTATAGCTGTGGAGGACCAACCTCTTCGTACGTCCAAAATGTTGTAAAACCTTCCTCCATCTGTTATAGTGGAGCCTAATTTTGAAGTTAATCATGGATGGGTTTAGTTTACTAGGTTTAAATTTTCTAGCCTGTAGAATTCATGTCATCATGGATATCTTACAAATTGTATTGATTTTATTTCTATTTTCTCATGCAGGTTTCACTTTGGGTTTCTAGTTTTATTTGATATTTCAATTGTGAAATATTCAATGAGATGTCAAACACTGACCATTTAAAGAAAGCATCAAAACTGATGGATGTAATATCGTACTTTCAGAAGCCTCAATCCTAGAATCCAGATTCTCTTCATGATTCAAACTCTTTTGAGAAACCCATCAATGAGAGAGATGTAAACACTTGTGAAAATACATCTAATAACCATATAACAAATGATAAAATAGGTTCCTCTAGTGAAAAAAGTGATATAAATGAAATTCAACCATAAATTGACAGTGATAATGTCGAAGGTTTTTCCTGGCGAGGCAACACAAATCAATCACAATCACGAAAAAGGAAGAAAGGACAATGGGATGTAGGGAGACAATTCAAATCGAAATGGGCCTTAATATTTCCTTTTATTGAAGCAATAACTTTAATAAATGAGAAGTAAGCTCCACGAGAAGTTAAAGACATTGTATGTAGTTGGAAACTAGGTAAGACAGTAAACTTGCAATTGAAGTTAGATACAATAGAGAAGCATGCATGAATATTTATGTCAAGCAAATTGAAAATGGTGAGGAGAAGTCTATTACCAAATGGAAATCTTATGAGGAATGTCGACATGTCAAATATCAAGAAGAATATAATAAAAAATTAATAAGTAGGAGTAAAATTGAGGCAAGTGGAGGGACTAGCACATCTCTATTTGGAAAAATAATGGAAAGAAATTTACTATACAAGACGACGCAATTAAGCACTGTATTTCACATCTTATCTAGAGGTTGTCCTATGACAAATTATCTAGATTATAAGAACTATGTATCTTTTCTTGATGCATCGAATATTCCATCTTCTCACTGGTCTGTAACAAGTGGTTGGGAATGGGAAAAATATCTAGCTCAAGTAGAAAAGGATGATTTGAAAGAGAATACTGCGAATAACATATTGTTTTCACTATATTTGGATAAAGTTACAACTATTGATAATACTTCAAGGGTATGCGTAAGTATTTATATGGTTAATGGTCATATTAGGCATTGATATCTACTTGGGATTCAAAAAATGAAGCAGAGTTATACAACTGGAAATATTTATGACCTTGTTATTAATACTTTGAAGGAAATTAGTGGTATGGATGATTTAATGATCACAAAAAGGTTGGTATGTGTTGGAGAAGATGGAGCATCAATCATGCAAGGACAAAGGAATGAGCTTTATGTCAAACTGCAACTATTAGCCTCACCATTTATGATCAATATTCATTGTATGGCTCATAGGATGAATCTTTCATTTAAAATAGTAAGCATGTTTCAAGTGGTTTCAAAATTTTAAGAAGTTGTACATGAGACTCATGCATACTTTTGTTGTAGTCGTAAGTGATTTACAGAGTTTCAACAATTTGCAAATGGTATTACAGATGAAAAAAATAAAATAAAAGATGTTGATACAATATGGATTTCATTGAATGGACCAGCTCAAAGACTATTTAGTCAGTACAAATCATTGGTAGGGGTGATGTATGAACATCACTATAGTGTAGACAAAGCTCAAGATCTTCTCTTTAGACTAACTGATATAGATAGATTATTAACATTGGCTGGAATCATTTCTTTATTTCATGAAATTAATGTCCTTGTGAAAATGGCTCAGAGTCATACAATGTATATTGCAGAGTACACAAATGCAAGGAAATTAGCATGCCTTGCATTGGATAATTTGTGTACGATGCCAAGGTATTTTACAAGTCCAACATTTAACTATTAGACTACTCTCACTTATATAGAAAAGATTGAAAATTATTTGAAATTTGATGGAAAAGGGAGACGATGTATGGAAGTGCGTGGGTATATGGTTCCCTTTCATTATGTTAGTAAGATGGGACAAACAATTGAAGAGTGTCGTGTGTCAAGAGATAAGTTCAATGATATTGTGACTTTAGTGAGACATAACTTGATACAAATTATGCAATAATTATCATTAGAGATAAGAGAACAATTTCCTCGAGATGAATTATTGGTTTTAGAATAATCAACCCATAGTTAGCTACCTTAGACATTAATTAATCCATTTTTGTCGTATTTGCCTAGTTTCCATATTCCACCTTATGCAAGTTGTCATCTACACATCCATAGTGGTCAAACTTGCTAATTTTGAGTAATGGAGTGCTTGGAAAACCTCCTGGAATAAAATCTGCTTTATTCCTGGCCTCTGTAGTGCATGTCTGCTTTTTTTGCTTTATTGCCTGTTGTTTCAGTGTTTTAAGGCAATTGGGAAAGTTTGACTAGGTGAAGTTAACTTGTTTTTTGTCCTCCACATCCTCCACTCTTTTCTCCTATGAAAATCATGTATGAGTTTTCCTTCCATCCACTATTAGCTTGGCTAATTAATTTTTGCAATTCGTGAGCTCCTAGATAGTTTTGGAAACTGCTTTATGCACCTATGGGGGATTTGCTTAGATTTAGTAAGCTTGCTTTTGACTAGATTCGAATAGCATATTCATGGATTCGAATACCTCATGTAATTATTTATTTTGGTAGCCTATGACTTCACAGGGTTGGCTATTGTACACTTATTCAATACAGATTAGTGTTCTGCTCCATTATTCAGTCTCCTTTGTGAGTAATTTGCATGTGTAATTGGAAATTGTTGTGAGTGTAATTGTTCTAAAACCCGGGTTCAATTTCCACATGGAATCATAGAATTTTTATATCAATTTCTCTCCTTCCAATTTGTTTTGCAGGTTCGACATCATTGACTGGGAGCATTCTGCTGACTGACGGGACAATTTCTCAGCTATGGATCAATCTCAAAAGATCATCTTGACTCCATTTAATTTATTTGAATGGAAAGCAGTGATGGAGATACTGGTGAGAGAGAAAGGCCTATACAGAGTGACTATGGCAACATAAGCAGAGCCCAATGAAGCTGTAGAGAAAATAAAATGGCACAATAGGAGGGATGAGGCCTATGGTCTCTTATGTCTGAGTATATCCAGAGACCTCCTTTTCCATATTGATGGATTGACATCACCGAATGAAGTATGGGATAATATTGTTGAACTTTTTGGAAATATATATGATATGAGGGGACATCGAATTGAAAATGAACTGATCTCCCTGAGTCCCAATAGCTTTGAATCCCTGCAACTCTATTTTTCCAAGTTCAAAGCACTTGTTTTGCAGCTAAAACAATGTGGGATTGAAAAGAAGGATGATCAACTGGTATTTTCCATACTCTCAAAACTTGGCCTTGACTATTCAGTGTCTGTTTTTACCTTCTATGCCACAAAGTTGACAGCTCGAGCTTGGAAGATGCCTAGCCTTGCAGATTTCATGGAATCTCTCACACAAGAACAAGATAAATTGGTGATGATGGGCACCATCAAACCATCCAAGACCAAGCTCTAGTTTCTGGAGATTCAAGGGTGGATTCAAAAAGCATGAAGAAAGCTAAAAATCCACTTGAGCAAAAGAGAGACAAGAACAAGTCTCTGGAGGAGCCTCAAGGTTCCAAGAAGAACTACCAGAAGAAGAATAACAAAGGAGAAATGAGCAAGTGTGCATACTGTAGTAAGGGAAATCATTCTGAGAGCTCTTGCATGAAGAAGCAAATATACATGCTGACCCAACTCCTAGAAAATAATGGCATCTCCCTTCCAGATAGCTCAAAGAAGAGGGAAGGAGGATCAAGTTCAGAAGACAGAGAGAGAGTTCATGCATTGGTTGCTGGCACATCAAGCTCACCCAGTTTCATCATTGATTCTAGAGCTTTAAGACATATGGTTTCAACCAAGGAGGCATTCACCTCACTTGACATGTTGAAAGGTCCACCAATAGTACTGGGAGATGACTCTCTCACTGAAAGTTTGGGCAAAGGGATGATTTATCTTGATCATGGTAAGTTCAGCAATGTGTTGTATGTTCCAGGTCTTACCTCTAACCTCTTATCAGTGTATCAGATGACCCACACAGGGTCTCCAAAGAAGGTCATATTCTCCCCTGATGAATTTGATATCACAGAGATCTCAAGTGGTAAAGTCATTGTAAAAAGAGTTACAAATCATACTTCGAAGGTATACATGTTTTCACACTTCCTACCATACTCAAACCCCTCTACTCTTCTGATTCATGCTAATGAGGCAAGCAAGCTTTGGCATGAAAGATTTGGCCACTTAAATTACAAGTATCTTTCTAATATTAGTGAAAAATAAATGGTCATAGGGTTACCAAAGATTAAATTTTCCAAAGGAGTCTGTCAAGGTTGCATCCTAGGAAAACACCCAGAGCATACATTTGAGAGAGCTAGTCATGAGAGAACCTCTGCACCTCTTGAGTTGATCCACAGTGATGTTTCTAGCCCATTCCCTCATATGTCAATGAGTCAGGCCAAATATGCATTGAATTTCATAGATGACTTTTCTAGGTATTGCTGGGTTTACTTCCTGAAACACAAGTCTGAAGTTTTTGGCCTCTTCAAAGTCTTTAAGGCTTTGGTTGAAAACCAGTCTGAAAGGAAACTGAAGGTCGTCAGATCTGACAATGGTGGTGAGTATGTCAAGTCTGATTTTATTCAATATTGTGCAGATGTAGGTATTCAGATGTACCATTCTATCCCTTACACACCACAGTAGAATCATGTTGCTAAGAGGAAGAACAGTTCACTGAAAGAGATGGCAACATGCATGATGGAGGCTAAGACTTTGCCACCAAAGTACTGGGAGGAAGCTATAAACTGTGCAGCCTATATCTAGAATAGGGTTCCTCATAAACATATTGATGGTATGACTCCTTTCAAAGCATGGAGTGGGCACAAGCCATATGTGACCCATTTCAGGATTTTTGGCTCAATGGCTTGGGCTAGAATTCCAACAGAAAAGAGAAAGGATTTGCAGCCCCAAATCCAAGAGTGTCTATTTGTTGGGTACTATGAAGATTCAAAAGGGTGAAAGCTGATCAATTTGAGCATAAACAAATCCTTCATTGAAAGGTGTGTTCATTTTCAAGAAGAACCCCTAGCAGTAGTGGAAGTTGGAGAATCCTCTTCACCACAAGAACCTCTGAATGTAAGTGAAGAGATAGTTGAACATGCTGATTCTGATATGTATGATAATGATTATTTTATTAAGGATCCTGACAGATCTACAAGGCCAAAATGGGAATCCGATACCATTCATGCAACTGGAGAACTAGCTGGAAATCCTAATGACCCTAGGAGGACTAGATCTCAATTTGAGAGTGCTCTATGCATGAAAGATCCTATGTTTACTTAGAAATGCTATCTGATGGTTGAATCAGATCCTGAGACATATGAAGATGCAGCAAAATATCCAATATGGAAAGAATCCATGAAGGAAGAGTTCAGCTCACTCCAGAAGAGCAACACTTGGGAGCTGGTTGATCTTCCCCCAGGGAGGAAGCTAGTTCAGTGTAAGTGGGTGTACAAGACCAAATTTGCTGCTGATGGTTCACCTCTGAAGTACAAGGCTATATTGGTATCCAAGGGCTACTCAAAGGTTCATGGCATAGACTACAATGAGACCTTTGCACCAGTGGCAAATATGGACTCCATCAAGCTAGCCTTAGCCATTGCAGCTTCAAAGCAATTCGAAGTACATCACATGGATGTGAAGTGTTCTTTCTTGAATGGAGATATCACTGAAGAGATATAAATGCAGCAGCCTCAAGGATTTGCTACTAACCCATCTCTTATGTGCAGGATAAAGAATTCATTGTATGGGCTTAAGCAAGCCCCCAGGGCTTGGTATGCCAAGATTGATAGTTTTCTGCTATCATTGAATTTTGTTCGATGCAAATCAGATCCAAATGTCTATTTGAAGCTGATTAATGGTTCATTAATGATCATTTTTTTATATTTTGATGACCTTCTCATTATAGGAAGCTCAAAGGTTGAAATTGCTTCCTTGAAGGATGCAATGAACCATGCCGTCTCCATGATAGATTTGGGGCTATTGAGCCAATTCTTGGGGCTTGAGATTGCTCAAACCAAAGTTGGAATCAAGGTGCACCAGTCCAAGTATGCCTTGGATTTGCTGAACAAATTCAAAATGAAGGATTGCAAGCCAAGCAAGACTCCTTTCCTTTCAGGAGTGAAGCTTGAAGAAGCTGATTCTTCACCTATGGTAAGCAATACACTGTATAGGCAATTTATTGGATGTTTGTTGTATATTACACATACTATAACTGATTATTATTATGCATTAAGTGTGGCTTCTAGATACATGGATCAGCCTCATGAGATCCATTGGAAAGCATCCAAAAGGATCCTTAACTTTGTTTAGGGAACAAGGACACATGGGATCTTCTATAAAGCTAAATTTGATCTTGATTTGATTGAGTTTACTGACAGTGACTGGGCAGGTGATAGCATAGATCAAACATGAACATCAGGATATGTGTTCATGCTTGTAGAAGGGCCAATCAGCTGGTCAAGCAAGAAACAGAGTGCCATTGCACTCTCATCTACAGAAGCAGAGTACAGAGGAGTTGTAAATGCAGCAACTCAATGTTTATGGTTGCAGGGGTTACTTGGAGAGTGTGGTTTCAAATTAGAATACTCAACTACTATCTACTATGATAATCATAGTACCATTCAAATCTTCAATGATCCATTTTAGAAGCAGAGAACCAAACACATTGAGATCCATATGCACTACATCAGACAGCTTGTGCATGGTGGCACCATTCACCTACTCTTATGT
Organism: Pseudotsuga menziesii; assembly: GCA_001517045.1. Lineage (NCBI taxonomy): Eukaryota > Viridiplantae > Streptophyta > Pinopsida > Pinales > Pinaceae > Pseudotsuga > Pseudotsuga menziesii. The sequence goes on from LPNX011222854.1 coordinate 747,665, forward strand.
TCATCTTCAGAACAAGTAGCTGATATCTTCACCAATTTTTTTTGTGTGAAGACATTTAGCAATATCAAGTCACTACTGGATATTGTTGATCATGCTATGAAGCATGAGTGATGACAATATTTCCAACTTTTGTTTTACAGTCCATGTTTAAGGGAGGATTTTCCCACTGGGTTTTTGCCTCTTTCCTTGGTTAAATGGACATGTAGTATTTAAACGGTGACTAAGCCTTGTTGCTAGGCCCTATAATTTTATGATATATTACTCATAATTTAGGCTTAAGGGGGGGTGTTAGAATAATCAACCCATAGTTAGCTACCTTAGACATTAGTTAATCCATTTTTGTCTTATTTTCCTAGTTTCCATATTCCACCTTATGCAAGTTGTCATCTACACATCCATAGTGGTAAAAATTGCTAATTTTGAGTCATGGAGCACTTGGGAAACCTCCTGGAATCAAATCTACTTTATTCCTGGCCTCCCTACCGCATGTCTGCTTTTTCTTCTTTATTACCTGCTTTCTCAGTGTTTTAAGGCAATTGGGAAAGTTTGACTAGGTGAAGTTAACTTGTTTTTTGTCCTCCAAATCCTCCACTCTTTTCTCCTATGAAAAGCATGTATGAGTTGTCCTTCCAGCCACTATTATCTTGGCTAATTGATTTTTCCAATTCGTGAGCTCCTAGACAGTTTTGGAAACTGCTTTACGCACTTATGGGGGATTTGCTTAGATTTAGTAAGCCTGCTTTTGAATAGATTCGAATAGCATCTTCATGCATTCGAATCCCTCATGTAATTATATATTGTGGAAGCATATGACTTCATAGGGTTGGCTATTGTACACTTATTCAATATAGATTAGTGTTCTGCTCCATTATTCAGTCTCCTTTGTGAGTAATTTGCATGTGTAATTGGGAATTGTTGTGAGTGTAATTGTTTTAACACCTGGGTTCAATTTCCACAATTGGAGGCCATGTCTGTGGTATACCCTCAATATTGGAATAATGAAAAAGATATAGACACTTTGAGAGTTTAATTTTTAGCAAAATTGAGTATTTTAGTGCACCACTATGGTAGGAATGTCAAAGTACAAGGAGAAGACATTGGAGGTATATTAGATTCATCAAAATTATATGGGCAATAGACTTGCTTTGTTGAAAAAAATTTAGATCGATATTTTAATTTGGTGAAACCTATAGAATATGATGCAGTAATCAAATTATGGACTATTTTAGGTGAAAGTCAATTTTTACAAGAAAACATGTCAGAGTATTTCAAATTAGTGGATTTATTTCAAACCATGATTTTGGGATCAATGGAGGATGAGAGAATGTTTAGTTCATTATCATTCTTGAATTCAAAGTTGAGGAACAATCTTGAAAATAATGTGGATACTTGTTTAAGATTATATGTCACAAAGTATGACATTACCAATTTTCCATTCAATAGAGCTCTACCACTTTGGTGATCAGATTGTGAGAGAAGAGGAGAATGCAATATAACAAATGTTTCCAATGAACTTGATACATAACATAATGTTTTGGAGGATCATAATGATATTTAATCTATAGAAATTCATGTTCAACTTGCGAATTGAGAATTGAGAATTCAATATCACACGAGATAGGAGAAGGATTACCATACATATAATTCAGCTTGCATTTTAGGTAAAAATATGTTATTCAGTCTATAATTCATATTAAATATAATAATATTGGAGCTAAATTTCTTTGATGCAATCTATTTGAGTTTTGATTTTTTGATAGTTAACTAACACATTGTTTTTTTCTTATATTTGAGAAGAGATGAAGTTGGTACTTATCTATTTATAGATACTGTCCTAGTATTAAAGGTTAAATAATTAATTTAACAATACTTCTGCTTAGCAGTAATGGACTCAGTCAAAAGTTAAAATGTGTTAAATGTGATATCTTCGAAGATATTAATGGTTTGTTGTTTCTTTCATTTGGGACATTTTTTCAAATTTTAAAGTTTGTGTTTATTTTGGTTAAATTTATTTTTATTCCCTTGATAGTTGAATGTAGTTTTAGCCCTTTGTACTAGCTTGATTAGTTTCATAAATGGCTTTTTTGTTTCTTAAATTTGGATTGCATTTATTTTTCTTATATTTTTATTGCCTTATTACTTGATTGTGATTTGAGCCCTCTGTAGCCCTTTGTAGCATTCAATGTTTTTTTTTATAATTATTATTGTTCTTTTTGAATATTTGATGTTTCGAGGAAAGATGCTGGTATTTTCTTTCACTTTGTTGCATGACTTAAGCATCTTCACCATTTTAATTTTAGAATGTACTATGTTTATGCAATATTTTCTTTGAAAAGATGTGTTGGTTTTCAGAAATGGAAATGAGATCTGAGTTGCTAAGCGAAGAGAAAAATGGTCTATGCACTGGCTTACTGAGACCGACATTCATCTAATGAAATTTTATTGTTGATTTGATGACTAAAATATCATTACATGGAGCCTCTAGGATTCTAGCCATATTTATAAATAAATATTGAAAGAATATGTTGAGGTAAGTGTTTCTAAAATTTTCCCTATTATGAATCATCCATGATGAGCATTTGTGCTTTATTGAAAGTCTGTTATTTTTTTGTTTAATGTTTTGTGAGGTACCTTATTATCTTTCTCTTATACAACTTATTCACCTTGATTGTAGGTCATGCAAGTATATGAGTGCATCCTTGCTAGAAAGATGTTAATGTGAATGTGGATGATATGCAACCATCTATTGAAGTTTTTTAGCTTGAGGGGGATGATTGGGTCCAAAATACTTTGTGAAAATTGATTGTACATTGAGTGTAGTACGATAAATGAGCTTCGCACTTTGATAAAATGTTCTATTGTAAATTGCAAATATTTATGAAATCATCTCTCCATTTTATCTCTAAGGTGGTTTGAACTTAGTAGTATACAAGTAGTTATGATGAATAAACTCAACAATTTAGATTGAAAATTTGATTTTATTTAGAAGGTGTTCTAGTGCAAGAGTACGTGACAATTCTAAAGTAAATACAACATCATCTAGGTAATTTTATTAAGTAAAATTTTGTCAAGACTTAAGGTTATATATTTCAATTAAAAATTAGCCAAAATTTACAAGAATTTTTATTCTGTGAAAGATTCATGAAATATTGTACAAGGTTTTCTAATTTTGTGAAAGATTCATCTTATTTTGCTAGATTTTATAATTTTGTAAAAGATTTGCCAATATTTTACAAGATTTTATAATTCCATGGAAGATTCGCCCATATTTCATAGGGTTTTTTATAATTCCATGAAAGATTCACAAAAAACTTATATATACATATTATATTATTGATAAAATAGCCTTCACTCTTTCTCATGTATCATGCGAATTCACCCATTTATTATATATATATATATAAATTTAGGGGGGGTTCTTAAAATTTTCATTGTTTATCAATAGGTCATCCATATATAAAGAAATAATCATTAAATAACCATGTATCAGCTTCAAATAGACATTTGGATCATTTTTGCATTGAACAAAATTCTATGATAGCAGAAATCCATCAATCTTGGCATACCAAGCCCTAGGGGCTTTCTTTAGCCCATACAATGATTTATTTCACCTACACACAAAAGATGGATTAGATACAAAAAATTATAGTTGCTGCATATAAATATATTCATTCAAATCTCCATTTAGAATGCACACTTCACATCCATATGATGCACCTCCCATTGGCTTGAAGCTGTAATGGCCAAAGCTATCCTTATGGAGTCCATCTTTGCCACCAGGGAAAAGGTATCATTGTAATAAATACCTTGAAATTCTGAGTAGGAATTACCTACCAATATTTCATTATATTTCAAAGGTCAACCATCAGCATAAAATTTAGTTTTATAAACCCACTTACACTTTACTAGCTTTCTCCCTGGGGGGAGATCAACTAGTTCCCATGTGTTGTTCTTCTGGAGCGAGTTGTATTCTTTATTCATGGTTGTTATCTATATTGGATCATCCAATGCATATTCATATGTCTAAAAATCAGATTCAACCATCAAATAACACTTCTCAACAAATAGTGGATCTTTCACATAAAGGGCACTCTCAAATTGAGATCTAGTCCTCCTAGTGCTAGTAAGATTTCCAGCTAGTTCCCCAACTGCATGAATGGTCCTTACTGCAAATTTTTGTATTGTATGAGTGCTTGGATCTGAAATTAAATCATCATTATCAGACATATCATAATATACAAACTCATTAGTCTCTTCACTTACAATCAGTGGTTGTGGTGATGAAGAGGACTCTCCAACTTAAACTGTTGCTAAAGGCTCTTCTTCAAAATAAACACTCCTTCTCATGAAATATTTGTAAGTGCTAAAGTTGGTTAGATTGTAACCTTTTGAATATTCAGAATACCCAACAAATATTCACACTTTTCTTTGTGATTGAAAAACCTTCCTATTTTCAGTTGGAATTCTATCCCAAGCCTTTGAGCCAAAAATCCTAAAATGGGTCACATCTGGCTTATTCCCACTCCAAGATTCAAAAGGAGTAATACCATAAATTTTCTTTTGAGGCACCAGATTATGTATATAGGATGCATAGTTTATTTCTGTAGCCCAAAAAGTTGGTGAAAAATATTTAGAATCCATCATACAAGTTTCCATCTCCTTGAGTGCTCTATTCTTCCTCTGAGCAAAACCATTTTGCTGAGGTGTGTAAGGAATAGAATGTTGCATATGGATTCCTGCATATTCACAGTAATGGACGAATGCAAACTTGGCATACTAACTACCATTGTAAGATTTGAGGATATTGAGTTTCCTACCAAACTGGTTCTCAACCAAGGCTTGAAAGACCTTGAAGAGGTCAAAAACTTCAGGCTTGTGTTTTAGGAAGTAGACCCAACAATACCTGGAAAATCCATCTATGAAGGTTAGTGCATATTTGGCTTCACTCATGGACATATGAGGGAATGCACCAGAAATGTCACTATTGATTAACTCAAGGGGAGTAGAGGTTCTCTCATGACTAGCTCTCTCATACTTGTGCTCCTAGTGTTTTCCTAGGATGCAACCTTGACAAACTCCTTTAGAAAACTTTATCTTTGGTGACCTTGTGACCATGTATTTGACACTCAAATATCAAATATACTTGTAGTTAAGATGGCCAAATATCTCATGTCAAATATTTCTTTCTTCATTAGCATGAGTGAGAATATTTTATGGGTTTGAGAAAGGTAGGAAATGGGAAAAAACTTGTATACCTTCGAACTGTGATCCACACCACCATTTTCTATGACTTTACCATTCGAAATTTTTGTGATTTCAAATTCAATGGGGGAGAAGATGAATTTATTAGGAGACCCAGTGTGGGTCATTTGATCCATTGATAAGAGGTTAGCAGTAGGACCTAGGACATGCAACACATCATTGAAGGAACCATGGTCAATATCAATCGTACCCTTCCCAAAACTGTCAGTAACAGAGTCATATCCCAAAAAAAAGTTCGGCCTTTTGAATCATCAAGATAGGAGAAAGTCTCTCTTGGAAAAACCATGTTGTTGATGTATTTGTAACTTCATAATGTATTCATCTGTATATCTTATGTATTGTACCCCGATGTTTATTCTGGGAACTGTTTGTAATGTATTTGAGCCATGTGATGCCCCGATGTTCCTATCATGAGATTCAATAATTTAAATAAGTCATGTCAAGTCATTGTGGGTAACCATCCTATTGAACAAGGGTTAAAGTCCCCACAGTTGTGGGGCCCTAGGGTTATTAGAATCTCCTAGAGAAGTTGAACTTAGTGAGTTATTGTCAAGTCAGGAATTAGTATAAATAGAGAGTGAGCTTCTCTATTTATCACACATTCACTTACACTTAGTTGTAGTGAATAAATGGGAGAGAAGAAGTTGTTGGGACAAGAGAGAGAGAGACTAGTGCTATCAGGAGATCATCTTACTATTTTGGGGTTTTGATTTTGGTGTTGATTCTATCTCTGAGGAAGTTGCGGGGTGTAACGTCCCCGACCCTCCGATTGGGAAAGAGGATGCTACTTTACACTAATCATATGGGAATCTATCCCCATAATCGTGAACATACATACACATAATGTTGAGGCCAAGATACTTCAAAACATAAAACATACTATGATGCATAATTGTTCATGTACATAGCGGAAGCAAAACAACATTCATTCAAATACAATTCAACATTCAACGTGTCCATCATCATAATTCATTAATAGTAGATATGATTGCAAAACTGATTAATCAAGAATACTTATCTTATGAGAACTGTCCCACAACCAGCTACATCGCTACAACATTCCACCCAACCATAGGCCAGTGTGCTCCTTAATCTCTCAGCAACACTACCACCCCCGATCCAGGCATGATTCCCCAAGAAATAAGGAACTAGTGTTGATGTATATGTAACTTGGGAATGTATTCGTCTATGTATCTTATATATTGTAACCCGATGTTTATTCCGGGATGTCTCTATTATGTATTTGAAGTCATGTGGTCATGCCCCGATGTTCCGATCGGGAGGATTAATAATGTAATCAAGTCATATCAAGTCATTAGGTAAGTCCCCACAGTTTCGGGGCACTTGAGTTATTATACACTAATTAAGGTGTAGGCTCGAGTAGTAATTATTAGGTTGAGACTACGTGTGAAAAGTAAATTCAAGTGAACGGATGAATATAAATAGAGAGTGAGAGTCTCTCTATTTATCACTTGTGAAATACATCACTTTCTCTCCCAAGTGTGGTGCACTAATGGAGAAGGAAATTTTGGGACTAGACAGAAGACAGAAGACTACTGCTGTTTTGGGAGATCTCTTACTATTTTGGTGTTGATTCTATCTTAGAGGAAGTTGTGGGGTTTTCTCCTTTATGGTTTCCCCGAGGAAAACTCTTTGTGTCTCTTGTCTCTTGTGATGTGCTTATGCTTTATTGCTGTGCTTGTTATTCTCTCAGTGAAAAGATCCTAAGATCATAATGCTAGCTTAAATGTGATGAAAAACTAACATGGTATCAAAGATAACCTGAGAAGAAGACATTGTGCAGCTACAGGAACTAGGGATTCCTATTTTGTGGATCTTACTCCACATATTTTCAGCAAAAGTATGCTAAGATGACTCCCCATTGAAGGGTGCATCTTTTTGTCGATGCGGAATTCAATCTCAAGCATTTTCAGTTTCGATGTGGAAATTAGGGATTTCTATAGAAGAGGAATTTTTGAGTGAGACCAGCATGGGGTTATTCTCCTCATCAAAACCGAAGTTTAGAGACCTGGATCAAGAAATTTGGTTGGGTGAAACTCCAGGAAAGTCAAACCCTAGTTTGACCCTGAGCTAGGAGAAACCCTAAATACTAAAACTGCTAAGTTTTGGTACAGTCCCTATATTCTGAGATTGGCAAAGTCTTAGCAGCTGAAAATTGTAGGGGCAGAATATAAAATCCTGGTGAAGCCTGTGTCCAAATATCAGACTCAGAAGATGAACCAGTGACACGTGGCATGCCATACAACTTCACTGTTCTGAAGAGTCTTGTAACAGGTCACCTTTGGAAAAGGATCATAAATCCGAAATGGTGAAAACAATTCTGATGAAACCTATGGTGTTGGATCAGGGACATGTGCGGTTACCTTAGTACACAATTTTAGACACAAAGTATCAGTAATTTCAGAGATATCATAGAAACAGTAACAGGCATTTCTGCAGAAGAAATCAGTAAGTTAGGGATTCCTGTTTCGAGAGCTTCCCTCCACTGTTTTCAGAAAAGGAGTACATTGGACAGCTCCATTTGAAGAGATCTACTTGTTTGTCCAATCAGATCTGAAAATTTCCAATTTTTGAAAATTAGGGTTTCTACGACAAACCCTAGATCAACGAACTCTAGGACAAGGACGAACACCTCAAATTGGTAAGATCTAATCTTTTGTATTTCCATTTGAGGTTCTCATTTCAATATGATCTATCACAATAGATTGATGATAAGCTTGGTGAAGTTGACAAATTCCAAGCATAGAAGTATTTGATCTCTTTGAAGAAATTGGATTGGACACCTACATGAGTATAGAGGTTCCACTTTCAGAGGGAGATGAGGCCAAAGAAGACATCATGCTCATGCTGCAGAGGATGATGAACCATCCAGAAAGAGATCCATATATGAAAGTGAAGATTCTTCAAGCGAGGATGAATATGTTCTGATATCATCTCTCACAGGTAACATTACTCATGGAAATGATGATTAGCTTATAAACAGTGGGGCTTCCAAACATATGATGGGATTCAAGGAATCCTTTGTAAGACTGTCAGACATGAATCACCTCACAAGGTGAAACTAGGAGATGACTACCAATATCCAATAAAAGGTAGTGGGGAATCTTCATACAAGCTAGACTTTGGTAAGTCTCTAACAATGAAAGAAGTATTGTTTGTTCCAGGACTTAAGAAGAATCTTCTATCCATTTCAGTCTTGAATGCAAAAGGAATGTGGGTTGCATTCATTGATGGTCAAGTCATCATGTGGCCAAAAGGAAAGAAAATTGATGATGCGGTAGTGATTGAGAACAAGAAGGAGGCTTGTACAAATTGAAGGGTCATCCAAAACAAGCCTTGATCCATGATACGGTAGAGCCAAATGAGCTTTGGCATAGAAGGCTTGCACATGTGCACTACAGAGCACTACCTATTGCATTCCAAACGAAGCATGATGGAGTTTGCAAAGGATGTGTGAAAGGGAAAAATACAAAGAAGACATTTCCTAGCAGCAAAAGCAAAGCCAAAGGCATTCTAGAAATCATCCACTCCGATGTATGCGGTCCAATGTCATCAAACTCACTAAGTGGGTATGCATACTATGTTTCTTTTATTGATGATTTTTCTAGAAAGACATGGATTTACTTTATGAAAAATAAAGATGAAGTTTTCAGCAAGTTCAAGGAATTCAAAGCCTTGATCAAGGACCATACTGAAAATAAGATCAAGACAATTCGATCAGATAATGGTGGAGAATTCACTTCGAATGAATTCAAAGAGCTATGCAAAGAAGCAGGGATTAAGAGGGAGTTGTCAACTCCTTATAATCCACAACAGAATGGGGTTGCAAAATGGAAGAACATAATTTCAAGCTATTTGAAGGGAAGAACAAAAATAAGAATATGACCTAAAGAATCCAGTTGAAGAATGTGAAGATCTAGAATGCAGAGACCATGCAGTCATAAGAGTCTCTCAAATCAAGAACAACTTGAAGCGGTAAAAGAAAAAGTGAAGAATGCAGAAGTGATGATGGCCACCTTGAATGGCCTCCCAGGATCGTGGAATTCATTCAAGGAATGTGTTCCAGAAGGAAGTGATTACTTTCAGCAAAATTTGGGAAGAAGAAGAAGCTTGAATCGTAAGAAGAGAAGAGAAGAGGGGAGCAATTGAAGATCAAGATATCACCATCCAAAGAAGACCCCTCAATCAATGAGGAATATGAATATCTCAACTCTTGAAGAAATTCTTATCCACCTTAGCTTTTGGATAAGAAACGATGCTATTATGGATGAAGAAGATGATGAAGCTGAAGGCTCAAGAAGGAGTCTACCCTCGAAAAAAATAAATATAAGTATTCAATTGTCATTTCATTATATTATTTTGCTATGCATTTGTTTATATTCAGTTATTGTATTATGCATGATAGGATGTTTGCATTAATGACAGAATACTACTAATATGCATGTGATGGGTAAGTAGCTCATGGAGCTATACAAATTCTCCATTGCTACTTATCTAGAATTAAACCTCTTTGCCGACATATTGGATTAGTGCACAATCTCAATGTTATCCTGGTAGAGATGGAAGGCATGTAGAAAGTTTCAATGAGATATGGATGAATGTTGTATTGGCTAAAGTAGTTGCATGATCATATATTTATGCATAAGTGTTTGCCAGTATAAATGTTCCTTATGAAATGTTTCTAACCATACAATTGCATTTGACTTGTAGGAAAGATCGCATGCATAATCTCCTACAAGCAAAGAAGAATGAAGACTTGTTCCGAAGAACAAGTGATGACAGTTCAAAGACAAAGAATAATATGATGAGTGCAGTGACATCTTCCAGCCACCAAGAAGAAAGGGAAGATCAGTTCAAGAAGAATGATGTCTGGGCATAGTATCGAGACCTGAAGAGAAGTTCATAGTTCCATCATGCAGTAGATGGAAACATCGTGGGATAAAAAGCAAGATTTGTAGCATGAGGCTTCTCATGAAGAAAAGGTATAGTCTACAAAGAAACATTTACAGCTAATAGAAGTGAAGTCACATGACATGCATAATCATGTGTGAAAATGAAAGAAGGCTTTGTACGAGTTTAGAAGACACCCATGGGATAACGCATACATGATGAGCTTGATGAATATCTTAACCGTTGCCACAAGGTTGATAGAGGATGACAAGCTCACAGATGGGTGCAAGATGAACTTTTGAAGAAGTTCAAGATAGAGGATCTTAGTATCCAGTGATCCTAGATGGATACTACTTGTCACTCCAGTACATAATGTTTCAGTGCATAGAGTACGAAAGACAGAGGGAGTATGATGCTCCGCTTCAGAGGGAGTGATTGCAAAAGATCCTGAGGTTCGACATGGTATGACAGGATGGGAAGATTACTGATGATTCTAGGCTTTACTAGGAGTAAAGTGGATTTCAACCTTTGCTTCAAGGTTGAAGACAGAAGACCAGTGATGCTCCTGTTATGTGTCGATGCACTATTTTTCTAGGCATGGAGGTGTGACAGAGTATAGATGGGATCTTCCTTGGACAAGGGAAGTATGCAGTAGAGATCTTGAAGAGATTCAGGATGATGGACTGCATGACCACACCTATGGCATCGAACCTGAAGCTATTGAGTGATGCTTCGTCAGAGTCGGTTGATGCTACGATGTATCGTCAGATTATTGGGTCATTGATGTACCTGAAAAACACGAGACCAGACATTTTCTTTGCTATGAACACCTTGAGCCTGTACTTGACAGATCGAAGAAGTGTTCACTTGATTGCTGCAAAGCATATTCTGAGGTACCTGAAGGGTACAATTGATTATGGGCTCAAGTACGATGCAAATCAGAAGATTAACCTGGAGGGTTATGTTGATTCAGATTGGGCAGGCAGTGTCATCGACAGGAAGAGTACTTCAGGATGTTGCTTCAGTATGGGATCAGGTGTGATCTCTTGGCTTAGCAGGAAGCAATCCTGTGTGGCACTGAGTACAGCTGAAGCAGAGTATGTCGTAGCTTGTTTAGCTAGTTGTGAGGTAGTATGGATGCGGAAGCTACTGTCTGATATATTTGATCTCCAGTTAGATGCTACTTGTGACAACCAGAGTTGCGTGAATTTATCAGAGAATCCAGTGTTTCATGACAGGTCGAAGCATATCGAGATCAAGTATCACTATATCAGGGATATGGTGTAGAGAGGAGCAGTGAAGCTCCTGTATGTTGTGATGGAGGAATAGATAGCTGATGTATTAACGAATCCATTGGCTAGGCTAAAGTTCAAGTACTTCAGAGAGAGACTTGGTGTTCTCCAGATCGAGGCTTCCTCCCAGATAAAGTGATGAGACCCATAGCCATTCTGACATGGTGAGAGGATTGGTTCCTTCCATGGTCAGATGTAAGGGTTGAGCCATTCTGTCATGGTGAGAGGATTGGTTCCTTCCATGTCAGATATGAGTGCTGAGATCCATAGCCATTCTGATGAGTAGGTCAGATATAAGGGCTGAGCCATTCTGTCATGGTGGTAGGGTTGCTCCCTTCCATGTCAGATACGAGTGCTGGCCATTCTGTCGAGCAGGACAGATGTAAGAGCAATTGCCATTCTAGGAATGGAGGCACCTGGTTAGTTACCAGGAACACTCAGTATAAGAACTGAGTATCCATTCTGATGTGATAGAGGGATGTGTTCCCACTTGATCAGATGTAAGGGCAACTGCCATTCTCTAGGAGAATGGAGGCGCCTGGTCAGTTACCACATAGCTCAGTTGAGGAGGACTGGGGGCCATTCTAATATGATTGTTGGGATGTGTTCCCCTCATGATCAGATATGAGTGCATGCCCTTCCATCATTGTGAGTAGGATGTGTTCTTTCCTGGATGGATGTAAGTGCTGAGCCTTGTCACAGATGATAGCAAGTGTGTCCTATCATGCTGGTGACTGTAAGTGCTGTGCCATTTCACAGATGATAGTAGGTGTGTCCTATCATGCTGGTGACTGTAAGTGCAGTGCCATTTCACAGATGATAGTAGGTGTGTCCTATCATGCTGGTGACTGTAAGTGCAGTGCCATTTCACAGATGATAGTAGGTGTGTCCTATCATGCTAGTGATTGTAAGTGTAGAGCTTTTTCACAGATGGTAGTAGGTGTGTCCTACCATGCTAGTGATTATAAGTTCTGAGCTTTTCCATAGATGGTAGTAGGTGTGTCCTACCATGCTGGTGGATGTGAGCACTGTGCCTTTCCATAGATGATAGTAGGTGTGTCCTATCATGCTCATGGTTGTAAGTGCTGAGCCATTTCACAGATGATAGTAGGTGTGTCCTATCATACTGGTGAATGTGAGTGCTGGTCCTTTTTGATGGGATTGTAGTTTACTACATGATCAGATGTGAGTGTTGGGCGTGCCTTTTTGAAGAGCAGGTCAGATATAAGTGCTGGGTGAAGAGCTACATGAGGGTAGGCCTACAACCAGCATGAAAAAGGGGTGGCTCTGTAGAACTTCCTATGATGAGAAGAATCATGAGATAGCACCAGTGTTGATCCAGATCGAGTGATGATCCAGATCCAGTAATGATGATCCAGCAGTAATGATCCAGATCGAGTGATGATCTAGATCCAGTCTAGTGATGATGATCTAGATAGAGAGATGATCCAGATCTAATGATGACTTGAAGATGAATCTGACTTAAATATGAAGATGACTTGAAGACGAGATGATCCAGTTGATACAGAGAAGAAGACTAGTGCTGAAAATTATGTTGAAAGAATATCTTCCTAGTTAAGAGGGAGTGTTGATGTATATGTAACTTCAGAATGTATTCTTCTATGTATCTTATATATTGTAACCCGATGTTTATTCCAGGGTGTCTCTATTATGTATTTGAAGTCATGTGGTCATGCCCCGATGTTTCGATCGGGAGTATTAATAATGTAATCAAGTCATATCAAGTCATTGGGTAAGTCCCCACAGTTTCGGGGCACTTGAGTTATTATACACTAATTAAGGTGTAGGCTCAAGTAGTAATTATTAGGTTGAGCCTATGTGTGAAAAGGAAATTCAAGTGAACGGATGAATATAAATAGAGAGTGAGAGTCTCTCTATTTATCACTTGTGAAATACATCACTTGCTCTCCCAAGTGTGGCGCACTACTGGAGAAGGAAATTTTGGGACTAGACAGAAGACAGAAGACTACTGCTATTTTGGGAGATCTCTTACTGTTTTGGTGTTGATTCTATCTTAGAGGAAGTTGCGGGGTTTTCTCCTTTATGGTCTCCTCAAGGAAAACTCTTTGTGTCGCTTGTCTCTTGTGATGTGCTTGTGTTTTATTGCTGTGCTTGTTATTCTCTTAGTGAAAAGATCCTAAGATCATAATGCTAGATTAAATGTGATGAAAAACTAACAACTAGTAGGCTGACATTTAGCCAAGGATAATCAACACAACAAGGATACACAGTTCATCCAAGCCAACACAGTTGGGTTTATCAGGCCATGTAGGAGCTGGGAAGGGCTAAATGCTAAGCTGGTGAGCTCCTAAAAGAGATAGGGACACCTACACTAGAACTAGCCTAACTTCTAGAACACCCACACATACCCAACACAAGGAAATTAGTCCTTTCTTTGCAATGCAGTCCCTTAGGCCCTGACCTCCCTTCCAATGCTATTTAGGGGTTGTGGAGAAGAAAGCTAGTCATCTAGATCTATCTGTGTGGTTCCCAAACACACCATGTTTGTTAAGCAAATGAGGCCCTCATCACCACTCCATTACCATCCAAATACCAACCACTACATGCATGTAGCAAAACCGGCAATTTTAGTTTTGACAGAGGAAATGAAACCTGAATCGTTCTTGGCCCTATTGTGGCCAAAACGATTAAACAACAACCTACGGTAGTCCAAATCACAAGGAAAAACCATAGCCAATCAAAATGGGGATGAAGCCACAGCCCACACAATGTAGGTACTCATAGCAACCCCAACTTATCAGAGTAGAACAATAACCATGGTTCAGTGATGAAGTAACCAAGCATCACACAATCTAACAATGGTGAGAAAGGAAAATGATCCCTTGCGTGAGAGTGAACATCTCACAAACTAGAAATCAAAGAGAAAAGGGGAGAACTAACCCCAAACCAGAAATCACACCCTTCTTAACTCAACTATGTGTGAGGAAGACCATCAAAACCCCCTGCATGTGAGGAGGTGAACAGAGCAAAATGTCTCCACGTGAGAATGAGTAGAACCCCCTGAGAGAATGGCATAGTGGTTTTTTCCTTACCCATGTGAAGGTGGAGAGATGGCTGGTGGAGTGAGCATGTGGCAAAGACTGACAATCCTACCACCCACCACTTCCTAGCAATAACTGCCTCAACTACTTAGCAGACATTAAAGGTGGTAGTTGGATGGGACAAGGGAAGGTGAGCAAAACAAATAGGGTGGTGACAAATAGATTTTCCACCCCCCTCCTTATCCTTAGAAATTCATGCCCTTTTCAATTTTGTTGCATGAACATAGCTAGTTGGAGTTATTAAATTAAAATGCATAGTTACAGGATGCCACAATGTTAATATGTGTCGTATGTTCCGATATACCATCGGTGATGATTCCAGTCCGAAACATAACATAACCAAATCAATTGTGGGGCCTTTGGATTTAGCTCCTCACCATGATTCTTTACAATATATGTATCATGTATATTTAATGCATCAGAGTAAAAACTAGAGATGTTACATTCCCCTCCCCCTTCAATAGCACTATCCTCAGTTCTTTAAAAAATTGAACAAAATTCTACACTGGTATCACCTCAGTGTTCTGCAGAATTGAACAAAAATGGATGTGTCAATTGCATTGCATCCTCCAGCACCCACGTAGCCTCGTCAGGTCTGTAGTGCTCCCATTGCACCTTTACCTGCCCTATGGCTCAGTTCCAGAGCATTGTGACCTTCCTGTTGAGGATATGCATTGACTGAATTTGGAACTCTCCCTCAGGTCCACCTGAATCACATCCCAATTTACCACATGGTCAGGATCATGTACATATTTCTTAAGTAAGGAAGCATGAAAAATATTATGAGCTCTAGTACTAGTAGGCAATGCAAGTTTATATGCAACATGCCCTATTCTTTCAAGCACTTCAAACGGCCCACAATATCTTGGTGATAGCTTGGGACAAATCCCAAGCTTCAAGGAACTTTTATTTTCCCTCACTCTTAGGTACACATGATCCCCAACACTAAACTATATGTTCTTCCCATGCTTATCTGCATAAATTTTATGTCTGTCTTGTGGTGCTTTTAGATTCTACCTGATCTTTACAACCTCTTGCTCCATTTCTTTGAGAAATTATGGTCCAATCACAATCATGTTCACTGGATTATCCCAAGTCACTGGTGTCCTACACCTTCTTCCATACAAAGCTTCATTGCGCCGAGAGGCGCTCTACAGCCCAGTATGGGGGAGATCTTGTCACGTGATGTAACGCTACTAACATGTCGGCAAAAAATAATAGTGAAAGTGAATATTATGGGGGAGATCTTGTCACGTGATGTAACGTTACTAACATGTCGGAAAAAAATAATAGTGAAAGTGAATATTATGGGGGAGATCTTGTCACGTGATGTAACGTTACTAACATGTCGGCAAAACATAATAGTGAAAGTGAATATTATGGGAGAGATCTTGTCACGTGATGGAACGTTACTAACATGTCGGCATAAAATAATAGTGAAAGTGAATATTATGGGGGAGATCTTGTCACGTGATGTAACGTTACTAACATGTCGGCAAAAAATAATAGTGAAAGTGAATATTATGGGGGAGATCTTGTCACGTGATGTAACGTTACTAACATGTCGGCAAAAAATAATAGTGAAAGTGAATATTATGGGACAGATCTTGTCACGTGATGTAACGTTACTAACATGTCGGCAAAAAATAATAGTGAAAGTGAATACTATGGGAGAGATCTTACCATCTACTTAATATGTTTGACTTAATATTCCAAAACAAAAGTCCCTAGCTGAAAGAATTTACATTCAACAAAGAAACTCAACATATAATGTATTGAAAGATATCAAAAGAATGAAAATGAAGAAACAGAGAAGTCAAATTATCAGCACGTCAAACTCTCTTTTATTGAACTCCAAAAGTATGATACGTGAAAATGTTTACATTCCTCCTTCACAATAGAAAAGGCTGAATACGATGGAAATATTCACATTCTTCATTTTAAACAATAGGATCCTAATCCTTATTCGTAGCTGGTCCATGAGGAATCCTAGTAGTACAAAAAATTAAACATATCAGACTCGTGCACAGCAATGACAAAGAGATCAAGATCATCATGTCAATTTCAGAGAATGATCGATCAAGCCAAATTCAAGCCGCGCCTATGCTCATACACCGTTGTCCAAACGAATAGCACAGGCTCGAGCCGCGCTTACCCTTGTCCTAGTACAGCTAGGTCAACAAATTCAACCAAGTATTCTATGGACTATAAAAATGAGATCAGAATCATAAAAATACTAGCATAATCATGATTCACTGAATATACAAGCATGGTGAGATTATAAAGTTGTTAGATTTAAACTAGGTTCCATTCACATTGTAATATGTATTTAAACATTAAACAATCAGTTCAGTAATTAGGGTTTCAACAGTAATATATAATAAATAATTGAAATAAGATCTAGGGAATGGAAAAACATAACATTAATTAGGGTCTGCATGTAAATAATATCAATACACTACTACATTTCGATCCAAAATCCGACGGTTACTTCCGACGGCGCGTGGATTTCTCTTTTTAAACCTACCAAAAATCACAAAGTTAAATTTTTTTTTTGTAAATGTAACCACCCGCGTCGCTTAAGCGACGGATATTCTCCTAACCGTCGGTTAAGCGACGGATATTCCCATAACCGTCGCATATCCGACGCTTATCCTAAATACTTTACATTTAAGCACAATAGCATAGTCTTCAAGGGAAGCTCTGATTTTAACTAACCGTCGCATATCCGACGCTTAGTTTTAAATTGAAAATCGTATTATTGCCGCGCTTTCCACTTCACTTGCAAATGCTAAAGATCTTGGAGAGTGGATTGGTGCTACTGCACATGGGCGGGGAGGATGGAGCGAAGCGAGAAGGGCAGGTATCTAACCTACCGGGGGTTGCTGCTGATGCTGGTTCTTATTATCCTGGGAATAATTATTATGTGAGACCGGTTTAACTTATCTGCTGCTTAGAATACTTTGACTGGTGCTGCTGCTTAGCCTGGTTCTTTTCTTGTTCTAATGATGCCAGGAATAAGAATGGTGATAATGGTCTTTATGGGGCTGCTAATCCAAATGCTGGTGTTGGGACGACTTGTGCTGGAAATACTTTTGCTTACAGTAATTATATAATATTTTAATCTACTGGTTCAACTTATATTTAAAATAATCGTCGATCTTTTACTAATGAAGGTCATTGCCACTAGAGTCAATTATTGTAAGCCGGTAATACCTTTGATTTTTGGTCCTTGGCTGCTGGGCTAATCAACTTGGCTCTGGAACTGTGGTTTGGTGCGCTATTCAACTGTGGTGGGCTGCCGGTAGGTTATCATTAACCAGGGCTCCTCATTTAGGCTATTCTTTTTGCAACAGGGCTCTTTCCTCATAAAATAGGGTTCTTCAATAAACAGGGCTATTATTTTCCAGGGTTATTAAAGGTTGCTCCTATTTAAACAGCTTTTCATTTTCCCTATAGAGATGACCCAGGATTGAATCAATTTTTAGAAACACTATATTTTATACAGCTTTTCAGAGACTGGGCTACTGTCTGTTGTGGTAACTTTGAATGATGTTTTCAATTTTCCACCTGGTGTGCGTCCTGTACCAATTGAGATCCACATTCAAGGGATTGATATAGCCAACTTCGAGGCTCGAATGCAGGAAATGACCAAGCCCTATACTTCGACATGATTTAGATTGAAGAGGGGCTTTGCAGCACACCACGGGTCAGAGCTCTGCCTATTCTTCTTCTTTCTTGCTGAGGAGGGTGCAGACAGACACCTATGGTGGGTTATTATTACATCCTCTTGTTTTGTATTATTACATCCTCAGGCTTGTTTAAGGCCCAAATAACTGAAATGGAACATCTTGTGATCATAGGTAGCTATCGCATTCTCTCACTAGTGGTATATGGGAATACTACTGAAGAAATAGGGAAATTCAGTGTGGAATTTGATTTGGATAATTCTCTGGCAAGCCTTGTCCGTTCCCCTGCAGAAGGGAAGATTGAGGATCTACCCTTGGCATTGCAGCCTATCAAATCAGCATTTGAGGAATCTATATCTTCCTTGCGACAGTTGCATCGAATTGTGGAACCTCTGCAATTACCCCTAGTGAAACAAATCCTCTATTTGAGTGTTAAGATTGGTCAGATGCCTCTTGATGAAGGTAGTGCACAGAAATTGATTAAGGCTCTTCTGTCAGCAACATCTCCTTTTTTATCAATCGATTTTTCAACTGCAGTCATCACAGGGAATCATAAACGTAACAAGATTATGCCATCTGATGTCAACAGTCCTCAAATAATTTTGTCTAACTTAGTTGAAACTAAAAATGAGCTCATGGACATGTATAAAAAGCTTGGTTCAAAGATAGATGATTTGCAGAGTGGAAAATCAGAACATCAATTTGAGATGGAAAAAATGGCGCAAGTGGTTACAGAGGATCTTGTGGTGAATATTTTCCAGCTATGGTTTCAAGTTGATAAGCAGTCAAACATTAATGGTATTTCCAAGCTGAGTCGGGTGATTAGTCTCTTTATTTGATGTGCTTTTGTTTCTCTCCATATTATATATTGAGATATCTGTAATTATCAAATGAATAATGTTTCTTAGTAACTTATATTATTTTGTCGATGATCAACAGATAGATAAGATGATTGGGGGATTGAGTACAATGCACTTGTTATGCACAGATATAGAAGGTTTCCATCAATTTGTCGAGGCAGGTGTGATGCAGCATCTTGTTGGTATTCTGCAGCATGATTTGGGGAGATCAACTGCAACCTCCCTGATGGTC
>LPNX011222862.1:1987-37991 GCA_001517045.1 Pseudotsuga menziesii
ACCAATCTAATCTGTCATTTTATCTAATGAATTTGCACAAATTTGGAGTAAAAGAAAAGCTTACAGCGGCACAATAGTGAACAACTTTGACTCTGTCCAAATCCACGTTCTCAGGATGTCGCCACATCATGGCGAGAACCAGATTGTACACCAATGGGATGGGCTTGTATATCTTCTCAAAAAACTTGTTCAAGAAATCCTACAAAACATATAAAATTATACCACAGTTTAGTCA
The DNA here is from genome assembly GCA_001517045.1 of Pseudotsuga menziesii. Classification (NCBI taxonomy): domain Eukaryota; kingdom Viridiplantae; phylum Streptophyta; class Pinopsida; order Pinales; family Pinaceae; genus Pseudotsuga; species Pseudotsuga menziesii. The sequence continues at coordinate 2,223 of LPNX011222862.1, forward strand.
AAATCAGATCTGGTAAAGTTTATAGTTTAAACCAACCAAATCTCATGAACTTGAAAATCGATTATAGAATCAGACCTGTTCTGCGAAGGGCGTTGGCACAGTGGCCATCAGAGTTTCAAAAAGGCAGTCTAAGGTCAGCTGACCCGGCTCAAACACGAACATTCCAGCATTGAAGTATGGAGAAGGCCGCTGCCCTAATTCGATGGGCCATTGCACCTTGTCAGGGCATTGCTGGCAGTAACCGATCTTGTACTGCGGAGTGTGGCTCCATGTGTGCTCGCAGAAGCAATCCATAACCGCATAGAAATACCCATCCCGCATGTCAAAGAGGTTATCAATATTTTCAAATACTTGGATGTCTGCATCCAGATATACCATCTTGCTGTACTCCTCAAACTGCCCAACAACCAACTCAAGATTCTTAATAACTATATGAATATATTATTGTTAAAATCTATGTTACATCGAGAGTTGCAGGTGGGAAAGGAAAGAAGTAAAGAAGATTGCGAAACAGTAACCCAAAGAAGCAGTAGTCCATCGCAACAGAGATCCCTTACCTTTTTGCTGTTGAAGAGAGTCCTGAGAAGCAGAGATTTGCCAGAACCACCCTTGCCGAGCACGCCAATGCACAAGAAGCTGGGAGACCTAGCCGCAGCTTCGACCATCACGGATTAAACGGTGGGGGTGAAATTGAACTCGGTCTGCATAGAGCCAAATTTCAAAATTCAAAATGAAATAGCGCGAGTGGCCATAAAGCATAATCCAACTGTCCCATTTAGCTATAATGATCATTTATGAGTGTTGACAAGTTAGCCACCTGAACCCTGAGCCTGTAGACGACTAGTGATTAGACGTGGAGTTTTCCGATCGCCTGAAAATCTGGCCAGAGCTATCATGTCGAATGAAGCCATAGAGCCATGCCATGGAGGATGACCGAATCAGTCCGATGCTAATGTATGGCACATGCTTCACCATACATTATGCCATTGAGAGTTCGTGTGTCTCTGACATTGACAGAGTCATCTTAAAGACGATTCTGTCCAGTATATAGCGCTCGCCTTCCATGGAGGGCCGCCATTTGATTTCTGATATTCACGTAGGTTAGATCATTATTGAGAGGAGGATGCATTGGCAAAGGAAGTCTCGATGACGTTTCAAACCCTAAATGCGGGTCCATCTTCAGGAGAGCGAGCCTCACGAAAGTCAAAACCCTATTTAATTGGGGCCAACTTATCTTTTAATTAACGGTAGCACTGTAAACTATATATCAATCCATAAATGTTGATGTTAATATCGTGAGCCTCGCTCTCCTAAAGAAGGACCCACATTTAGGGTTTGAAATGTTGCCGAGACTTCCTTCACTAACGCAACCTCCTCTCAATAATTATTTAACTTGCGTAAATATCATAAATCAAAACCATGAATGCTGTAAGTGAAACTATAAGTATTTTTATATATAACCTTAAACAAAGTTGGTTGAACCATGAACATTTGGTGGTGGAAAAATGAGCATTGTTTTGTGAACTATGAAAGTTCCTAACACTTGGTGGTGGAACCATGAGCATTGTTTTGCAGAACCATGAGGATTTCCTATAGAACCATGAACAATGTTGGTGGAATCATGAAAAAGTTTACAAAACCACATTTACTTAATGAGTTGTTAAGGAACCTTGAATAAAGTTTTTGGAACTGTGAACCTTTAATGGTGGAACCATAATCATTATTTATAAACATGAGCATTGATTATTTAACTTTGAATAAAGTTGGTGCAATAACAGACTTTTGGTGGTGGAATCATGAGTCTTTTTTACAAAATTGAGAGCATGTTTATAGCGTGTTTATGAAACCTTGAACAATTTTGGTGGAACCATGAAGTATTGGTAGTGGAACCATGATCTCTATTTATAAAACTATGATCAATGTTGATGTAAGTATCAGGGTAATTTATGGAACCTTGAACACGGTTATTTGAATCGTGAACTTTTTGTGTTGAAACCATGAACATTGTTTATGGAACCATAAATATTATTTGTGAAACTTTGAACATAGTTGGTAGAAACATAAATATTTGATGGGAAAACAGTGTGGATTGTCTAGGGAACCATGAATAATGTTGGTAGAACCATGATTAATCTTTACAAAACCTTGAACAGTGATGATGGAACCATAAAATTTTGGGAATGGAATGATGATCATTTATTATGGATCCATGAACATTGCTTGTGAAACGATGATCATTATTTGTGAAACTTTCAATAAATTTAATTTAATCATGAACTAGGACTTGTAAAAATATATTTTACTTTTACGTTAAAATGTTTTCAATTCACCATTTGAATAATAGAATGTGATTTTCTTATGTAGTGCAAAAGTTAGATAACCTGTACATGAACATTACAAATAATACTTTATGTTGTTCTTCATGCAATTATAATTTTCCTTGTCTTATTTGCACACAAAGATAAAACAATAAGTGCAATAAAAACATATTTTAAATATTTTAAATGAGGAGCTATGTAACATGCTGAAGCAAATGGTCGCATGAGTATAATTAAATAAAAACAAATTTGCGATATGGTCATGAACATAAGGTTAAAAAATCAGAAAAATACCATAATGAAATGGCCATGTTACCATAAGACCTATATATAGAAACAACAACTTAAAATAAAACAAGTTTTCTATCTTAAGCATATGATAAAATAACAATCATATAACGGCTAATTTAAATGAAACAACAAGAATGAGATGAATCTCTTCGCATGTTTGGAGTGTCAAATCCATGATTACGATAAAAAATTTCAAAGAAGAGGTATTGAAGATTACAACACTTATTAGTGTGATGTAGAAATCTCATAATATGATGATAATATACATTACAATTTCAACCATAAATTTGTGATGCATTTTATATTACAGAGGAGATTCTCTTAAATGAATTTGCAATTTCATGAAAATAAACATAAACAAATTGAAAGTGTGGTGGCATCATTCATGGTTTCCTCGATAGTGTCGATGGTTCCACCATCAAATGTTTATAGTTCCACCAACCATATTCAAGGTTTTGTAAACAATACATATGGTTCTATTAACAACGATAATGTTTACAACACCAAAGTTTCATGATTCAACCAAATTTTTTCAAGGTTTTGTAAATAATCTACATGATTCCATCAACATGATTCCTAGTTTTATAAAGAGTTCTCATGGCTCCAACACACAAATTCAACCAAATCTCTTCAAGAATTTGTAAACAATGCTCACAATTTTGTAAAACATGCTCACGGTTCCACCACCACAATTTCATTGTTGCACCGACTTTATTCAAGGTTTTGGAAAAAATCCTCATGTTTTTATAATTTTCCTTTCCTTTTGAAATTGATTGTTTCATTTTTTGTAGCAAACTTTACTATGTATATGTTGATAATATTCTCTACCCAAAAGTCCACATCTTTGTTGGCGCAATCCCGACCAACAAAACCCTGTTGATAGGGGTTCCCACTCTGTCGATACCCAACTCAGACGATCTCCCTGAGCACCGGCCTAGATAGATTTTACCCCGTCTGACAACACCCGCAGAGCGGATGAAGTCTCACCCAAGATGTTCAAGGGAGAGCTGTCGAAACCAAGTTTCTGCAGTATAGAGGAGGAATAGGGCATCAATATTTTATCAACTAAATTCCAGATTAGACCAATGGTAACAAAACATATCGCAACATTTATTCATAGCTATAACAGATCTACTAGTGCAAAACTGATCTAAAAATATGGCAGTATTCATAAGCAGAAAGCATCGCATCATTCATTCATATTGTAGATGTACTTGGCATTCATCATCAACATTTTAGTAGCATAAAAGAAGGAAGAGACAAAAGACAACAACAGTTCAGATCAATATTCATCATGTCATATTAATCCCACATAGAAAACCGCAGATTCAAAACAGATAGCACTTTACTCCTCAGTATCTCTGATTATGCTTAAGAGATCTATGATTATGTATCTATATCCTTACATTCACAATTCTACTTCTATATATAGGCTTGCACCTTTACATTCATGGTCGAATTCTAACTAACTCCTAACTGATTTAACGAACTAATGACCGTTATCCACAAAATATGGTGAATTGGTACAAAAAGATGCATAAAATATTCAAAATGGTTTATCTTCCTCCTATTGCTCTATCCTTGCCTTGCGCAGTGCCGTGTGAGCTTGTGCATCATCCACAATGTTGCGCAACTCACTTACCCCAAAACCCCTGCCAAAAGGCCCCCAACACAATCTTGTGGCTCATCCTTGAGGCATGTCAGATGGACATAGTGTACTCATTGGTCTTCACCTTGAAGTCCTCGTATTGCTGCATGATCTCCTTGATCTGCACTTGAAATCACACAACTGCATCCTGACAACCTAGTAGGTCCTATTTTAGAGGGTGCTCCACCAACTTTGCATTCACTGCCGTCTTGCCTTCTTGCATAGCTTGTAGCGCAATAATTGCTTTGACAACCAACTTCGCTCCAATCTCTTGGAACTCATCAAGTTGGGCGTTGCACTTGCGCTGTCGTTCTTGTGCCTTTACCACCCGCTGCTGTAGATCCTTCAGTTCGACGGACCGTGTAATCTAGACCATAGGTGGCATTGCATGCAATGCTTTTTTCATATTTTCCAATTGGCCCTCGGCTTCCTACACTTGCTTTCTCAGCTAGTCCAATTGTTCATCTTGGACAACACTTCCCCAAAATTGTATCGTTGCCTTCGTGATCTTCTTTGCATCCTGCTCCATTTCATCAAACTGGGTGGCAATCTCCTCAATGGCATTCTTCCACTCCGCAACCTGCTCTAGTGGCGTCTCTGGGTGAACTATAGCATTCAACAGGTTGTTGGTCAGCTGGAGCTGCACGATGGCTTCTCCAAGTCGCTTGGCTTTGGCGACTGCATCTAGCTCCGTCATTATTTTTTGGATGTGTTGACAGGCCTCATCAATGACCTCTTCGACCTCACCTCTGCTAGCCAAAAACTGCGCCTTCTTGATAACAAGGTGGTCGGTTTCCTTTTTCAATGTAGTAATCTCCTCAGCAACTTTCCTCTTTAGTTCGCCTTGCGCCATCTTCAATGCTTCAATCTCCTGCGCTCTTTCTGCTTCTAGCTACTCCTTTACCTGTCACAACTCCTCTACTTCCTTCTTCAGCTTGCGACTGCAAATACTGGTCACTAATCTCCTTCTTCCTATCGGCCAACTCCTGGTTGGCGACTCCCTACATGTGTACTAACGTCTGGGTCGATAGCTTGTTGATATCTAATGCAATACTTTATAGCTGCTGCAGTGAGGAGTTCACATCCTCATTTCCTGTGTCAATTGCAGTCGGGGGAACTTGAATGTTCCTGGCCCGTGGCTTAGTGCTAATCGACGGGAATTCTTGCATAGTGGCACTCTCTGGTGCTATCTTCAAAACAAAATCATAAACATAATCCAACTTGGTTCTTACCTCATCAAATCCCTCCTGAGCATACTGGCGCATCCCTTTTGTTGCGATATCAGATGAATCCATGACAGGATTAATAAGTCTCTACGATTGGGCCTCCATCGTTGATTTGGTACTACTGCCCGTGTCCTACTCCATTCTCCATTTTGTCCCGATCTCGTCTAGGATGTGTTGTGCTTCCGGATTAGTATCTGTCGACGACTCTCCATCAGAGTCATGAACACTCTACTCTTGGTGCATAGGCTCTTCAGGGGCATCTGTAGGTGGCCCCATTGATACTTCTTCCGCGCTGACCGGTTTGCGCAATTCAACATGCCAATCTTGAACCACTACTTCCAATTCTTCATCTGTCAGCTTATAGGCCATTGGCAGCCATTGCTTATCAAGGTCACACTGTGCCTGGATGTGAATCAAGCATGGCCCATTGCATTTGATAAGCAAGGAACTTTTATCGTTGCTGCTTGTAGCACTTCCCAGTAGACCCAGAAATGAATTGCACAATCTGCTTGCCGACTGGGATCCTCTACCCACCATAAATTTTGATACCGTGTTCCTTTGCACACCTTAATAGCTTTGATCATCATTCGCTGGTAGTGCTACGGCTCCATCTAAGCCACCAATGCAATTAATATCAAGAGCCAGCTATAAGAGAAATGACACCCCCTGGCTTGAACTGCGATTGCATCCTCCGTCAACTGATTCAACAAAAACAGGGACCAGTTCATTTGGAATCCCTTTGCACACTGCTGCACGCATGAAATCACCCCCAAAGTGCATTGAATAGGGAGATTCTTTTTGACAATTTTACTTGCCAAAATCCGTGCGCGAATATGCACGAACCTCTCGTTACTATTGTCGATGCGATATGATTTGCCATCGCACTACAAATCATACCTCTCCTTCAATCGTGCAGCAAATCGCTTGTCATTATCTCTTCCTCTGAAATATTGTGATGGTTCTGCCCCAGCCTTTGGAAACCTTGTGATCTCCGAGATCAAATCCACCGTAATTATGATTGGTGTATCCAACCATAGCGCTCCTCCATGAAAACACGCCAAAATTTGTTTGACGCACGCATTTTCTTCATTCAACCACCCAAAATGCGACATATTGATAAGCCCCAACAACTTAGATTTGTTCAGTCCTTGCGCCCATTGCTGTGGAATACGCACTATGGGTGCTCCTGTGACCAAAGGAAATGAATTGTATGGCTCATCCGCTACGTCCTTCCATAGTAGAAAATCATGGTCCTCATACTTCATCTTTATTAATGTAGGGACAATGTCGACAGTGCACATCATCCCTTTTGCCAGTGGTAGAATTTTTGGCTGATACTTCTCATTTTTGGTCAAGCGCTGAGTCTTGTCACTAGGTCGCGTTGGATCAATATATCCCGGGATATCATTAATGGAAATTCCCTTGGGCATTGCAGAATACACCACCCCAGAGCTGGATGGCCTCGTCTGCGTGGTTCCTTCCCCTTGCGCCTTGATGGAAGTTCGTGTCTTCCTCTTCTGTGGCAGCGTGGATCCCGGATTCCACCCTTCTGCTTTCCTCTCAGGATCGATGATGATCAAACTGACATGCTCATGACTTCTTCAACAATGGAGGTTGGTCGAACTGGTGACTCCCTCTCACTCGAAATCTCTAGTGTCGGGTTTACTCAGCATACTGCACCAATACACCTTGCTGAGCTAACTATCATGCACTAATCATAGACTCTCTGCTTCACTATGTTACTTACTCAATTCACTTCTATACTCAACTCATCAATATTGACAATTCTCTTAGTACAATGATGCTCTCGACCTGTATCGAGCGCTTTCATATAGCATGTCGGTGATCCATCCCCATCATTACCAAATCAACCATGGTCATCATGAAAAAATCCATCATTAACGACCCAAATCTGCCGGCGATCTTGTCACTTTAACGGTCAGATTGGCCATTAATGTGAATCACTTAAACAAGCGTCGCTGGTTAACTTCTCTTAACTGTCTGTATTTATTGCTGATTTGACCAAATCGCAGCCACGTGGCTGTCATGGTTTGTCTAACTAACTGTGCTACTGAATCCTATGCTTGCACAACCACTTCCTCCCAGCGCGCCCTTCTGCCCTCTATCTACCCTACCTTCTTTTTTTTCATTGCGCAGTGCCTTAGGCATTGCATGGTTCAACCCCTGTCTGATAGGGCTTTATGCGACTACTATTCATAAGCTTTGGTAGCACCTCTCCATTTAACTCTTGCAATTGAACTACACCCCCAGATGTAATGGAATTAACAAGACATGGGCCTAACCAGTGCATTTGTAGATTACCTGGATGCTTCATAAACTTGCTGTAATATAACAACACCAAATCTCCCTGTGAAAACTTCTTGTTCTTTATATGGCGATCATGCCACGCCTTCTGTCGATCTTTCTCGACACACTAATGGAAGCCTGCGATAAAGAGATCCTCTTCAAGTTTGATCAACTGCGCCACGTGCTCCTCAAGCATTGCTTCATCATCCATGCTTATTGTGGCTGCAATTTGCAGACTCAGAACAATGTATTCCATAGGCATGACTGCCTCTTGCCCATATACTAATTCCATAGGCATGACTGCCTCTTGCCCATATACTAATTCCATAGGCATGACTGCCTCTTGCCCATATACTAATTTGAACGGTGTCTTCCCTGTTAATATTTTGCAAGTGGTGCGATATTCCCATAAGACTGCTGGAATCTTTAAATCCCAGTCATCGCAATTAGCATTACATACCTTTGTGAGAGCGTTCTCCAATATTTTATTGAAAGCTTCTACGGTTCCATTTTCCTATGGATGATATGGAATGCTTTTCTTATGTTGCACCTACAATTCTTCTGTCAGTGCTCATATTGTGTGGTAGATAAAGTGACTTCCCTGGTCGCTCATTAATATCCTTAGGCATCCAAACTGTGTCATAATATTTTGAAACAGGAACCTGGCTACTGTCGCAGTGGTGCAATCTATAATTGGCGGAGTCTCTAGCCACCTTGTCAAATAATCAGTTGCTGCAATTATGTACCGCGCACTAGTTCACTTCCCTAGTGGGTTGATGGGACCCATGAAATCTACAACCCATTTGTCAAATGGCTGTAACGTTGCTTGCGGTAGAAGCGGCATCTCATCCCACCATGATGGTTTCCCAGTGCGTTGACAGACATCATAGCTTGGTGCATGATCGGTCGCATCATTATGAAAAGTAGGTCACCATAGCCCTGCGTGCAACACCTTCCTTCTAGTAGCTTGGCCTCCATAGTGTCCTCTAGCAACACTTACATGTGTTTAGGCCAAAATTTGCCCTTGTTCATGAGGTAGAACACATCGTCGTAGAATCTCATCCGGTCCAAGTTTTTATAGGTTCCCAACAATCAATTGGAAATCCGAAGCCTTAACCACCAATTGCGTCTTCTGACTTGTTGATAACTCTTTATGTGCGACTCCTGTCGCCAAAAACTGAATAATTTGCATGTAGTGATCGTCGGCCATGTCGACTCTGAACAACTGTGCATTAGGTAATACTTCTTCATTATTAGTGGGCTCCTACCTCACCTGTCTCAATTTAGGATAGATGATCAGGGCCAACATTCAAGCGACCTGCCTTCACAATTATTTCAAATTTGAACTCTTGAAAGAGAAGTAGCCATCTCCCTCATTTGGCTTAAGCAAGAATTTTATTTCCCCTAAATCGCCTAGTATCCCTTTCATTTTTGAGAACTTTGTTGGAAAGAGGTCTTGAAATTCATGCAGAAGATCTGTGATTTTGGCCATTGTTTCTTCATCCCATTACTCCCCAATGTTTGTGAATTTTGGGTTCTCCTCTGTCCCGATGTTAAATTTTCTGATCTTCAATGGCTGGTTCATGGAATCAGTTGACATATCCGGTGCTGTGACATTCCTACTTCCTTCGGTTTCTGGAATATTAATATTCCATAGCTCATCATCATCTTCAGGTTCACCAGATATATTATAACAGTCCATCATCGACTGCAGATGGCACTGCGCATACGGATCCACTGGATATGCAATTGGCACAACCTTCAATACCACATCCTTGATCATTTGAAGCGCATTTTGGACATCTAGATTGGCATCTTTGAAACTGAAGGTATGAGCAAAGCAAACTGTTAGCTCTTCCCAGGTAGTTATTTGTTTGCGAAGTTTTGCTGAGACATACCATGACCTTGGAATTTCATCCAAGGTGTGAACAAAATCATGGACCCATTCATCCTTTGGTCACGATGCCCACAACGTTTGACATTCCATTAGGTGACTGCAGTGGTCATTCCGTCCATCATAACTGCTAGCGTAGTATACTTCTGTGTCGCTAAACCAGACTGTCATCAACTGCCGATGCTTTGTCCATTCATGAATTATATTCTTATGAGTCACCCACCAGTAGGCTGGAGTGGCCTTCAGTGCCTCCTTCAACACCAACAATTGCTATGGTTTCAATACCTTCTCTTCGTAGTCCTTTAGGAATACTGATAGCCCAGGCAGTACCTCGTATACTGGTAGTTCAACAATCTCAGTCACAACCCAACGCAGCGATTGTGTGATAAAACCACACCTCCTGAATGTTACTTCATGCATCCTATTTTGCCAATTTTCTAGCGCGTCATCAGAATCAGAAGACGTAGAGCTATCGCTGCGCCAACCAAGCTCACCATTTGTAGTAGGTTGAATATAATCTTCAGAGATGTTGTAGGCATGATCCCATCCTCGAACAACTTCATCTTTAATGGGTTTAATATACCTCCGTCCTTCACCAGGATCCATGGGAGCGATGACTCTGATATCCTGGTTCTCAAATTTCATCATCCTCTTCTTGAAGGAGGGATGATTTTAAGGGCGAATTTCAGCCCATGGGCGAATTTTAAGGGGTATCCAAAAAAAGGTGGGTGAATTTTTGTATTAAAATGTTTTTTTTTTCATTATTTTATTTAATAAATTAGCACATTATTTATTTTATATATAGCTGGCCCAAGTTAAATCTCCTTCATCACGAAATACGGAAAAACTGGAAAATGAAATTTAGCCCAGGAAAATATTGATATTTGCCTACATTTGCCCGAATTTTTCCGATTGGGAGGAGAAATGAAGATGGTTTGCCTTGGATTTATGGATAATAGGTTAAAAAATTGGTATTTCGCCCTGAATTTATGGATAGTAGGTTAAAATTTTGGCATTTCACCGGGGATCTATGGATTTTGGGTAAACTGGTCTTACTTCGACCTTGATTGGGGTAAATTGGACTAGTTCATCTTGGATTTGGGTTTGTGGACAATTATTTGAGAAAAACGTGGAGATTTAGTCAATTGGGGGAATTTTTTTACTGGATATGGTCCATATTTGAGAAAAACGTGGACGTTTTTTACCTATATAATGCTGCAAGACTCAGGCTCAACATCAAGCTTGATTTCAATTGCAAATCGTGTCTTTACAGTGGCTGAGTGGATTTGAATTTCATGGAAATCATTTTCACAAGGTTTCTTCTATCTGCATGCTTTTTATAGGTTAGTTTCTTGAATCTTATTTAAATTATTTCTTCTCTGGTTTATAGTAGAAGGTTGAAGCTGAATCAGCATGAAATTTTGCTAGTCTCAGACCATCATGATTCACACTCGTCTGATGTTCAGCAGGAATTCACCCACTGTACTTCGCCATGATTGATTATATACTTGAATATGTCGAATCTATTCACCATCTCTAAAGCATATGGATGTGAAATGCCTTGAATTTTCACTTAGGGATAGGCTGAATCTAACAAAAAGCCAAGGGCATCAACAGAAAAAACATATAGATAGGGTGAGAGGGGGAATCCCTGCCTAATAGATTGGTGGAGAAGAATACAAGGAGATAGCCTTCCAATCCCTCTAGCCTTGTCCCATTTCTCTGGAATATGTTTAAAATATATAGGAAGGAATTATCATAATTCATTTTCTTTTTTTATAAAGCTATTTTGATAATGTATGAAGTTAAATCCCTAATATAGCCTGCTTCTTGTTCATTCACTTTATAACTCAAGTAAAATATCCAAAAATCTAAATTTGAAAGAGTCCCATCAACAACCTTTCACGTACTATGGATAGGGAGTAGTTCAGTTTTGATAGTTCCAGGATTAGAGTGGTTTCCTACAGTCAAAAGTGTTATGTAATAGCCTATTCTTCCAGTCTTATATTTTCCCGTTGTAAAGCTAGTTGTTATATAGCTATTTCCTGCTGATTGAGATCCCGTGCCTTTATCGATTCCCATTGTGCATAATCACAACCTCCACATGGGTTCCTTATAGCAATCACTAGATAGCTTCAGTCTAAAAAAAATAGCTAGGAGACTTTGTTGTTTTTCGGTAATTGGGGTTTTTCAGCTTCCATCCAAAGGAAATAGCTAGGCTAGTGCAGCCCTTTCGTTACTGGATCGTCTCCTCTTTTTATTTATTATTCCTTCACTTCCATCCGATGGGCCCTCTACCCACACGTTCCAGTCAGCAGCATCAACAAAATGATTCAGTTCTCTATTGGGCATTTTATATGCGAACATGGATGCTTTTGTTGAGTGCAGGGGTAAGGCTTTTGGTGGAGGGGAATTCTTATTAGTTTTCTAATTTGAGCACATCCCCGTTTGGAGACCAAACTAAAGAGAACATATAGATGGGGTCCAAGTTATTACATAGTACATAGGAATCAGGATCTAAGGCTCAAGAGCTCAAGAGCCCAAAAGCATATCCCAACCTTGAATATAGAGTCAATTAGTGCTTGAATTTATGAAAAATCTATTTTAATATTTTAATACATTGGTCGTGACCTTGCTGACCTTCTTGGAGCTGGGTCGTAGTCTTGATCAGGCTTCTAAACCTTACTGAACCTTCCTAGGATGATATGTGACTGTATCGATGATTCTATGTTGGGTCGCGACATTTGTAACCTTGCTTGACCTTGTGGGCTATTGTAGATAGGGCCATGACTTTTTGGGCTTCTAGATATGGCTTGTGAACCTTGTGGGATTCTAGATATGAACCATGAATACGTGTTAAATTGTTAAACTCATCCATGACTGTTTAAAGGATGTTTGGATTAAGTTGTGATCATTGTGAGACCTCTAAGTTTGAACCGTAAATGTCCTAAGGTCTGTTCATCCTGTTAGAAAGGGATGCAATTGTTTTAGGCCTGTTTGGAGTAGGTTATGACTGCTGGTTGTTTTGGCATGCTGATATCGATCTGTAATATTGAATTAGTAGCTTCATAATAGTGATAGATCATAGCTAAAGCAGTCCCAAACTGATGTGTTTTCATCCCTTACAAGAATGAAAATAACTGAGCGGTGTGTATACTCATTCTCTAGCAAGTGTGGTGTATAGCTTCACCTTCCATTCCCCTATCTTCTTAAAACCTCTATAGCCATAACTAGAACCAACAATTCCATCTTGATCCCAATTGTTGGGTAATGTGACTCATGAGACAAGGAAGGTAAATGATTCAAATAGAGCTACCTTCCCAGCCAAAGCTACATTTGTATCTTCCCCCAATTCTAATAGCATTGACATTTTTTCTAAGGGGATGGACTTTGTAATTCCTTGGCCCTATTTTCCCAACCCCTTTTCTTCTAAGTATCCCATGGCTTGCATTATCGGGAGGGCCTTAAGGTAAGGAAAGGGGTCCTTTGGCTATGGTTCTTCTGTAATCTCACTAGTTGCTTGTTCTACCTTCCCTATTACTTCTACCATAGGAATTGTTTTTCCAATTCTTCCATCATCATCATCCATGTATATTCATCTTAATCATGGTGAAGGTTATCATATATTTGTTAAATTATTGATCTTGAGGAAGATTAAAGTAGAGCACCTCTTATTTCTTAGGATACTTCTTCATATTTTAATAGGCTCCTCTTTTGTGGTTATTGAATCCATCTGAGTTCACTGAGGCATATATTATATCTAGGGGAGCTTGAAATTCCATGTCTTTAATGGTAATTATGGCTCCATTTGGCCTATAAAAGGAATAGTATGGTGGGTCCTCTAGAAATTCAGGAAGAGGAGCTAGGAACACTTGATTTGCCACTTTATTTGCTATTTGTCATAATCATAGTGTGTTCATATAATCAATATGATTAGGCCTTTGAAAATTTCTCCACTAGACACCCCAGACCTAAACCTTCATAAAATAATTATTCTATTTGGTTTTCACAGTAGCCACCAGGGTCCATGCCTAGATGCTTTTTTAGACCATTTTCCTGTGGTGAAACAAAGGCCTTGAACTGAAGTGACAGAAGAAGGAACCTTCTTGACTTTAGTGATATGAGAAGGAGCCTTCTTTACTTTAGGTCTAGACTCCCTGGAATTAAATCAGTCCCTTTCCATATTTGCATTTTCTAGAGCCCTAGTGTGCCTAGAGTTTCACATGGTGGAGTTTTACTGCTGATTCTAGTCAAATGTATGCCCAGGGGCTAGAACCTCGGTAAAAGATCAAGTGGGTTATTTGCATATTATTGTTTTGGATTTAATTTCCCATTTGAGTGTCCTTGGTTCTACACAATCAGCCACATGTTATGGGTAAGAAACTCTCGGAAGGCTCGAAGGTGTTTCTGTTCGATTTGTTTTACAGTATTCTTGCCACTCTAGGGCTATGGGAGAAAGAGGCCAAGATTATTTTTCTAGGCTTAGATAATGCAGGCAAGACTACCTTGTTGCATATGTTGAAAGATGAGGTGAATCTTTTCAACCCTTTTATCCCATGTTAAAGAAAATTTATCAACATAATATTTTGTTATTGATCTTGGTGAAACCAACATGAATGCCATTACATTAATGGTACTATTGAAATCTGGAGCAGAATAAGCAGATGCTATGAATCCACCTTCTACTGCCCTTTAGTTCAAACATAACCAGATGCAAGATTGTGCTTTTGAACCACCCTAATCTAGATGTGATAACTAACCTCTAATAGGTGTTTCTTTATTAGTAACAAAGTTAGATTTGAGAAATTCAATTGGGCGTACCATCAGGTTTGTTTTGAACACTCATGACAAATTTTCACCTAAGAGATGTCAATTTAGTGTTTTCATCCATATAGTTCTTTTGCTCAATCTTTCGTCCCTCTAGGTAGACATCGCTATAGCTCTTATCATTCATCTCTCTCGATAAAAATCTGGTAGTCACCCTTCATTCCCCATGAGTGAGGTGATTTCAAGAGTGTACTGGATCCCCATGGGGGCTGCTAGAAGCAAAATCATGAGTGGGTGACCCACATCGTTGAAGCATGAAATGGTGAGAATGTGGTTCCTATAGAGTTATGCTTGAACCATGAGCATTGCTAGTGGAAGATCATAATGAATTTGGAGGCCAAAACTCAATAATAAGCATGGTATCTACTTTGTTTTTATATAAATCCTGCATACACAATCTTTTTGATAGACTTTTGGATATATAAAAGTAAATCTGCACTGTTTCTTCTTGTATGTTCATGCGTGAGACTAAGTATGAGGCCTTAGCTCCTTAATTTGAGTTTATGATTTATTGTTAAATTTTCAGGATCTGATCTTCAAATTTTATGAAATGAACTTGTAAATATATTTAGGCACAGATTCCAATACAAGTGGGTTTAGTAAAATGGGTCTGTAATAGATTTAGATAAGTTAGGGATATCTGTAGCATTATGTTTTGGAAGGCCACCAGGGAAAAGAACTAACTCAACTATTTATATTTTAAGATTAGGATCGTTATATAGGTTAAACTTTGGAGTATTCGGTACATATTATTCCTTGAATATGCAATCATTGTTAAGGTTTGAGAGAACATTGGGGAACATTTTGATAATCTCTTGCAGTGGGTATACTTTTATTTAAATCAATTCCTTGAATATACAATCACTGTCAAGGTTTGGGAGAACATTGGGGAACATTTTGATAGCCTCTTGTAGTGGGTATAATTTTATTTAAATCAATCCTCAACTTAATCAATACCAAAAACTTTCTTCCTTTGAACTCTTCTATTTGTTGTCCGCAAGCATCTTTTGAACGATAATGTGACTTGTAGAGAAGTTTTGGAATAGTTGATTGATTTCTCTCTCTGTTCTAATTTGTTTTATATGCTTTTGGTTGCAGAGGTTAGTCCAACATCAGCCTTCTCAGTATCCTACATCAGAGGAACTAAGTATTGGTAAGATCAAGTTTAGGCCTTTGATCTTGGTGGTCATCAAATTGAAAGAAGAGTGTGGAAATAATATTATGCTAAGGTATGGGTTATGTTTCTATTGTATTTAGGATGAGATTTTGTGTTCTTGAGCTCTATTTTTCTCTACTTTGTTCCATTTGTTTATATCTTTAACATGGATAGTGGTTTCTGATAATATTAGTATTTGATTTTTGTGTTGATGGGTTTGGATTAGACAGTAGTAATGCAATCATTGTGGAGGAGTAGGGATTCGAAGCCACATAATTGTTTCTGTTATAGATTTGAAACATTAAATATTTACAAGATACTGTCTCCATTTTGACTTTTAATGAAGACAATCTTGAAGCCAGAAACCTAGAGTTCTTCATCTTTTAGTGCCAATATATATGTTTTTCTTTTGCTTTTACAACATAAATGCAAGTAATTATTTAATATCTAGTGAGACCACATCTGTCCGGCGTTCATGTAGAAATCAAGTGAGCAAATCAATTTTTCTCTGTACTCTGTTTCAATTGTTTATATCTTTTACATGGATAGTGGTTTCTGATAAGATTAGTATTATAGTTTTTTAGTTTTACTTTGCAAATTTTGGGAGCTGGTGTCTTGATATTGGAGAGTTCTTTCTCCTTCTCCAGTCCTTCCCAAACTGGACATTTCAATAGATAGGGTTCCCATATCTATTTCTATACATTGGTTGCTATTCTATTATACTGTGAGGCCATTCAGTCCTAAAGGTAATCGTGGTCTTAATTGCGAGACATCCCTTGTAGTTTTTGGATTACTAGTAGCTTAAACTTTCATTCATTTTTGTGTCATTCTTACCTGCTTTCTTTTTTTGGTTTGTTTTCCTTGGCTGAGTATCTAAAAACTGGTGGTTGTCCATTTTTCATGTTCTTATTTACCTTCAATGCACTAACTTAGTGGTCACACGAAGGATTAGAGCATCTATTTTGGAAAAAGTAATTTTTCATTATTATTTTTCTCATGTTTTGAGAGAGACATTACCATCACATGTTGTGCAGTGATAATTATATTACCAAATGTCAACTCTGTTTTCACACGCTACAGTCCCCTACAAAACTTAAATACAACTTTGGGGTGTTTATGAGTGATGTTTTTGTTGTGTCAAGTTTGGTTGATTAAACACTTAACAAATTTATTTATAACTATAATTTTTAGTAAGTTATCAACTCTGATGGTTAAAACTGAGCTCTACACTTTGATAAGTAGGGAAACTTGTGGAATTCTATTGGTGGTTGTTGGTGTGCTCTTCTTAAGAGGGAGTAAGAAAGTGATTAAAACATTAGTCTTTTGCCCAAGTATGGATTGTGAAGAATGGTTTAAGTTTGATATCAATAGTTGTGTGGATAAAATATATGTGAGGCTTAATGACCCGATGTTACCAGAATTGGAATCGACAATAAATTGGCGACGCAAAAGAGTCAAATTTTTTAATCGGATTGGGAAAAAATTCAGAAAAATAGACAAATACAAAAAATTAAATATCTACACATATTATGAATTAAAAAGAACAATTTTCCTTAATATTCAAAGGAGCCATGTCCATAATACATATACTCGAAGATATTAATAGATGTCTAAAAGATATCAATATATGCACAATTCTCATCCATAAGATGAGTCCAGATAGATAAATCATTGCCAATACTGGGATCGTATTCATTAATAACACTCTGTTCCCCCCTCCTGTAAGCTTTGGCCCTTGCCTCTATCTTGAATGATTTAAATTTGATATCAATAGTTGTGTGGATAAAATATATGGAAGGCTTAATGACTCAATGTTACCAGAATTGGAATATGCAATAAATTGCCAGGGAAAAAGAGTCAAAGTTTTGAATCGGATTGGGAAAAAATTCAAAAAAAAAGAAGCAAATAAAACAAATTAAATATCCACACATATTATGAATTAAAACGAACGTATTTCATTAATATTCAAATGAGCCATGTCCATATACTGCAAGATATTAATAGATGTCCAAAAGATATCAATAAATGCACAATTTTCTCTTCCATAAGATGAGTCCAGATAGATAAATCATTGCCTATACTGGGATTGTATTCATTAATAGCACTCTGTGCCCCCCTCCTCTAATCTTAGGCCCTTGCCTCTTCCTTGAATCTCGAATTTGATCCTCAAGGACGATAGTCAACACACTCAACGAGGTATAATTAGAAAAATTTTCCATGCTTAAATAAGTGAATTTTCTCGACTGAAGGGTGCATTATTATTAAGATCATGACAGAGGAATTCAACGATCAGCACCACCAACATCTATGTACATAGAGAGGTTGATGTGCTTGATTAAAAATGCCAATCACTTTCCCTTATACATGATAGGTTCGAGTGCAAATGTTGAATGTCTGAAATCCTAAAAACTGTTAAGTCTCTTGAATTCTGGATGGGATTTAAAATTCTACTTTTTGCATATGAACTCGATAAGTTTGGAACCACTCTTAAACATCCTGAAACAATTAATGGTAATGGTAAAACTTTAAGTAAAATGAAAGAGAAGAAAGATAAGGAGAATGCCACTTTTACTTTAACAATTTAATAATACCATTACTACTAAACACCTCCAGCATATATACTTATAAGCATTTAATGATTATTTGTTAGACTTTTCCAGCATTGGTTTGTTAGAAACTACTTAATTGGTAAAAATAATTGTGGCTTGTGTCTTTGTTATTCTATATTGATGCAACTGCTGTGTTTTTTATTGTTAAATTTTTTCTGAAGTTCCAACTTTCCAAATCTATGTTAAATTTGTCGGTATCAATTTGATTAGAGTTTTACTTCTTGGAAAAATTTTCTTCATTTTTACATAGTAGTTCCGTGTATATCATATTTTTGAGGACTCTGTATATAATATGAACCATAATGATATGTACAGACTTTACATCACCAAACAATAGTTAAAGGGATGATATGAACATTCTATTCCAATGCTTTGATTAAGAATACTTTGAAAATGGACTCATGGCATACAAGGATTATATAGAAGAGATGTCACTTGCCCTTGTATTGGGTTGACTTGGCTAAGGATAATTTTCCCATAGGTTGGAGTGACTTGGAACCCTTCTACATATTTAGGGGCATTTAGAAATGACATGGCACCCTCTCTTTGCACACATGTTGAGGCTACTTTATACTGGAAGGAGGAAGACTAATGTTGTTTAGGGAAGCCTTTTAATGATTAGATGTGAACCCTTCATCACATTGAAGGGTCTTAAGATGGCATGGTGCCACATATTCCCACTAACTGATATAGAGAACACCCTATGCAAATAGGGGGTTAACAAGAGGAAACCCTATATTTAGGAGGCAAAATTTCCTAGCCTGTCACGCTAGGGATGCCTATTGTTTGGTACTGGGTTTGCAACTAGGATCCAAGGTGCATAAGAATCAATTTCCCTTAGCTGAACTCCTAGTTAATTGCATCAACAGATCATAGGATCTTGTTTACATGTTCTTTTTATGAATTCCCTGACTGTATTTCATCATCCCCCAATTCAGGTACTCCTTGCATCATGAATTGATGTTGGCAATCAATAAATCCCGTAGTTAGTTTTTTATGGCAAGTAACTGGAATCATTTTGTTGTTACATCAAGCAACACTTATGGCATAAATTAAAGTGTTGAATTGATTGCATAGAGTATAAAATGGTATTTGGGTAAGAATTTGAACAGGACAAGAATTTTGCAACACACCTGTATAATTATTAGGAGATTGAGGATGTGATTAGATGGAGAACTATAGAAGGATATTTGTGGCCATGTCTAGCATGTGTATCACTCATGTGAGGATGCTCTGTGATTCAGCAATTTGCATAGTTTTGCATTTCATGATTGATAAGGCAGAGTAACTAGTAGTCAGACAACCTAACTTTAAGGACCATCACACATTAATTGGTAGGAAATTGATATATAAGGAAACAAATATGGTAAGGACTGGAAAGTGCTATATTTCACCTATATAATTATTAGGAGATTGGGGGTGTGATTAGAGGTAGAACTATAGAAGGAGCTTTGTGGCCATGTCTAGCATGTGTATCACTCATGTGAGGATGCCCTGCAATGCAGCAATTTGCATAGTTTTGCATTTGATTATTGATAAGAGAGGGAAAATAGTGGTTAGACACCCTATCTTCAAGGATCATCACAGGTCAAATGGCTGGCAAAGTGATATATGACAAAACAAATATGTTAAGGGCCGACATTTGCTATAGACAATGACAATTCAATTTAGTATGCCGCATGATATTTGAAAATCCAATTCTGAGTGGATTTATGGAGGACGATATTTAATTCAATTCATTAATTAGTGGGTTTGATTTAGATAGTGTGTACTGTGTGTTTTATTATGACCATTTGTGTTTGTTTTAATGATTGTCAAGTTATGCTGGTAGCTTGATACTTATCTGAGTAAGATTTCGATGAATCCGTCCCTATGCAACAAATGGACCCTATCCCTTATCAAAGTACCATTGACTTCCAACTTGAACTTTGATGTCCAATTGATCTGAAGTAGAGGGATTGGCAGTAGATACACGCTTACAGTGCTAAATCAATTTAGTCGATGTGTAATTCTCTCAAATATTGTTTGCTCTGGTGATTGTCAAGGTATGCTAGTCCCTGGAAATTACCTGGTTAAGAATATTTTGGGTATTTCTAGCTCTAAACTCTTACAAAAGATGGAAACAGAGGATTCTGAACTGCGGCTTGAGTCTAGTCTTTGTAAGATTTAAATTGTGTCCCAATCTTTGTTTTTCTCGTTGAACATGAGTCATGACTAAGTTGTATGAGTAGATGCTGCAGGCCTTGTAGAATGCAAACAAGTCAAATTTAATTGGTGCTATACAGACTAGGCAGAAGTCAATCACAGTGTACACAAATTAAAGGTTTGTCCAGAATGCAACATTGTAAACGCGAAGAGGATATATGGAACATAAAAAATGGAAGAAGTAAAATTTGTTATCAAAGAATGATTAGAAGTGTGTTTTCTTCTTTTCTAAATCATTATTCCTGTGATGTTTTAAAAAGTTGTTAGTTATTCCCTTTTACACAAATTAATAGAAATTTGTAGATTACTTATTAAAACGTGTACTCATTTTTAATTTCATTTATCATCGTAGGGGGACCTCTTGTACCATAAAAATCAGAACTAGCCAGACTTAAAGTTTAGATGATTTTTACCGTTGTCTATGCTTAGAGTTGGGTTTTGATGGTACTTCTACTTTCAATCCCAAACTAGAATTTGCTACAGCCTTCTAGTCATTGCTTTTCAATGGCTGCAATATGACTTTTGACCATTATTTGTGTTCAAAACTACCTAAAAGGTGCCCAGATTTCAGTACTAGGGAATTTTTGATGTTGGAATTAAACTTAGGACCCAAGATGAAGAGTGTTTACCTCATGAATGATTCCCAAAATTGCTACAGGTCTCTTTTCAATGTTTTCATGCCTAGAAAGCACATAGAATTAGGGATTTAAGACTGCTTGTTGTTGTTATTCATGCCCAGATCTTAAAGTAAATATGACAGGCTCAATCTATACATTGTATGACAGGCTCAGAAAATTAAATAAGAAACATAGTGATTTTCTATATGAAGTTTTTGAATTGAATAACAGTGAAAATAGAATCTAATATCTTGTTTTAATCTGATGGAAGAGTAAGTCATCTGTGTAAATCTTTATCTTATATGGAATTGAATTTGAGTTTATCAATCAAAATCTAGATAATAAATAGGAATCTATAAACCTGAGAATTGTGTGTGCAGATGTTGAAGGGATTATATGTATAGAATCTATGTTACATATAGTGATTGATATTATGCTCGACATTGTTAGTCTAATTTCTATACATTGTTAGCTTTGTATAACAAAGAAAATATGAAGGATAAGTGTTCTATCTAATGTGTTTTGATGAAGATAAAGCATCTCAGTTTCCTTATTGAAAAGGATAGGTTATGTTAAATACATAGATTCATTTAGTGGATCTTTCAAAAGCTAGGCATTTTGGCTAAATATACAAAGGATCATTTGCAAGTTGTATGACTTGGGCTTAGAATTCATTGATATATTATTCATTTCTCCGTTGATGTGATGTCAATGCTTTTTATTTCAAGTTGGTGAATAAGAAATTATAGAAATTGTGTTAAAAATGGGGCATTATATACCTATTCAGTACACACCATTGGAGACATTTGTCATCATCTAAGGCAATGATCCTTTATGTTACATAGAGCAAATTCTACATATGTGTATGTCATGAATGTTAGGATTTTATGGCATGATGTATGTCATGCTTGTTTGAATTTTGTGGATTGTTTGCCAAAAGAATATTGTAGAGCATAATTTATGCTTCTATTAGTTTATCGGTTTGTCAAGATTCAGGTCCCCACATGTCCGCTGGACCATTAAGGGACGAGATAACAAGTGGAGTCCCCACTTTCCCTAAATCTAGTCAATGCAGTTGTGTTTCATTGACACCTTCCAGTTGTATTAGTGTTATACCTCCTTCGGGGAAAGAGTCAATTAAAAGTCATTGAAAGAGTCAATGTAAACACTCATTGTAAGTCGGGTCAATATAAATTGATAATGTTCCATTGTATTAATTTTATATCATTTTTCTCATGCAAGCTTCACTTCTGGTTTCTATAACGATTTGGAATTTCATTTTTGGAATATTAAGTAAGATGTCAAACATGGATTGTGGAAAGAAAAATAAAACATAAAAAAAAAGGATGTAATATCATATTTTCAAAAGCCTCAATCCAATAATCCACATCCTATTCATGCTTCAAGCTCTCTTGAGCAAGGTATCGGTGAGAGAGATGTCAACACTTTTGAGAATTCATCTACAACCCAGACAATGGATGGTAGAATACATTCCTCTAATGATAAAAGTGAGACAAATGCATTTCCATCTGAAATTGGTAGTTCAAGTGTTGAATATTTTTCATTGCAAGGTGACACAGTGCATTCACGGAAAAGGAAAAAAGGCCAATGGGATGCAGGGAGAAAATTCAAACTTGATTTGGTCTCAAGATACCCATGTATTGAACCAATACCTCTAGCAAATGAGAATGAGACCTCACAAGAAGTTAAATGTATTTCATGTAGTTGGAAACTTGGCAAGGTAGTGAAATTGTAGATGAAGTTAGACACAATCGAGAAGCATGTTGGGAAGGTGTATGATAAGAAAACTACAGATGATGAGAATAAATCTACTGCCAGATGGAAATTTGTTAGCGAATGTCGACATCTCCAATTTGAAGTGGAATACAATGAATTCTTACTAAATAAGAAAAAAACTCAAGGAAAGTGGAGGAACCATCACTTATCAATTTGGAAAGATGATGGAAACAAATTTGTTATCAAAGACAATACAATTAAGAACTGTATTTCACCTCCTATCCAATGGTCATCCTATGACAGATTATCCAAAAATGACGAAATATATATCTTTTATTCAAGGTCCAAATTTCCCATGTTCTCATTGGTCTTTATCGAGTGGTTGGAAATGGGGAAAATATCTAGCTCAAGTAGAAAAGGACGATATGACTCGAGAAGATTGCAAATGCTACATTTTTGTCACCGTCTTTAGATGAAGTTACGACTATTGATAATACTTCATGGATTTGCATGAGCATTTATATGGTCAATGACCATGTCAGGCATTCCTATCTACTTGGAATTCATAAAATGACCAAAAGTTCTACAGTAGAAAATATTTATGAACTTGTTATTGATAGTTTAAAGGAAATTGGTGGTATGGATCATTCCATGATTGTAAAAAAGTTAGTATGTGTTGGAGCAGATGGAGCATCAGTAATGCAAGGACAAAGGAATGGCCTTTGTTCTAGAATGCAACTCTCGACTTCACTGTATATGCTTAGTATTCATTGTACAGCTCACAGGATGAATCTTGCATTTAAAATAGTGAGAAACATTTCATTGGTTTCAAAGGTTGAATATCTTGTACGTGAGGTTCATGCATACTTTTGTTGGAGTCGCAAATGATTTTTAGAGTTTAATTTTTTAAATTTTTTTTTTTTGGTGTTACAAATGGAAAAAAATATTAAAAATGTTGATACAAGATGGATATCATTGAAGGGACCAACTGAAAGACTATTCAATTAATATGCATCTTGGTAGGTGTTATGTATGAACATCGCTCAAGTGTAGAAAAAGCTCAAACTCTTCTATTTCTACTAACTGATATAGACACATTATTAACATTGGATGGAATTCTTCCTATGCTTCATGAAATGAATAACCTCGTGAAGATGGCTCAGAGTCGCATGATATATATTGCTGAATACACAAGAGCAAGAAAATTAACATGTCTTGCATTGGATAATTTGTATATTATGGAAGAGTCTTTTACAGATTTAGCATTTACAAATTGGAGGAAGATAATCAATATAGAAAATGATGATTTTTTTTAAGTTTGATGAAAAAGGGATGCTATGTATGGCAGTTCGTGGGCATATGGTTCCCTTTTATTAGAATGAAAAGATAGGAAGATCCACCAAACAGTGCCTCGTCTAAAGAGAATGATTTCACGATGTTGTAATTTCAGTGAGAGACAGCTTGAAAGAAATTGCAAAATCAAGATCATTAGAGATAAGAGAATGGTTTCCTGGAGATGAATTGTTGGAGGCCATGTCTATCGTATACCCTCAATATTGGGACCATAGTCAAAATTCAAAAACTGTACAAGCTGACTTTATAAAGAAAATCAAGATTTTGCAGAGCCATTTTTGTCGAGAGGCCGAGATACAAGGAGAACATATTCAAGGTATTTTAGATAATAAAAAAATGATAGATCAATCTGAATGCTTTGGTAGAACAATGTGGGGCCAATTTTCTCCGTCGGATAGTAAAGAATATGGTGCAATTACAAGATTATGGACTAGGCTCAATGGTAGCAAAATGCTATGAGAAAGAATGTCAGAATATTTCAAATTAGCGGATTTATGTCAAACCATGATTTTGGGATCAGTGGAGGATGAGAGAATGTTTAGTGCACTGACATTCTTGAAGTCAAATTTGAGGAACAAGCTTGATAAAAATGTGGATACATGCTTAAGATTATATGTAACAAAGTATGAGGTTGACATTTTTCCATATGAAAGAGCATTAGCTCTTTGGCGATCAGATCGTGAAAGAAGGGGAGAAAAAATTATAACAAATATCTCTAATGAACTTGATGTGGAAAATGAGGACCAGAGCTAGAATGTCGAAGATGTGGAAAATGAGGACCAGGGCCAGAATGTGAATTGGAAGTTGGATTTCACCTAAGATTGTATACGATCTAATACACATTAAGGACTCTTGAGTCTTATTTTTGTCCAGATGTTCCATGTACCCTTGCGCGTGATCACTATATGTGAATTTGAGGTCGTGTTTTAGGTAAAAATAGATTCTACATTGTACTTTTTTGTTGTAACATTGATGATTTGAGCTACATTACCTTCATGCAGCTTATTTTAATATTGATGTTTTGATATTTATCTCTTACATTTTCTCTTTCTTGTATGTGACAGGAAGTGATGGTGGAATTTGAGAAAGCTAGGCCTAGGATATATCTCTTCACATAGATAGTGTCCTAACATTAAAGGATAAATAACTAATTTGACAACACTTTCGCTAAGCAAGAATGATCTCATTCAAGTACATGAAACCATGTTAGTGTTTAACAGAAATATCTCGATAAATTTTTATGGTTTGTTTATTGCTTTTGTTTGAAGCATTTTGTCACTTTTTGAAGTTTGTGTGTATTTTGGTTAAATATTGTGTTAGTCCCTTGAATGCTTCTAGTTCTCATTTGATGCTTGATTTATCCATTTATTCTAGCTTGAATCAAGATTGGTTTTAATCGGTTTCCATTGATTCAGGGTTTGAGAAAATATATTTTTATTACATTTTAGTTGCATGAATTAATTGTCTTCACTTTTTCGAATCTTGATACTTTTATGTTGATTGCATATTTTCTTTGTAAATACTTATCATTATTCAAAAAAATAAATGAGCTCTACATATCTAAGTGAAGAGAAAAATGACCTATGTACTAGGTTCCTATGAATTGATCGTAGGATACCTATTGGCATGAGAACAACATTCATCTAATGCAATAATCAATTGGCATAATTACAATGCCTAATTGTATTAGCCTCTAGTGACAACTATTCTTCCAGAAGACTGTCATTATCAACCAAAGAGCTTGTGAGGTTGTTTATACTTCATTGATGGTACTGCTTCTCTATTGTTTAATTCCTTTATATTGTTGAGGCGGTTGCTTTGCTTTTTTTGAGACAATGATTCTGTTCCAGCAGTATAATTTTTTTGGACAAGCATTCGTAATTGGCATCCATACATTTTCAGGGAAGTTTCTATTCAACATACTTATTTTCTGGGTTATATTTCCTCACCTGTACATCTAACATTTTCAGAGAAGTTTCTTACCTATACACACACTCTTACATTTCTGCACAAGTTGAGTTTAATTTTTCCTGCCTTGTTGGATGCTTTTATGTAATCATCATTTCCAAGATTATAATATCATTCTTACTACAAAGGGAAAGTTTGCTAAGTTTTACTTCTGATATGTTCACTTGTTTGGTTTTGTACTTCCTTAAAACACTTCCTAAACCCACTAGTTTACTCACTGTTTTCACTTCAGATTTGATTCTTGGATTGTCTATTATAATTCTGAATGTGTTTGCTTGTATATCAAGATATTTTACCATGCTTGTTTCAACACCCAATCATAAAGTTCATGTACTTTTAACAAGAGGATAATATATTTAGCAAATACCCTGACAAACTAGAAATGCATAAGACCAACAAGGGATATAATTAGATGTATTTATTAATGAAGCAATAGGAATATCCTTGAAGTGACACTAGCTGATTTGAAGCATGGAACTTTTACCAACACATATGTAATGTAGTCTCCCTTACTGTAAAGGTCTCCCAAGAGTAGTAACAAGCTGTCCACAACATGTATATGCTTACCAATATATATTAATGCTACCCAACAATGTGATATACATCCCACAATTGCTCCCAATCAGGAAATCCTCCACTCAATAGTTAGATATGGAAGGGTACTTCCCAACAATTTAATTGTTTTCTATCTTGGCTACGGGCATGGTTTAACTCACTTTCTTGTTTTATATCTCCTTTATAACCCTGTTAACTGACTGCTGTAGGTTTCTTCTCTTGTAAATCTGACTTCTAGACAAATTTCTACTGTTGATTTGGCTGCAATATTTGATTGAACACTTTTGATATTTCTTACTGTTGTTGACTGTCATATATCAAGCTATTGGGAACATTGTTTGGTGCTTATATGGTCATAGTTATAGTGTTTTCTTGGGTGGAAAAACATAATATGCACAACTTATATAATATTGCACTCCCAACAAATTGTCTAGCACACTAATCATATTTGAATAGATAAGAACAAATCCATAAGAACAAATCTTGATCAAGAGAGATTGTAGTGGTTGTCCAATATTTTGAACCTCAAACATAATCATTAGTCAAAGGACCAACACCATTAGTTGCTGATACAAGTACATATTAAGCATAACTTGTAGCACCTATAGCATATTAAGTGCCTATAAAATACATATAAGAAAAGTCAGGGAAAATAGTATAGGTGGCATAAAATAGGGTTCTCTGCATACATTTAACTACTATTGGATCCGACAAATGTATAATTTTTTGTTCAAGTGGTGGTGGGGGGGTTGATTTTTGATGGGATTGAGACTCTATGGCCATTTGTTGGATGGACAGGCTGAATTTGTCTCTCATTTGTTGTTCTCAAAGTCCCTATCCTCTCTGTTCCTCATTTTTGGTCTATCAGTTCAATTATTATGGAGTCCTAAATAATTCCAAATAGAATCCGAACCCCAACTCATCAGTAGTCTAGTATATTGTGCTGTTTCTTAGACTGTGTATTTCAATGAATTGTCAAGGTCATCCCTGCTTCAATTTATAAGGTATTCATCTATTATGATGGATCTGGGTAGAAACGGGAGATAACCTAGTTGTGATGTTGAGTTGGGACTTTTATAATTATATCTACATTGTGGCTCTACCATTGCATTGGGAAACTTATTAACGAATTCATTATTTTTACTGATTGAAGACGAGGGGTATTAATGTTTGAATTGGGACTTTTTTAATTGTACCTACATTGTGGCTTTACCATTGTGTTAGGAAAGTTATTGACGAATTTATTATTTTTACTGATTGAAGAGGAGGGGTATTAATGTTGAACGGAATCCCAATAGAGGGATATGCCACTGAAGTAAGATAGTTTGCAACGTCACATAGATAACAGTTGCAAGTCAATATTGAGAATATATTTCATTACTGTTAAAAAAAGATAGATCCCTTGGAGATAAACTTACTCATCACTTGGAACAATAAATATGATTACATTCTTGTCAACAGATCTTAGTCACTGTCTTCTGTATGCCAATGAGCAATCTGTGCATGACCCATAGGAGATCAATGTCTGCGGTGATAAAGTTGCCCTCCTTGGCCTCCTGTCCTTCCTTCCTACACTAAGGATAAGCTGTTTTGAAGGAAAATTCTGGCTGTTAGAGTCCCTCCTTTTCCAGAGGGGAGTTAGCTGCAAAGTCTCCATCCAATGTTCCATCTTTGGAGGGCATTAATCCAGGTTCTTCAATTAAAGGTGCTTCTCTTCTTTAAGTGATATAAGTTAAAGATGTGATTATATCTATTGATGACTCAATGGTTCTCAACCCTAAAATTTGTCTCATGCTGGGAGATTCATAATGGAGATATCATGATCTATCCAGGTTCAGAAAGTATCATCAAAATATATTTGTAATAACATTAAATCCGTCAAAGACGAGGCCTTGATCTGCTGTTTTAAGAGAGATTGGCCAAACTGTGATGCTTTCATGAGATGGATAAGTGACAACCAGACAAAAAATTTATTGGTAAGATTCCGTGTTTCAAGGATTTTCATAGTTCGTTACAATGAAGTTGAATATATGAAGAGAGTAATGAAAGAAGGGTCCTCGATTTGCGATGGGGCTGGTTTTTCTTGGCGACTTGGTTCCTAGAATTAAACCAATCTTCCATATTTGTCTAGGTGAGAGTCCTAGTTTATCCTTTCCCTTATGGGAAGACGAGGTCATGGAGAAAATTGGTAAGGCCTTAGGTGTTGGGCAATAGGGCAGACCCGGGTTTATACCTTTTGTTTCGCACCAACAAAAGACCCACAGTGTTGGCCCTTTTGGCAACAACCTGCGAGCAGGTTGCAGTCTCACCCGAAACAGCTATGGGGTGTCGCAGAATCAGGTTTCTGCAAGCAGAAGAGGGATATTACTGTACCTTTAGTCTTTAATAGCTTACAATCAATTAACACAGAGCTCCGACATTCACATATATAACTTCGCAGATAGATAAACACTCAGTGACTTGCTTAACCCTTTACTGGGAATTCACAGCGAAGCTACTTAACTAAATAGTGATCTTTCTTATCAGATTTTCTATATAATTATTAATGCATAAAAAGAATATAACAAACATAACATAAGAACCACAACACCAGATATAACGTGGTTCACCCCTAGTGTAGGGGCTACGTCTACAGAACTGCGTTTTATTCAACTTGCTACAAAATCATAGTTCTTATCTGCGCACTCAACTGCAAATCCCTTCAAGTCCTTAAAGCCGCGCACACAGCTGCAGATCTCCTTAACCTCTTACAATAAAAACCCTCTGCGCACATAGCTGCAGAGCTCGTCCACGCACACAACTGGGACTTGACCTTTTCTTTCCAAATAGCCTTAGCTTCGCAGTAATTCCTTATACACAAAAGCCTAACTTCTTTTCTTTACAAAAGTGCCTATTTATACAACGCAATATTTACAAAACTATGGTCTTAAACCATGGGCACCCTGAACCCTAAACCCTGGACTTAAACCATGGGTTTATAACAACAAGGGGCTTTGACTTACCCCCGACACCCCTAAGACTAATTTGAGTCATAGCTCCGCAAAAAAACCCCGGGGTTACCCAACTTAAGGGCTTGTTAAGGTGCGCACCCCAACAGGCCCCTAAGACTCACCAGTGGCCCGTCCCGGGTCACTCTGCTGATCCTCTGGTAGGCGAACTTTGTCCGCGAGGATAGTGAACTGTTTGTTGAGATTCCGCATGATACTGTCTACTGCCTGCTCCCTGTCGACCAACTCCTGTAATACTTCGGCTGATGTTTCATTGACCTTTTGCTGCGCAAATGTATGGTATTCTTTTAGAACATTCAGTTGGGTGTCCACAGCAGGACTTAACTCGAAAGCTTCGCTGATAAGTGGTTGCATATTACTGTCCACTTTTGTTGCTTTCACTTTGCATGAATCAATTTCCTGCTGGAGTTCATTGCTTCGTTTTACCTTGAGCATTTTCTCCATAGGCGGTAAAGTCTTAATTGTGGCTTTTATTGCGTCCAATTCTGTCTGTCGCTGCCTGATGGCTTTTTGTAGCTGTCCGACTTCTGGATGTTCCCGCAGTTGGGTCCAGACCTCAACACTTTCGTCGAACAGTCTTGTTGCGCTACCCACAATATCTGAAATTTTTGCTGCAGATGCTTGAATGTCAGCGCGACGCTGTTCCTTGACCTCAGGTGGACTTCCCGGAGGATCGCGACGTTGAAGCTCAGAGATCTAGATCTCATGTTCTGCTTTAAGCTTCTCAATTTCATTGCGAGACTGATGTGCATAGTCTTTTAGCCTAACTAATCTTTGTTCCGGCTCTTCCACCAGCTGTACGTCGAAGTCAGGGAGACTTCGACAGGCCTCGTCCAAAACACGTACCAATGTAATTCGCTTGCGCTCTGCATCTCGCTTTTTGTGCTCCGCGGCCTCCAGCTGTGCTGCGAGGTTATCTTTCTGTTTCCTGGTATCCTCCAACTGTTGTTGTGAGTAGTGATCCCGTGCTTGGAATTCCTTCACGATAGTTGACTGGCAGAGATGCAATTCTAGCATAGTCATCTTGGTATAATCGATTCCTACCATCATGTTCATTTCTGCGTGAGATGCTGCATCAGTGATGATGAGGGCAGCGCTTGACACTCGGCCCTTGTTTTCACGAACCGACCATTGCCTTTGGTCTAGTTGCACATTTACCGGGGTACTGCTTGCTGCTGTGCCCGTCGCTGTGTTTGTTGCTAAATCCTTGAGCTCCACTATGCGTTGTGCTACTCCATTGATGGCATCCAAATGGACAGATGCAAATTCCGACCATTTCTTGGTGATGACTTCGGTGGACTTCGACAAAGCCTCATCAAGCTCGTCACTGGTCAATCCTGGTGCCTCGTCAATATTCCTATCTTTTGACGCCTTTGCTTTCTTTCGGGACTGTGGTTTGTTCACTTCCTTTACTTCTGGTGTCTTGCGCTTATCCTGCCTATTAGGGTCTGGATTAGTTCTGATCGAGTCCTGTCCTTCTTCTTCTTCGGTTTCCTCTCCTCCACCTTGGTTGCTATCATTCTGCTGCGACTCAGTCTGTTCTTCGCTATCTTCCAGGGGGGCTTGCTGTTGCATGTTACTAGGCCCTGCGCCCACATTGGTAACTATGGGGACTGGGGTGTGAGGTTTTTTTCCTACATATTTCAACCATTCAGCCAGCCAGTGCTGAACTACTATCTTGATATCAGCCTCAGTGACTATATATGGTAACTTGAACCATTGATGCTTTGGGTCTACGTGAGCCTGGATGAAAATATGATGCATGTCGGCACTGAAGGTAGCTGCGCCATCATAATGCAAGAATACCTCTTTACTGAGCCGCAGGGTTTTTACGACCTCATACAAGATGTTCATCATATAAAAAGCAAATACATAATTTGTCATCTGTTGGTGTTATTTATCCTGCGAAACCCACAGTGATGCATATCTGGCTGCGCCAGGCATGTGCGCTGGTACATCGACAAACTGTGCCTGAGTAGGTTCTTGCCATCCTACCAGTGCGATGAGGACAAGTAGCCATGAATAATGGAAGGGCCTACCTTTCTCCTGTGCGTCTCGAGCATCTTCCAGGAATTCCTGCGCAAGATACGCTGCCCAGTTGTAGCTGTAGCCTTCAGCGCAGTTCATAGCAATTCTGATGACCGGAGCAGGTACTTCAGTTGGTCTGCACTTCCGTATGACTTTGCATGCTAGAAGTTCGGCTGCGAAGCGAATGGGGTTTTCCTGAATTGCGGAAGTGTGATACCCGCGTTTTCCCTTCGTCAGGCCGAAGCGTTCCTTCATGGTTTGCGCGAGCTTCGTATCCTCATGCTTCGAAGGGAACTCGGTCGTCGAATGAGGCCCGGCAATTGGTAAACCAGTAATCCTCTGGATGAGCTCGCTGTTGATAGGAATCCTCTTGTCTCCTATCCATAGGTGGCCGTCATGCACTAGTGCTAGTAGCTGCTTGACCACTATGGTTACGTGTGCGCCACGACCAAAATGGGGAACATCGAGCATCTTCAGCAGCCCAGCATGATCCAGGCCGAAAGCCCACTGTTTTACTTCTAGTAATGTCGCCCCATCGTATTTGACAAGGTGGAAATACATTTTTGGTGTGAACTGTGGAAACTTTCCATGATCGCTTGTATCGTGGTCGGCATACTTAAGCCGGTCTATCTTTCCTGTCATTATCCCAACCAGCTGCACACTTGGTGGTAGTGAAGGGGTGCGTATTGTGAACTGCTTGTTCCGCCGAGGTGGCTTAACTCTAGGTTGAAGAGGTGGAACATATGGCGGTCGTCGTGGTGCAATATTCTCCCCTCCCTCTTTTGGGATTTCGACTGAACCAGGCGGATCCATTCCGAAATCCTCCGATGTTTGTCCAGATTGTTTGTGTCGATCTTCGTTCCGCTTAGAGCGAACTTCAGGTTTGAACTGTTTCCTGGCAGACCGTGTTTGCATTGGTGGGGTTGGTGCTGGTAGAATTTCCTCACGTGCTGCAGGCGCAGGTGGGGAGTGGACAATGTTCTGCAGCCTCGCCTGTTCAAATTCTCTCAATAAATCTTGAAGGTCTTGATCAGTGGACATAGGCTCGATCGTGAAACTCAAGGAAATGCAGAATGTGATTTCCCCCTGCCCGGTTAGCTTCCTATACAATCCATCGATTAACTCGGTCATAAATGTGCATTGAAAGCCCCAAATCTAACAGAGATCGTCTTTCCACGAGGCTAGATTTTGGCAGATATCCCTAGGACAAACAATTAAGGCAATTAAAGTACTAGTGCCGCTGGAACAGCAGGGTTCCAACGGTCGGCTTTTATGCTGCGCCGCAATCAGTACCACAACTGCGTCACAATAAGGATCTTCGTCACCATAATGACCTTCAACATATGTGGGCAAGTTCTGCGACCAAACTATGAGCTCCGCTCCCTTAGCATTTCGTGCCATCCAGCTTGGGTGAAACTGGGCTATTTCTTTATCGCCAGACACATTAGCGTGCCGAAGCCCGACCTTCATGTACCGATTTTTAACTACAGGTGCCTGGATATGGAGACACTTATGTATCCACTCTTTACAAGGTACAAGCTTCCATGTTTCAGAGCAGTGCTCCAAGTGTTGTGGCCGACTCTGCCCATTGATCCTGCTGCACGCCCTCTGGAGCTGATGCACAAATCCTAGGTGCAGGAATGTCTGACAGGTTTTCCATCTAGGACTGTAATTCTTATGGGAAGTCCACCTTCTGGGTGCAGTGGCTCCACTTGCTGAATCCAGAGCCTCCCGTTCTGGTGACTCCATTATCTGTTCTTCCTCTGGGTCTGGCGAATCATCAGAAGCGATGAGGGTTCTTGTCTGTGAGCTAAGCCATCTGAGGGACTTAGTAATTCTGGCACATCGATGTCCATGTAGCTCATACAATCGGTTCTACCAGTTCTCTAAACCGTCATCTGAATCTATCATACAGGAACTGTCACACTGCCAATGCATGATACCTGCGGCAGTTGGGTCAATATAATCTTTTTCCTGTGCTGTGATGTTATATATGTGCTCTAGAGCATCCTGATCCTCATCTCCAATTGGCTCTGTGTATCTCTCTCCTTGGGAGGGGTCAAGTTGTATTATAATGCGTAGACCCTTTCCTTCGAAGGTCATCTGTCTCTTCTTAAGGTTAATGACTGCAGCATTTTCCATTGCCCACTCAATTCCTAGCAGGGCTGGATAGGGGTTGTTGTCATCAATGAGCTCAATAACTTAGAAGTCTGCTAGAGTAATGACCCCATCAATATCTATTGGGACATTAGGGAATCTCCCCAGGGGCACATTCCTTTGCTGATTGGCTAACCTCAACTGTATAGGGGACCAGGTAAGGGCAGGTTTCCCCATTTGCTCTCAGGTTTGCTTGGTGAGGACATTAACTTCTGATCCTAAATCCAAAATAACATCAGTCATATCATACTCCCCTATTTGGACATTCAGTCTCATTTCCCTACCA
Source organism: Pseudotsuga menziesii (assembly GCA_001517045.1). Classification (NCBI taxonomy): domain Eukaryota; kingdom Viridiplantae; phylum Streptophyta; class Pinopsida; order Pinales; family Pinaceae; genus Pseudotsuga; species Pseudotsuga menziesii. Next base: position 36,413 of record LPNX011222862.1, read on the forward strand.
GTTCTTCGGACACGATTAACAGTTTTCTCCTTATCAGCTCTTCTCGGAGGTTCACAGAAAGCAAGAACTTTTTGCAACTCCTTTAAAGCATTTTGATTCCATAAGAGTTTCATACAGCTCTGTAAAAAGGAGGACAATGTATTTACTCTATCTGGCGAAGCTTCTTGTGGCTGCGACTCATGCTGATATTGCTGTGCGGGTTCTACTGTTGTGCTAGGATCAACATAATCGTGCATGGCTTCCATGACTGCCTCTTTATCTCTGTCAACATCAACTGCTGGGATTCTCTTGGGGGCCTTGCGGACACAAGCTTCAACAGGTGCCTTCTCTGTATTCTGTATATGCGTCGTAGCTCCACTCCGCATAACAACATTAATAGCTGGGGTAGGTCTTTGCTCGACAGAGATCAGCTGAATATTCTGGGTAGGGGCACCGTTTCTTTCCTGAATCTTAGCTATCAGCTGCGGGCATTGCTCGATTACGTGATCTACTGCGCGACAATATCGACATGTCGTAGTTGGGTTTCGACAGTCTCTAGCAAAATGCCCGGCTTGGTTACAGTTGTAGCATACCACCTGGCCTCTGCCTCTTCCTACTATACCCCCATGACCACGATCGCCAAAAGCACCCCGACCGGATGCACCCCCGCGGTATCCGTAGCCCTCATTGTCCTGGCCCTCATTTTGTACCCGATAGGCGTCATAGGTGCGCTCTCTGATGAGGTCATAACTGCGACAGTCATCTTCATTATGCCCTACTAACTTATAGAACTTGCAGTAAGGGTTTTTAGGGACTTGCACATACCTTTGGAGCAGATGGCAATTTTCAGGGCGGTGCTGGCCAGTTGTCCGACAGCTTTCACAGTATAGAACAGCAGGATTGAATGGGTTTGGTGCACCAGTATTCAGGTAATTTCTTACCACGGGGCACTGTTCCTTGTCGTGACCTTCTGTCCGACAGTGTTTGCACCAAACCTCTTCGTGACCGGTTTTTCCTTTCTTCATATCGCGAAGCTCCAAAGCCATCGCAGCCAACTGTGCTTGGATTTGGGCAATACCTGAATTATCTTCGACAGGGGCGGTCTCAAGCTTCATCGCAATTTCTAGGGCCTCTGGTTGGTCAGCAACCTTTTGTTGCATGAGTGGAGTTCTGATATGTGGTAACAATGCTGCAATAAACCATTCCTTGTGTTGCTCAGGCCCAATGGTGAAGCTGACTTGGTCTAGTAGAACTTTGAACCTCTGGTCAAATTCCCACACTGATTCGCCACGTATCTGCTGGATCTCTTTCAATTCAGTGATACATTGCGACTCGGACTTAGGATTCTTAAACTCTTTGATTATCGCTACTTTAATATCATCTAAGGTAGGACTCTGAGTACTGGAGAATTTCATGAACCAGGTCAGAGCCTGTTCCCGGAAAGAAGTCACAAGCTGCGCACTTCTTACAGCTGGATCTGTAATTTTCTTAGCATTCCACACCGCTTCACATAAAAACCAGAACTGTTTGGGGTCCTCTGATCCAGTTCCTTTGAAAACAGGGAGCGTAATATCATCGGTCAGGTGGGCCATGGTAAATC
>LPNX011222862.1:38088-48788 GCA_001517045.1 Pseudotsuga menziesii
TTTTCTTCAGGGACTGAATCGACAGGATTAACAGGGGAAGATGCGGTATCCGGACCTAAGGAGTAGGAACCAAAATCTCTTTTGTACCTCTTTCCTCTTCGCAGCAAACCACTTTGCTCAGCGAGGGTATTGTCACTTGCAAACATATGTTAGTACTACAAAATCTAACAGGTGGATTCAATCAATAAGATTCCTTTCTCAGCCAACAACATTCAAACTAATTGAAATAAAAAACTTACCCCTTGGGCCCTTGAAAAACGACCGCTCGGCCAACCTGGATAACCACTGGTGCAACTTCTATGTGGATACTACCAAGGAAAATTTCATAAACATCACAAAAAAAACATACCTTTGTAAACAGTCATTTGCACTACGACGCGGATCTTTGTTTTCTTGCTCAGCGAAGCTTAGATAAATCTCATCGAGCCAGTCACCGATTTCCTTCACAGAGGGCCTTCAGATCATAGCCCCGAGGTACGACGTAAACCCCTCTTGAGCATATACTGAGTTCAACCGGCAACGGAACCAATTTGTTGGGCAATAAGGCAGACCCGGGTTTATACCTTTTGTTTCGCACCAACAAAAGACCCATAGTGTTGGCCCTTTCAGCAACAACCTGCGAGCAGGTTGCAGTCTCACCCGAAACAGCTATGGGGTGCCGCAGAATCAGGTTTCTGCAAGCAAAAGAGGGATATTACTGTACCTTTAGTCTTTAATAGCTTACAATCAATTAACACAGAGCTTCGACATTCACATATATAACTTCGCAGATAGATAAACACTCAGTGACTTGCTTAACCCTTTATTGGGAATTCACAGCGAAGCTACTTAACTAAACAGTGATCTTTCTTATCAGATTTTCTATATAATTATTAATGCATAAAAAGAATATAACAAACATAACATAAGAACCACAACACCAGATATAACGTGGTTCACCCCCAGTGTAGGGGCTACGTCCACAGAACTGCGTTTTATTCAACTTGCTACAAAATCACAGTTCTGATCTGCGCACTTAGCTGCAGATCCCTTCAAGTCCTTAAAGCCAGGCACACAGTTGCAGGCCTCTGCGCACACAGCTGCAGATATCCTTAACCTCTTACAATAAAAACCCTCTGCACACACAGCTGCAGAGGTCGTCCACGCACACAGCTGGGACTTGACCTTTTCTTACCAAATAGCCTTAGCTTCGCAGTAATTCCTTATACACAAAATCCTAAATTCTTTTCTTTACAAAAGTGCCTATTTATACAGCGCAATATTTACAAAACTATGGTCTTAAACCATGGGCACCCCGAACCCTAAACCCTGGACTTAAACCATGGGTTTATTACAACAAGGGGCTTTGACTTACCCCCGACACCCCTAAGACTAATTTGAGTCATAGCTCCGCACAAAAACCCTGGGATTACCCAACTTAAGGGCTTGTTAAGGTGCGCGCCCCAACATTAGGTAAGTTTATTGGGTTTACAGAAGTAAGAAAGATGGAAGCTTCTTCTATTAAGCAAGAATATGTGTACAACTAGCTTAAGTAAAGGAAAGCCAAATGAGATCAGCCAAATGTACAACTAGTGGAAGATATATTTTTAAATGCAATTAAATAATGTAATATAAATTTTAAATTTAATTTTAAGTTATGTTAATTATAGAAATTTTTTTTGATGAAGATCCAATATGGCCTACCTTATTTTGTTAAGATGCATATTGTTTGACTCTTATTGCAAGTTGTAAATAGATAAACAAATGCTCACTAACTTAACAGCTTCAGTAAAAGATGAATTAAGGAAGAAACACTTGAAGTGATATTTCTTTACTCAAAAGAGATTACATTCCACTCAAAAGAGATTACATTCCACACAATAGAGAGAAACCTAAATACTTAATTGAGGAGCTCAGTAAGTCTGTATATGGTGTGTTTACATTGCATAGACATATGAGTCCAGTCCATATCTAAATAATTATACAACTACTTCCACCACCATTTTCCTGCTTTAGTTGTTGCTCCTAATACGATATTTACTTCTGTTTATAAAGGAGAAGAGCATAGACTGGGTCTTGGGAAGAAATTAGATGCCTACTTTTCCTCCTTGAAATCATAAAGACAAGTTCCATTGTCACTCCACGCTGTTGGATCAAAATTCGCTGCTCTTGGGTCAGTGTAGCCTTTAGGAACAAGAAAATTGACATGCTGGGTAGCTTGAACTATAGTCCCCACCATAAAAGTTAGGAGATCCCTCTTTCCTACCACCCAATCCTAATCCTAAATCTACTCTACCTATTTATGCACACATACATATATATTAAGTTCCCACTGTGGCCCAGGGATAAGAAAACTAACCATAGAAGGTTCCCCTTTTGATGGAATCCTCATTAGCTTCTCCTAGAGAAGCCTTAGCCATCTACTTATTGGCCAATTGCACACGTTTCACATTATCTTGCTCTGTAACAAGCATGTTACCATACTCAAGAAGCTTCTCATACTTTCACACCTCATCATCATGTTACCATACTTTCACACCTCATCATCATAGACCCTAGCCCTCAAGGCACCAAAGAAGTCTGCAAAAAAGATAAACTTTCAGTGTCTAACCATAGTCTAGCTAGATCCTTGATGATGGGTGTCTGACTAGACCCTTGATGATAGATGTCCACTCAAAAAGTAGGAACTTCTAAACTTCAACACATTTTAATCTAGAAGATAACGGCAATATATTAGTTTTGCTTAAGACTCTCAGTAGAATTTTGTAGAATTAAATAGCTTATATATATAGAATCTTGTAGAATTAAATAACTTATATATATATATATATATATATATATATCTTGATTGATTTGTTAAAACTTTACAGTTGGGAAGGGAGTAATGAAGAAATTCAGTCCAATACACATACCAATTGATTAGCCTGGGAAGGAATCTACAAGCCTCAGAAAGTCATCATTGTTTACATTATCTACTCAAAAAATACCTTGGCAGACTCCAATTTTGTCTTCCCGAGTAGGAGCCCAATATAACTTCGCCATGTGCCCATCACAAATCAATTGAGCATACAAAGTTGAGAAATCATTTCCTGTCACAACGATTGGAACACGAGGATTATCTTGTTTGTTGTACATGCCAGACAGTTAAAAATTGGGTTATTAGCTATGTTCATGAGGGTGGCATTGACCATCTGGTTGTTCACCGTGTACTGATTTGTGTCACGCATTCTTGCAGCTCCTACATCTAGATCATTAATGAAGAGCACACACACCTTCCCTTTCTTGATAATGCCAGATGCTTCATGGTATCATTGTCTGATTAATTTTGCAGGCTCTCCTGCATCTCCACTCTCCAGTTCTCCAGTACTCATCATAATTGGGATACAAAGACACAAAAACCAAAGACACGTTAAAAAATAGTCACAGAAATGACTTGTTGAAAGAGGGAAGGTTTTAAGGAAGTATATTTCTGTTGTAAATTACATTAACCCTTAAATTGTTATTGGTGGCAATTTGGGAAAACTATAAGAAAGGTACGCAAATTTCTAAGCTACCAAAATTTCTAAAAAAAACTTATTGTTTCATTGATTGGAAATCAGATCAATATTAGAAATTGAAAATCTCCCCTGAATTTTACACTCCATTGTTATGTGTAACACTATTTGTAAGTAGCCTAAACTTTGTTATTTTTCCACAAAATTCCTCTGATTGATTCCAATTAGTCTCTATGGCAACACTAAGCAATTACATAGTTAAAATGACCCCGTAATCAATATTATTCCCAAGCATGTTGGAGAAGACCTCACTCTTAAGATCAAAAGAACAAGCATCCATGCAGAATAAAACTTAGTGTGTATTTGTGTTTACTTTCCCAGAAATTGAATGACACCACATATTTGTGCCAAAGGGAAAGAATGGGAAATATTTCTCGCTTGATTTCCATCTTTGCAAACACAAGCTCACATTAGAAGGACTTTCCTTGACCTTTGCGTCCCCAGATACCAAGAATGAATGGAACCTACAAAAAATATGAAAAAATTCTAATCACCAGAGGGTTTTCCCTTGAATTCAAGACTCATATACTGAACATTCAACCAAATGGAGAACATCCCTTACCTTCATGTTAGGAAAATTCATGAAATTCTTCAAGATGTGAACAATAAGCTTGTCCATAAAAGTAGGAGCAATGTAGTACCCATCCATTGTGTTGTCAAATCCATAGCTGGTTAAAACAATAATTATGTATATTATCAAGCAAATTCTACTTTTATGGTGTAAATTTATAATTTTAGACCCCCTCCAAAGTAAAAATTAGAGATCCAATTAGATCAACATGGAGTACATGAGTTAGTTCTTAAGAATTATACCCAATTTTCGTAGACTAAGGATATGTAGTCGGTATTTTGATTGAAAATGAAAGGATATATACTAGAAAAATGTAGAAGTTGGGAATAGAAAAATACAAAGCTAACTAGCTGGAAGGAAGGGACACAATTCAGAGAAACATACTTTCGCTGAGTAGTACTGATATAGTCATAAAAACTCATAATGGAATTGTGCGTGCCAGCCCCCATCGGAGCTCAGAAAAGGGAATCAACCATACCCTTTCCACATCTAATATCCTGTTGGTCATCAGTTACATCATATGCAAGACTCTTTCCATTTTTCCTTTTCAGTCTTCTTGGTCTTCAATTTCAGCAACAACCCTCAAGTGATTTTACTTTGTGAAAGTGTGGGGGCATTATAGCTGGTCTTCTTCAATCTACTTCCAAAAAATGAAGTGCTAGGGACTGTCCTTAGGATTGATGCTTGTCCACTGGACAAAGGAAGACTCTTCTAGCACAAAATTACCACCAGTTTTTAGTATAAGTATCATCAGACAAGATATTTAAACAAATAAAGACACTTAGCAAGATAGATATACCCTCCAAAAAAGTAGTTTGCAGGTTTAATGAAATACTCATTTCATGGGTAGAAATCTAAATTGTAAGGCCTATTTCTGCTGGTGCAGACCCCCCAAACCAGGGTGATAAAGCCTTGAACTTCACGAGCTCAAAATCAAACATGAAGGTCTAAAGGGAAGGATTCTCATTTAAGTTTCCATTTGATACAGACTGAATACAAATTGCAAGCACACAAAACAAGAATAAAGGAGCCATTTGAGCATGACTGCCCATCCAAATAGCAAGCAGAGACTGTAAATACTAAAAAATGATCAAAGTTTGTTTTAACTCCAAGATCAGTTCCAGGATAGGATTCAAGTTCAAGTTTGAAATTTGGATATGTCCATTTTCCCATTCTATCAAGAGTTTTGAATCACCTAGCACCTGCAACCTTCTGATCCCTTTTTCATATGCTGCTTTCAAAAGCATCCACAGAGCATATGTCTTAGCTCTATTATTGGTTCCTTGCCCTGCTCCATATACTTCCAAGCAAAGAATTGAGACTTTGTCAAGTAAAGACATTAAAGAAACTATTTATTATTAAAAAAATATTATAATACATAATATTTTTCAAACTAATTAAAGAGAACTTGAAAATAAAATAAAATACAAACAATTATTTGTATTAATATATACTTTTTAGCTTATTTCGATGTGTACTGCATGGACATAATTTGTGTTGTTGACTGGCCCAAAATAATAGTTAAGGTATTTGTGGAAGAGTCTTTTCAACTAGTCATACTACTGGTAGTTCTCATTGAATGTGAATACACAAAAACTGATTTTGATGTGAATACACATTTTCCTTGAGGCTTATCTACCTCTAATCTCCATGAATCAAGGTATTAATACTAGACACTGTAAATGTGAAGATCAACACTCTGGCATAGCAGAACATGCAACAGTCTTGCACTCTGATTCACTTCCATTATAGTGCATGTGATAATGCTAGAATGAATGCACAACATTAGAATAGGCCTTTAAGTAAGTGCAACAGTAGTAAGCCTAGAGGAGCTGTATTATATGCATGCTACATGCAATGTCCTTAGACATTTTTAGAGTATCCAGTTTACACTAGTCTAAGTGCAGTTCCAACTTTAGATTAGGAATTTTCCATGAGGAGTTCCATTTTTAGAATTGGCACTGTTTCCAAGGAAAAAGATGCATGCACAAAGATTATTTCTTCTACAGTTGAGGCATGCTATCTTAGGTAGAGAACTCATATAGTAGGGTGCACCATTCCATGATGGCACATGCTATCTTGGGGTTAGGGTTTTGTCTTTTGTTGAAGAGAACACCCCTGAGTGGTCTACATTCATTGTGTCTCATGTTCTCTCCTACTATAAAAGGGAGACATGCCACACCAATGTAATCATGGGTTATATAATTCTTTTTATTTTTTTGTTGGAAGTCACGGAGAATTAATGTGTGATTAAGTGCAAGAAATTTGTTTGTTGTCATCATTTCCAGAGCACTGCTTTATGTAGAATTAGTACATACAATACACTGTTCCGAGCTTCTTTCTAGTTTTAAGTTCATTTGATTTCACTACGCGTGTTTAGATCTAGGAGTAACAATAATTTTGAGAGTTAGTTAAGTCTCCAGTTTTTTTAGGAATTTTTGCTAATCTGATCATGATGTACTGTAATTTTAACATGGTATTATAAATTTAGGGCACAGTGTCTGAGATTTCACATACGTGTATGGAGTAGGTTGCTGCCTATGAGAGGGATCTATTGAAGGATCCTAGTTGGTGTGATGCCCTTGCTTCAGTGATTGAAGTGAATTGGGACTTTTGATGGATTGTTGCGTGTGATTCCAAAGTAGCTCTAGTGATTGGAGTGTTGATCTGCACCTGTGTTCACCCAACCCTAACAGATTAGGCTCCAACAAAAACTTTAGGGTTAGGTTCCAACAAAAAATGAACTCTGTTTACCTTATCCTTGTCTTCAATTGATGAAACCATGGTATTTTATGTTGTCATTATTCTTTTTAGCTTAAAGTCAAAAATCAAGGTTTGTCACAAATCTGCTAGCAACCTATTTCTTGCTGATTTCATTCTTAGCATAACCTACCATCTTTGATGCTTTACAATAAAGTATGGTAAATATACTGACATATGTAGGTAGTGCAGCATGAAAACAATGTGGTGTTGATTCTCTTACTCATTAGACTGTTTATAATCCTTTGGGATAAAAATAATTTTGATTATAAAAGGACTGAAAGGTAGATAGTAAGAATGTTTTGGATTCTTGTTTGAATTCTGAATTTTGTTTGTGAAATATTTGGTTATAATTTTCGAGTCTTACGGTAATTCCATTGAATTCTAATTTACGTGGTCAATCTAATGGATCGGTTTGTGGGGGTTGTCCACCAGTTTTTCTTCTTGGTATAGTAGTAGACTTCACTTAAACTGCCGTACTTATGTGAGAGATATCTGAAATTTTAGAACATGCAATTTTGGGACAAATTTTAAGTTGAATTGCTTCATATTATCTCATACCAGTTCTGTGATGTCAAGGTTAGGTCCAAACAGAGTATATCTTCAACTTCTTTGATATCAAGCCCTTAATATTCTGATTGTTTCTATCCTATGTTAAAATTTGTAGGTACATTGATCCATGATGCAAGGAATGCCCTCTTCTATAGTTGTTCATTATGTCTGCAAGAGGGGAAACTATGTTAAAGAAGAAAATATTACGCTCATGTGACTCCTTTAAATTTAAAACTTACATGTGAGGATTGGGAACACTGTTTTTATGCCACAAAATTATAACTTAATGTCTTTGAGTTGCAGTTACTTTGAATACCTTGTCGTGGCCATTTGAAAGTCCTTTGTATTGCTTGATTTTGTTTGTGTCCAATTCTTTCATTCCAGTGAGCAACAAACTCGTAATCTACTTTTTAGAGGCCAAGATTGAGCATAATGTCTGATTCTATAAGTTTATCGGTTTGTCAAGATTTAGGTCCTGACATGTCCGCTGGACCATTAAGGGACGAGATAACAAGTGGAGTCCCCACTTGCCTTGAATCTAGGTAGTGCAGTTGTGTTTCACTGACACCTTCTAGTTGTGACTCATGAGTCTACATGTTCTATTGTTGATGATGTGATTTATGTTATTTGAATAATGTTGTTGTTCCTCTATTTTTACAATATTTTATAAACCAGTGAAAGATCCACCAGTTTTTACACTTTTTTTATAATGAAGTGAAATATTCTCCAAGATTTTACAATATGTTATAAATTAGTGAAAGAATCCCCAAGATTCTACAATATTGTATAATAAAATGAAATATTCACCAGGATTTTACAAAATTATATAATAAAAAGAAAGATTCGCCAATTTTTTTATATATACATATTATATTATTGATAAAATTGCCTTAAATTTTCCTATATATCGGAGAGATTCACCCATTTTTTATACATATAAATCTAGGGGGGGTTCTTAAAATAATCCCTATCTTGAAGTTAATTATTGCCATATTTCCATTGGCCCATCCGACCCCTAGCAGCGCAGGATAGGAGCTTCCATTATCGACAATTTCAATGACGTCAAAATCAGCATAGGGTTTCATAACTTCTGCATCTACAACCAGGTTCAACACATGGCCAATTGGTTGCACTTTAACCTAATTCGCTAGTCGTAGCTGCACTGGGGACCAAACCCAATGTCGGTCTCCCCATCTTCTACCAGGTATGCTTCGTCAAAATATTCACATCTGATCCTAGATCTAGGATAACTGAATCTACTTCATAATCCCCTATCTGGATGTTCATACGCATTTCCTTTCCCATATTTTTCTTGTGTAAAGAGTTCACTCTGGAGTCCTTCAGCTCCTTACCTGGGCAGTGCAACAACCTTTCAATCTCAACAAGAGCACCTAGATCTCTTGCTAGTGATAAACAACTCTCAAATAATTGTTGCAAGGTACCATGATGTCGTGATGGTCCCGCCTCTAGTGAGGAATCAAAAGCAGATGGCATTTCAAAAATAGGTAGCTTACCAGGATTACGTCCAATCATGTCCTTGGCTTCAAATAAGGTATCTTAATAAGCTACGATATCAAATGCCACCTTTTTATTCCCACCTAATTGAACTTGTGTGCGGGGTCCATCTTCCCCGATTGTCTCACCTCCATGAGTGACAATCGCTACATTGACATCTGCTGTTCGGGGCTCTGCTGAGATCGTCGCGACTGTCGACCCTTGATTCTGGCTCTGTGGCAGATTCTAGTTCAACAATCGATTTTGGTTCAGCGGTGGATTCATAGGATGATTCATGTTCTGGTTCTACAATGAGATCTAATTTTGAACCTAGTTTTGCGGCTGTTGCTGGTTCTGTATCCGATTTAGGAACTGGGCCTGATTTTACAACTAAGGAAAATTCCTAACTTTCCATTTCGCAATTAATGTGGGAAAATATTGACAATATGATTAATCACCGTGCAATATGTACATGAACACTACAATTGTAGACAATCTCTCTGGTAATGTCCAAATAATCCACAGTTGTAACACTAGACTAATGGGTGAGCTCGTCCCCCACCTCGACCAAAGCCTCCTCCTCTTCCTCAGAATCCTCCTTGCTGCTGGTACTGTGGCTGAGCCACTTGCTGCTACGAGGGATTCAGCTGCTGCTGAACATCGTGCTGTTTGAACGTATTGCGGTTGTGTTGGAACCATCGACATTTGAATGTATTGCGGTTGCGGTGCAAATTGTGGTTGTGGCGCAAACTGTGGCTACAGCTGTGATGGAATAAAATGCATCTACGACGATGGTGTGTACTACACTGGAGGTGACATCTGCATCACCTGCGGTTGCTATTTCTATACTATGCGAGGATCTTCACCCTTCACAAAGTATGAGTCGTATGTCCGCTCTTGGAGGAGGTCATAAGCGCAACAGTACTTGTCTTCATGCCTGACCAAGTGACAAAAGGTATAGTATAAGATCACTGGCTTCGTAACTGTTTTCTGCATATAGATGCATTCTTCATGTCAATGCCCATATACTTGACATATGCGACACCATAGTACACCGGCGCAACTCAAGGGGTTCGACGCTCCTGAGAGCAAATAATTTCAAAATGTGGGGCAAGTATCTTTGGCATGCCTGCCAACATGACACTGGGTACACCAAAGGTCATCGTGCTCTTCTTTCGCCTTCTTGATGTCTTGCAGTTGAAGCGTAAAATTCACCAGCTGCGCTTGGATTTGATTCATGCCGAATGCAGTCTCCCCGATAGGCGAAGCTTCCAACTTCATGGAAGTCTCCAGAGCCTCGCCCTATGTCAAGATCTTCTGCTGCATTAATGGTTATCGAACATGAGGGACCAATGCTACGATAAACCACTCTTTGTGTTGGAGGTCGCTCATATTGAAGCTGACTCATGCCATCAATGTCTTAAACCGTTGATCAAAATCCCAAAATAGTTTCATTTGGGAATTGCTTGATTTCCTTCAACTCTATAATATATTATGCCTCAGACTTTGGCTTTTTGAATTCTTCAAGTAATCCTTTCTGGATTTCATCTAGCGTTTTCGCAGTAGTCCCCTGAGGGACTTGTATAAATATTATATACTAGTCGAACGCACGACCTTGGAGAGTGGTCGCTATGTGAGGACCCTGCAGCAAACAAGTAATCAAAACACACGATATAGTAGCAGAACTCAAGATCACTTTTATATTAATCGCAAGCCACTTCAAGGGGGCAACCTCCTTTGAGCAAGCTCAATACAAAATAACTTCACGGTGCCTTCCTTGGCCTCAACAC
>LPNX011222862.1:65315-115461 GCA_001517045.1 Pseudotsuga menziesii
TTTAAACAATTCTGTAAACAAGGGACAAAAATGGCTATGGGGCTGCAAGTGGAACAGGTGGCTGTGCAAGTGCAGGAAAAATGGAGGCAAAGTGGCTGGGTTTCGACGCGGACACAAGGGAAAAAAACAGTTCGTGGACCGCGGGTATGTGGCGGACTCGTGCAGTTGGACCGCAGGTTTGAAGGCAACAGTCGCGCGCAGATCGTAGGTTTAAAGGAAACAGGCGCGGTCGAGGTTGCGGGTTTCTGGCTGACAGCGGCGGTCGGATCGCGACTGTGTAATGAACAAGCGCGGTCGGATCGCGACTGTGGGCTGAAAAAGCGCGGTCGGGGCGCAACTGGGAAAGTTCAAAAACGCGTTCAGGACGCAGGAAAAAAGGCCGACAGCGGCGGGCTGGTCGCAGGTTAGGGCCGAAAATGCGCGGTCGGGCCGCGACTGCGGAAGAAAAAAGTGCAGTTTTCAGCGGCCGAAAACGACAGCTGAAAGTACAGTACGGAAAAATTAAATTAAAAAAGACAGCGGAGTCGCCAAAACTGTTGCTAGGGTTTTACCCCTAGCGTGTGCGAATGAGCACCTACTAAGGAAGATGGATTCCTTAGTAGTAGTTCAATGATATATGAATTAAATAATGTTAAATGGAAATAAAAGCTAATCTAGATATTCATGAAGCAATACGGTAAAAAATTAAATAACATGAAGCAATACGGTGAAAAGTAAATAACAATCTTTATTGATGTTACCTCCAATGAGGAGGTTGGTGGAGTCCGTTGCGTTGGTCCGATGTCGATGGCTTCGAGCTCCAAGCTGCTTCTTCTCTTTCTCCGATGGTGGAAAATGGGCCAAAAAGAGTTCTCAATGGTGAAAATAGCTTAATGGTAAGCTAGGGTTTCAAGAACAATTTCGGTAGAGGCAGGATGCTTATGATAGTGGATATGGAATAATGGGTCTCCATCACTTATTTATAAAACCATGTGGTTTAGGTCAGCTTTTTAGGGTTTTAGCTATTTAGGATTTTCTCTTTTTCCTCATTATTTTACATTTTTTTATTCTTTTTTGGATATTTTTGGAGGAAAAAAGGATTTTATAGCCTTTTGGAGGCATTTTAAGCTTTTTGGTGACCTTTTAGATGGTTTTATGGGTTTTTGATGGAGATATGGTAGGAAAGTGGACAAATGAGCCATGTAATGGGGTAGATGAGGTAGTTAACCATTTTTGGGTGTTAACAGATAAAAGACAACAATAGTTTAGATCAATCTCCATCATGTCATATTAATCCCACATAGCAAACCGTAGATTCAAAACAGATAACACTTTACTCCTCAGTATGTCTGATTATGCTTAAGAGATCTCTGATTATGTATCTATATCCTTACATTCATAATTCTAATTCTATATATAGGCTTACACCTTTACATTCATGGTCCACTTCTAACTAACTCCTAACTGATTTAACCAACTAATTCATTATCCACAAAATATGGTCAATCGGTACAAAAGATGCATAAAATATTCAAAATAGTTTATCTTCCACCTATCGCGCTATCCGTGCCTTGCGTGATGCCATGTGATCTTGCACAGCATCCGTGATGCTGCGCAACTCAGTTACCCAAAAACCCCTTCCAACAATCTTGTGTGAGCTAGAAGTGATATAGTTTATGTAACACACATAGGTATTGAGGATTCCACGAAATAGTCTTCTTGCACTGATTCATGAATTATTTAGTTTCCACGAGTCTTTTGATCCTTTTGTAAAAGCACACAAGAACTCACACTAGAAGAATTCATACTGATCCAATAATGGTCCACCATACAAAATAAAATCCCTACGCATTACTATATTCACTTTTACAAATAGGCTTCTTGCAACACAAAATCTTTGAACCTCTTTTCCCACCAATCTTAGATCCAATACTTATAAAATCCTCTGTCCATTCAACTAGTACTTCCTTGTTCTAAACCATGTTTGGAAACAAAACCATTCTTTGGAGCAAAATTTTAAAGAACGAGGTTCTATGCAAGGGCCAATAAAATCTCGTCATAGTTTAGAAAGTTGAAATACAACACTTTGTTGTTTCTGATATAACTTTTGACTACCTTCACCATTTCTCAAAACAATTACATGGTGCAGTAGAAGAAAGAGAGCTCTATATGTAATCATATAAAAAAATAAAAAATTCTTTAAGTTATGACCCTAAAGTGTTGCACGTGCACACATAGTCCTTTTTTTAGGGTTTTCTGACTTCAATAAATCATAAAAAGATGAAAACATCATGAATCATTTCGAAAAAATAGTTTTGCACTAATACAAAATGTCATCTACATATGAAATTTTTTTATTCAAATATACTATCATTTAGTTCATATAGCGTTGCACATGCACATACATATATGTTATATTTTGCTGAAAAAATTAAAAAACAAGTTTTAGAAATGTAACTACACAAAATTTCTAAAAGAAAAGTTTATATAATATGAATTACTATTCGATTTCCTATATTTTGTCTTCTTAAATCATCTTAAAATTTATTATGCAAGTATTTCTAATTACCTCTTGAAGATAGAGGTTCCTGTTTTTTAGTTTTATGTGGCAACTAAAGTGTTTTTAAAGGAGCTCATGATCATGCGTCATCCCCTACACCAAACATGAGTAACCAAATATGGATTAGACATAAGATACATTTATTAGACATGATCATAATAGAATTTTTGAGGGGGCACCAATAATCAACATTAGGCTTATTATTCATTCTTCAAATATAAAGTATTCATCGAACATTACAATATTCAAGGATCTATATATCTCACATCATGACTCTTTACTCCTAGATCCCACCCATTTTATTGGTTGGATTTTCTAAACTCCTTTCAACCTTTTGTCTTTCCCAACAATCTATCCTTCTCAACCAACCTCACCTTTTGGATCCTCATGGAATTTTATACATTTGTATTGGTTAGTTCTAACCATGTCATAATAGTTACAACTCAAATTCTTTCCTCTAGTGTATTTAATGTCCATCTTATCTTCCACCATATTCCTTTGCACAATTCCTTCCACGTTAATTGCTTGTCCATCTTCTACAACCAGGTATTAAAAAATGAAGGGACCAACTAATTCAACCTCTAAATTCATGGCTCATGTATATACTTAAAAACTAAATATAGATCTAAGATTTAGATAGGACATGTCCATCAGATCTTTAGCAAATCCAATCACTTAAACAACAGATCTCAAGATCCATTCCACCATAGATATCAAATGTAGCCACATGTAGGCCACAAGTGTGTCTCTGTCACATCCCCTCCCGTCCACCAGAGAGGGACCGTGACTCATCACATCTTGAGCTGATTTTTACCGAAACAATCAGCTCGAAATCCATTTAATTCTGTATGTATCTTTATGGATTCCCAAATTTTTTTGCAGAGATCTAGAGGCATAAACTCATTCTGCATTCTCTATATTCAAGTACGATAAATTCTCCAACTTCCGACACGCAGAGAAATTAAACCTGTCAAAGATATAGGAAGAAATATCTCAGAGGAGATCTAATGGCGAAGAAAAATCGTAGCAGAAATCAACGATCATCATCTGTTCCGCATCCGCAAACAAATCAACGGATGAGAATCCTCCCGCAAAAATTGATCGTGTGAAAAGCCCTAGTTGTGGGGTCGGAAAGTTACGCAAATTGTAATCTCACATCCTGCATCCCACATGTGGAAAGGAAGCTGTGGAAGGAAAAGTGCGGAAATAAAATTTTACAAAAGGAATTTTCGACATCCCTCATCTCGCATGCAGAAAGGAAATTGCAGAAGGAAAAGTGCAGAAATCAAATTTTACAAAAGGAATTTTCTGCATCCCGCCCGCGGAAAGGAAAATATGACCTGTTAACATGAGTATTTTTTTTTTGGACAGATTGACCATTCTTGGATATATTTGATCATTCAGGCCATCACCAATTTGGCCATCCAAGTTCCATAACTTAACTTGAAAATGCATTGAAATAAAACATACATAGATGCATAAAATTGCAATTATACAGCGGAATCAATTCATCCATTCAACACATTAAACATGTTCATCATATTTCATCAAGCACATGTAAATTTCAAGTATCAACATAGAGATAGTTATCTTTGAAAGAAGTTAGTCCCGTAACCAGCTACATCGCTGCAACGTTCCACCCAACCATAGGTCAGTGTGCTCATCAATATCTCAGCAAAACTACCACCCCCGAGCTGGGCATGATTCCCACAAGGAATACGAAACACTAGCAGGCTCACGCATAGCCAAGGATACAACAAGACTCGGCCAAGATAACACAGTTGGGTTTATCAGGCTACAAATAAACAAGCCAATATACTGTTGGGTTTATCAGGATAAACAACCAAGCCAGCTAATAGTTGGGTTTATAAGACTGCAGTCAGTCAATCCAACACTCACATTAAGGGCCATCCAAGCCAACTAATAGATGGGTTTATCAGGCTGTAAAGGAGCTAGAATGCTTGAACTCCTAAGATAGTGAGATCAACCACAGAGCTATGGACACCTACACTAGATCATACTTGGATTCTAAAACATCTACACATCTAACACAAGGAAGCATCCCATTCTCTTCTCCACAGTCTCTCAAGCTATGCCTTCCCTTCCAATGCTCTTCAAGGTGTGCAAAGAAGAAAACCAACCTCTCTAGATCTATTTGTGAGGTTCCTTTCTACACTAGGTTTATCAAGTTAGTTCAGACATAATTCCACTCCAAATCAGTTCAGACTCAGGAAAAAGATTCCCACACAGCAAAATAGGATTTGACTCACTCTATGACAGAGGAGACCATTGCACAACAATACTAAGGAAACCAAAGACACTGTCCTTCGTTCAACAAAAAAAATGAGACCAACAACCTGTGTGCGATTGAGGATGATAACAACAGGCAACAAAATCAGAACAGTGAACGGTTTTGCAAATTAGGATGAACTGCACAGCGGACAGGAACAAAATAGAATTGATAAAAAAATCCAAATCTTTTTGGTGAGAGCCATATTGATTCACTACACATGCATAATTGATTGATAAAGACTGGGAATCGTGAAGGATAACTCAGTACGGTTGAAGCACGTGAGGAAAAATAGAAAAGAAAATACCGAGAGAAAAACACATGGGTGAAGGAATACATGATTAAAATGTCCCCTGCTCCCAAATCGTGAGGGAAACTAAAACGTGACTACATGAGGAAAATGGCAAATGTTTTGGGTGATTTATTTGACACATGGCTTTTCCCCAAAATGGATCAAGGTTAAACATCCCCCCTTCGCATTCTTAGGAAATCATGCCCCCATCTCATTATTTGTTGCATTGACATAGTTGGTTGTGGGTTTTTAATTAAATTGCATATTTGTATGATGTCCAAAATTTAATGTGTCATCTAGCATAAAAATACCATTGGCATTTAATTGTCGAAACATAAAGCACTGAATCAATGGTGGGGATTTTTCCTTGAGCTCCACACCATGATTATTTACATCATATATATTAACGCAAATGGGGTCAAAACTAGGGTGTTACAGTTACCTCCCCCTTCAACAACACTGTCCTCAGTGCTTTACAAAATTGAAAAAAAACGCCACACTGGCACCACCCTTAGTGCTCTGCAGGATTTAACAAAAAAGGATGTGCTAATCGCATGGCATCCTCCAGCTCCCTTGTAGCCTCTTCAGGACCGTAGTGCTCCCATTGCACCTTCACCTTCCCTATGGCTTTGTTCCTGAGCATTGTGACCTTCCTGGAAAGGATGCACGTTGGCTCGATTTGGAATTCTCCTTCGGGTTCCACCTAGATCACATCCCAATTTATCACATGGTTAGGATCATGTACATATCTCTTAAGCAAAGAAACATGAAAAACATTATCATCCCTAGTGCAGCAGGAAATGCAAGTCTATATGCAACTGGCCCTATTCTTTCAAGCACTTCAAACGACCCACAGTATCTAGGTGACAGCTTGGCCCAACTTCCAAGCTTCAAGGAACTCTTCTTTTCCTTCACTCTGAGGTAAACATGATCCCCAACACTGAACTCTCTATTCACCCTATTCTTATCTACATAGCTTTTCTGTCTGTCCTGGGCTGCTTTCAGATTTTTCCTGATCTTTACAACCTCCTGCTCCATCTCCTTGAGAAATTCTGAGGCAACCACAACTCTGTTCATTGGATTATCCCAAGTCACTGGTTTCCTACACCTCCTTCCATAAAAATATTTATATGGAATCATCCCCAAGGATGCTTGTTGTCCATTGTTATAAGAAAATTCTACCAAGTGTAAATAATCTTCCCACTTGGTTGGTTTGTCCATCACATACATGCGAAGCATGTCTTCAAGCACCTAGTTAACTCTCTCTATCTGCCCATCAGTCTGAGGATGGTAGGCAGTGCTAAAATTCAAATTTGTACCAAATCTTCAAACAATCCCTTCCAAAAATTGGAAGTGAACTTGACATCTCTATCAGAGACTGTTGCCTTAGGAAATCCATGCAATTTGAAAATCTCTTTCATGAAGATCTTTGCAATGTCATTAGTCTTATGCGTAGACTTAACCAGTATAAAATCTGCTTCCTTTTTCAACTTTTCCACCATAACCATGATGAAATCATGTTGTCTCCAAGTCATTGGCAATCCTGTAATAAAATACATGTAAATAAATTCCCATTTCCATTCTGGAACTCGAAAAGGATGTGTTGATGCTCAACCTTCACCTGAGCACATTTCATGCACCTTGTAATATATTTAGCCATGTCCTTTTTCATTCCTGCCAAAAGTACTGCTTCCTAGCTGTAGCAAATGTTTTATGATATCCTGGGTGCCCAGAATATGGAGCTTGATGGATCTCATCCATAACAACCCTCCTCAAATATGCTATATTTGGAATATAAATTATGTTCTTGTAAGTAAGGAGTCCATCTTCTTCTAATTTATATCCCTCATGTTTCTTCTCAAGACTTTGCTGCAGCAATTTGTCTTTTACCTGCACATGCAATTCATCTTCAACAACATGATTAACAATCTGCTGTCTCAAATATGACTGGAAAATACTAAGAGATGCCACATGCATTCCCTGCACCTTTCTACTGAGTGCATTGGCTACTTTATTCTCTTTTCCTTTTATGTGTTTGATTTCAAAATCAAACTCACATAAAAACTCCAACCATCTAGCTTGCCTAGCATTTAGAGTAGGCTGATCAAACAAATACTTCAGACCACAATGGTCTATCCTTAGTTCAAATCCTCTGCCCATAAAGTAATGACTCCACATCTTGAGAGCATGTACTATGGCTGTAAGTTCCAGATCATGAGTGGCATAGTTCTTCTCATGCTCCTTCAACTTTCTTGACTCATAACATATTAGGTGGTTGTCTTGCATAAGAACTTCCCCAAGTCCTTGATCGCATGCATTGATACACACCACAAAATCTTTCTCTAGGTATGCAACTTTCAAGAATGGTACACTTGTGAGAAGTTTCTTCAACTACTAGAAGCTTTCTTCACACCTTGATGTCCATTCAAACTTTATCCCCTTCCTTTGCAAGGAAGTGATGGCATGTGCAACCTTGGAGAATCCTTCAATGAATCTCCTATAGTACCCTGCAAGTCCCATAAAATATCTTACATCTATCACATTTCTTGGAGTAGGCCAAATCATAATGTCTTCAATCTTGTTAGGGTCCATAGATATACCCTCTTATGAGATAATGTGACCCAAATACTGAATTCTATCTTTATAGAAGCCACACTTTCTCAGCTTTGCATACAGCTGATGCTCCCTGAGCAATTGTAATGTCAATCTCAGATGCTCTTCCTCATTCTTAGAATAAACAAGAATGTCACCAAGGAAAATAAGAACAAACTTGTCTAAATACCTCATGAAGACACCATTCACAAGGCACATAAATGTAGCTGGTGCATTTGTGAGACCAAATGGTATCACAACAAACTCATAATGTCCATACCTTGTTCTGAAGGCTGTCTTATGAATGTCTTCATCCTTAATTCTCACTTGATGGTAGCTAGACCTCAAGTCAATCTTGGAAAATACTTTTGCTCCTCTCATTTGATCAAAGAGGTCATCAATTATAGGAAAATGATATTTGTTCTTCACTATGACTTTGTTCAGCTGTTTGTAATCAATACAAAATCTGAGTGTACCATCTTTCTTCTTCACAAACACAACTTTTGCTCCCCAAGGAGACACACTCAGCCTGATATACTTCTTCTCCAATAACTCTTGCAACTACATCTTCAACTCTAGCATTTCTGGTGTACTCATCCTGTAGGGTGTCTTGGACACTGGTGCTGCTCCTGGCACAAGTTCAATTGTGAAATCAATGTCTCTCTTTGGAGGAAGCCCTGGAATCTCACTAGGAAAAAAATCCCTGAATTCTTGCAATATGGGATAGTTATCCAACCTAATAGTTCATTCTCTGCTGCCTCCACAACATGAGATGCATACACTCTGCAACCCTTCCTACAAAAATTCTTCAATTGCATTGTTGAAATCTGCCTCACAGAAATCACCTTTGGAATGCCTCTTACAACTATTGGGTTCCCTTCTTCATCCACGCATTCAAAAGTTTTATTGTAATAGTCAAGGTTTACCCTGTGAGCTTCTAACCAATCCATTCCAATGAGAACATCATAGGAACCAAGTGGTAGAACATTCAGATCTACACAAGTGACCAATTCATTCATCACCAATGGGAATTTTTCTACCACTTCACTAACCTTTCTCTTAGTTCCAATGGCAAGCTGAACTAACCATGATTTGTTATGATTTACTTTATTAAAAGCACAAATCTCCACTACTTGAGGAGCAATGTAATTGTGAGTAAAACTAGGGTCAATCAAAATAGAAATAGATTGCTCAACAATCTTACCTGCAACTTCAACCACAGTTGACTGGTGATCTTCCTGGTGATCCTCCAGTACTGCATAGATCCTAGGGACGACCCTTACTACTTGGCCCACTGTTTCTACCTCTTGAATGTTGTAAGCTATCCTTGCATTCTCATTCTCAAGTGGACAATACCTGCGCATATGGAGTCCTCCACATTTCCAACATTGGAGTGGTGCTCTGTTCTATTGTGGATCTCTTGGATCTTCTCCCACCACTCTAGCTAGGTTCTTCTCTACTTGGAATGGCTGCTTCTGTTGATTCTAGAAGTTAGAAGGTTTGAAACCCTTTTTCCTTTGGTCAGACTTCTCATTCTTTTTTTCCTTCCATTCCTTATGATAATCAGGTTTGCCTTTGCTTTGCTAATAGCAATACTTAGCTTTCCTTATCGCTTCTTCCAGAGCTCTAGGTTCATAAAACTCAATTCTGTCTTTGTAAGACTGAGGCAATTCACTCAAGAAACACAAGATTTTTACTTTCTCATCTTTGATGTACCTGACATGCTGCAACAACTCCAAGAACTTGTTTGCATACTCTTCCATGGTTTGCTGTCCCAATCTCATCTCGTGAAATTTTTTGATCTTATCATCATAGTACCTATCAGAGAGGTACTTCTACTTGAAATATTTTTGGTTATGTTTCCACACAATCTTCCTTTCATTAGTCTTTTTCACTTTCTTGAAGTGCTCCCACCATATGGATGCTCTTCCAGTCAAATTGAAGATGGCTACCGTAGCCTTCATATTTACATAATAGTCTTGGACTTGGAGATATTTCCTCATCCTAAGAAGCCAAGCTTCAGCTTCTTGTCCATTCTTTACCTCACCATTGAAGGTAGGAGGCATTGCCTTGTTAATTCACCATGTGAATGGTTTTGGTAGTGCCTCTTTCTCTGATTCTCGTGAGAAGAAGAACTTGAATCTCCAATGGATCCTTCAGAGTCAGATGACCCACTAGGAGATCTCTTTCTTCTTTTGGTCGTGCTCTTACTTCCTTCTGGTCTCACTGTCCAGTCCCCAGAGTTCATATGCCTCTGAATATCTATCAAAATTTGCAGCATGGATGCATTCAAATGATTCTACTCCTCCAGATCCTTAACCAATCTTTCATTATCTACCTTGTGGCTTTGCATCTCCACTCTTAGGCTTCTCATGGTGGATGCAAATTCTGGGGGAGTGTCATGAAACCTCCTCCCACAAGACTTTATCTCAGCATTCCCAATTTAGACATTTTCCCCCATAGAATATTCCTTGCATTCACCGGGGGTTCTGTGCATCATCACACATGTCGGTTCTCATGGCTCAACCAAACCAACTTCACCAAACTGCGATATCTGGAATGTTGCCCTTTGAAGGCAACTATAATTCTGCAAATGTGTTAGTAAACAAAATCGTTAGCTAATTTAAGAATCAAAATTGCTTACCCACTGCCCATGGCAGTTTTATTTGTTATGGATCTAACAATATGTTGGAAAACCATTAACCACGAGCTCTGTTAATGGTTCAACTTGACCCATCCAGGCCCAACCCTGCAACTCGCAGCTCTTATCTCTTTTAACCACTCATTCTGGCCCATCCAGGCCCAACGCTACAACCCACAGCTCTTATCTATTTTAACCACTCATTCCGGCCCATCCAGGCCCAACGCTGCAACCCACAACTCAAATACCATTCTGTCATGTCCCCTCCCGTCCACCAGAGAGGGAGCACAAATCATCACATCTTGAGCTCATTTTTACCAAAACACTCAACCAGAAATCCATTTAATTATGTATGTATCTTACAGATTCCTGATTTGTTTTGCAGATATCTAGAGGCATAAACTCATTATGTGTTCTCTATATTCAAGTCTAATAAATTCTCCAACTTCCAACACGAAGAGAAATTAACCCTATCAAATATCTAGGAAGAAAGATCTCAAAGGAGATCTAATTGGGGAGAAAAATCGCAGCAGAAATCGACGATAATCATCTATTCCACATCCGGAAACAAATCAACGGCTGGGAATCCACCCACAAAAATCAATGGTGTGGAAATCCAGAGTTGCGGGATTAGAAAGTTACGAAAATTGCAATCTCACATCCCGCATCCCGCATCTCGCATGCAGAAAGGAAGTTGTGGAAGGAAAGTGCGGAAATCAAATTTTACAAACGAAATTTTCCACATCTCGCATGCAGAAAGGAAATTACGGAAGGAAAAGAGTGGAACTCAAATTTTACAAAAGAACTTTTCTACATCCCGCATCCTGCCTGCGGAAAGGAAGTTGCAGAAAGGAAAATATGACCTGTGAACATAAGTCTTTATTTTTTGGATAGATTGACCATTCTTGGACAAATTTGATCATCCAGGCCATCACCAATCTGACCATCCAAGTTCCATAACTAAACTTGAAAATGCATTGAAACAAAACATACATCGATGCATAAAATTGCAATTATACAATGGAAGCAATTTAGCTATTCAACACATTAAACATGTTCATCATATTTCATCAAGCACATGTAAATTTCAGAGATCAACATAGAGATACTTATCTTTGAAATAAGTTTATCCCGCAACCAAGTATGTCACTGTAACGTTCCACCCAACCATAGGCCAGTGTGCTCATCAATCTCTTAGCAGCACTTCCACCCCCGAGCTGGGCATGATTCCCACAGGGAATAAGGAAGACTAGCAGGATCACACACATCCAAGGATATAACAAGACTCTGCCAAGCCAACACAGTTGGTTTTATTAGGATACAAACAAACAAGCCAATATACTGCTCGGTTTATCATGCTAAACAATGAAGCCGGCTAACAATTGGGTTTATCAGGCTACAGTTAGTCAAGCCAACACTCACATTAAGGACCAGCCAAGCCAACTAACAGATGGGTTTATCAGGCTACAAAGGAGCTGGAATGCTTGAACTCCTAATATAGTGAGATCAACCTAGAGCTATGGACACCTGCACTAGATCATACTTGGATTCTAAAACATCTACACATGCAACACAAGGAAGCATCCCCTTCTTTGCTCCATAGTCCCTCAGGCTATACCTTCCCTTCCAGTGCTCTTCAGGGTGTGCAAAGAAGAAAACCAACCTCTCTAGATCTATTTGTGAGGTTCCTTTCTACACTAGGTTTATCAAGCTAGTTCAAACATATTTCCACTCCCAATCAGTTCAGACTCAGGAAAAATATTCCCACACAGCAAACCACAATATTAACACAACAAAACAGGCTTTGATTCACTTTGTGATAGAGAAGACCATTGCACAACAATACTGAGGCAACCACATACACTGTCCTTCGTTCAACAAACAAAATGAGACCAAAAACTCGTGCGCGATTGAGGATGATAACAACAGGAAACAAAATAAGAACAACTCACGGTTCTGCAAATCAGGATGAATGCATAGCGTGCAGGAACAAAATGAAATTGATCAGAAAAATCCGAATCATGTTTGTTAGAGCCAGATTGATTCACCGCACATGCACAATTGATTGATAAAGACTGGAAATTGTGAAGGATAACTTAGGACGATTCAACTAGATGAGGAAAAATAGAAAAGAAAAATGTCAAGAGAAAAACACATTGGTGAAGGAATACATGATTAAAACGTCCCCTACTCCCAAATCACAAGGGAAACTGAAAGGTGACTGCATGAGGAAAATGGAAAACGTTTTGGGTGATTTATTTGACACATGGATTTTCCCCAAAATGGATCAAGGTTAAACATTCCCCCTCTGCATCCTTAGGAAATCATGCCCCCATCTCATTATTTGTTGCATTGACATAGCTGGTTGTGGGATTTTAATTAAATTGCATATTTGTATGATGTCCAAAATTTAATGTGTCATCTAGCACAAAAATACCATTGACATTTAATCGCCGAAATATAAAGCACTAAATCAATGGTGGGGCTTTTCCCTTGAGCTCCACACCATGATTATTTACATAATATATATTAATGAAAATAGGGTCAAAACTGGGGTGTTACAGTCTCTCCACATTCTTAGTTTCTATGCATCCTTCCATCGTCATGTGCAGCCTCCAGGCAACCTCTGCGAATAAGTTGGTCTGTTCTTTCATCGATGGCACAACTATGTACACTTACAACATTGTCAATGAGCACAACCTTGGCTCTTCTAGCCTCATGGGTCTTCTGTCCTTAGGGATCTTCACACCACCTAGATAATAAAAAATGGGCCAAAAAAATTCTTCGACCCTAATCTTTCCTTCTTTCAGCATTGCTCCCACTCGAACTAGGAACCCTCCTTTCCTACAAGTTTATCATCCAAATACACATTTTTCTTTGATACCAATTATTTGGTTTTAGAGAGCAATAATCATAATCAATAACCATAATCAAATAATCATAATAAGAATGTGAGCACACATACCAATATTGAACACAACACATTTACCCTGAAAAACCCCATGAGGGGAAAACCTAACACAATGAAGATCTTCATTACCCTTGGCCAAGTGAGCTCACCTACTCACCTATAGGCCACATTACAATAGAGTGTGCCAAGCCCTTTTATAGGGTTCATTACATGCATTCCTATGGGCATAATACCATGGGACCAAAATACCACTTGATTTGACCTAAACTAAGATTATCTCAATGAATCATTCACCAAGTCAAGGTAACCTAACAAGAACCACCCCCAAAAGTCACTTTTGGGGGTGGTTTAGATATCTTTTAAAACCTCCCCTAAAACCCATGATTTTAACATCAATGCTTTTGGGGGTAGTTTTGTCAAAAGTGGCTCTAATGCCAAAACCACCCCCAAAAGTCACTTTTGGGGGTGGAAGATAATCTCTCCTAATGATTAAAAAAGTAGTAGCATATACATGGTTAAATGGGCAAGTGAGAGGATATTAATGAGTTAGAGGTTGGAGGTTCAATGACCCATAGACTTCAATAGAGATACACACCATCCCTTATGTTATATACCTTAATGGTAGGGACTGTTGGGTGAAAGCTCATTTAGGAAAGGACCAAAGAAAGACTTCTAAGAATTAAAATAGTAAGAAGAAGGTTTCCAACCCAACTTGCCTACCAATGCAAGAAATGATCAAATCAAATGAGACAAGGACAAACCATATAGAAAATTATTAATTCAATGTGAAAGATGGGTTAAATCCATCATATCAAACCCAACAAATAAAGTAGCTACAACAAATAT
Organism: Pseudotsuga menziesii; assembly: GCA_001517045.1. NCBI lineage: Eukaryota > Viridiplantae > Streptophyta > Pinopsida > Pinales > Pinaceae > Pseudotsuga > Pseudotsuga menziesii. Next base: position 79,427 of record LPNX011222862.1, read on the forward strand.
TAAACCAAACTAGTTGTCCAATTGGAAACCGAGAATGGGAAATGAAGAATGTGAAGAACATAAATCTAGAAGGGAACAATCTGCTCTCTTCTTCAATAGTTGTCTAAAAGGTGTCATGAACCTATAAATTTCCAAAATAAAAAATAATTCAATATACTCTTTTACCCGAGTGAATATTGTAACATGTAATATTAGTCAGAGCATGAACAATTTGTCGTTTATTTGTATAATAACTTATAATTGATTCTTATTGAATTGGACATGTTATATTTTATGCAGTGTTTATATCCCGCTATCGACATCCCTATTGTCACACTTAAAGGTGACGGTCTTAATATATTTGGATTTACCATATGGTTTTTCTAGGAGTTACTTATCCTAAAGGCTACGCTTCTGTTATAACCGCCACACCCTAACTCTAGCAACTAAAACATGATGTTAGCAACATAGTTTTATGAAGAAGAAAAGTTTGGGGACTATGGTGTTAAACACCATAGTTTTGATCCCATTTACCTTGGCATGAAATATTCATATGTTAAACCATGTTGTGGACCATAGTCCTAGCGGGAGACACCATATATAAACCAATATAAAGCTTATGGAAAGGGTTTAAAGAGTTTGTTGAATGTTAAATACTTTGGGTTATAGCTCTCATACCCTAGCTGTGGTTTTACACCATGGGATAAACAACTTTGGGGTTTTAACACCATATGGTTTTAGCATGCGATTTGGGAGGTACAAGGGTTAAGTTTCATTGGTACAGAAGTTGACCTTGGTAATAAATTGGTCCTAGATGTGAGTTGGTAGCACAACCAAGTAGTTTTAATGGCAAGATTACATGTGTAAACGAGATTAAATCTCGACCCTCCATCTATCATAAAACAATGGCAAGGGTTTTGATAAATTTTTAATACAATTTTTACCTGTTTGAATGATTCATTGTGTGTTTGTTTTTGGTCTGCAACGATTGTGGAAGAAGGCTCTACTTCCAAGGCTGGGTTGTGCAGTTTCTTTTTGTTTAAGATTTTTACTTAGGTCGTTAATGGCATTCCTTTGTTTGCTTCTGAGGTATGCTTGAGGTATTAATAAGTGTTGATGGTCACCAAAATGCCTCGACCTTGTTGGTTACTGTGAAGTAATAACAGACCATCGTTCATTGGCCTTCCATTCCTTTAACCAGGTATGCCAAGAAACTCAACTTGATTTTGTAATAGTTTTATAATTTCGTTTTAAGATTCTTAGGCAAACACGACCACTGACTTGGTTTTTGGTTTTAAATGCAAGCAGATGAGTGATAAGGGCATCCAGGAGGAGTTGACCCCTGGCCCTCTCTGCATTCGGATAAGGTAAAGTGTTTAACTTTGGTCATCATCTTTTATAGTTTTTAATAAATATTGTTAAATTTCTAACTGCATCGTAGGTAATTGCAGGTTATGAGAAAGCTGATGAGGGTGGAGACAGGGTCACCTCCTCCCCAGGCCTGCTACTTTAAACATTTATGGTGAGTATAAAAATTTCTACCCTGTTAACATTTATCCAAGACAATACTTTCATAGCCAGGAACTGGCATTACTTAGCTGCCCAATTTTTCATGTAAAACCTCTTGGCATGGATGCTTCTTGGTTTGCATCGATGGTCCTCCAATAGTCATGAGGTAAGGGTAAATTAAATGTTAAGTTGTTGGGTTCATGAGTTGTATAAGAACAAGGTTGTCGTCACAATTTTGAGATAAGTGGGGACTCTATAATTGTTAAACCCTTATGGGTCTTCATCCTACAGGAAAAAGGGTTTTGCAACCTCTTTGTTCCAGCATTGTTGTATTTTATTTTTGCATGTATGTTATGGCTAAAGGAACGATGGATGCCATCTTCAATGGTATTACAACTACTCCAGTTCCATGAGGAAAATAGAATCAGACCCTATACTTTTATTAGATATTTAAATGTTTTAGTACAACCCATTTTGGGTCTGTAACAACTTATAGTTTAGAGTTTCATTGTTAATGGTTTTGATCCTTAATTTAAACAATAATACCTGTCGTAATATTGTTTATACGATGGATTCCAATGTATACTAGTCTTACTGTCACGTAATAGATGTTTGTATGGTTTCATAGTTTATGAAGTAATGTAATCTGTGAGCTCGATTTCAAATCTGTGGAGTTAATTCGTTTTTCAAATAGAATTAAAACCTCGGGGTTAGATACCCGTAAGAAGAGGCTGTATGTTTTCATTTTAAGACCACATTTAATTTTTAATCATTTAAATCTTGCTAGATTTGTTAGTGTAATTATTCACTAGATCTGTAAGGGATGGGGAAACATGGATAACAAGTCTAGAACTCAGTTTTTTTTATTTATGATACGCTATCCGACTTCGTTCGTTAAGCGATTTACTTGTTGATTCAATAATCATATCTGGGTGTTTTTGTTTTTGCAGATCTTGATCTGCGTTTTGGATAGTTTGTAATAGATGAGATGTATTCTTTTATTTATGTGATACTAAAGATATTTTGTGATTTATAGATTGGTTTCTATAGTAAAAGGAAGAAGCCTCTTGACTCTTACTCTGTTTTGAAACACATCCGTTAGCAGTAACAGTCTTTTATTTATTGTTTGAATATTGGAAAATGTATTTTTTTTACAAATAAAACAATCAACAATATAGATCTAATGAAATATGGCCATAGCCAAGGATCTCTGACAGTGTGATGGTATATTTTGACTTAGCATTTTAATTTGATACAGTTTAGAATAAAAACACCGAGTCTATCACTGTAGGAAACCATCGATTTGAAGAAAAGATTAGTTGGAAATAAATGCATTTAAAATACTGTAATAGTACATATACAACATGAATTAGAACATTATCCAGATCTATGATAACACTTTATTGGAACTTCGATTCGGGTATGGAAGCCCAAACAAAAAATTGGTTATAATATATTAAAACATAAATCTACGACTGCTAATTAGGATCAGTTTTACATTACATAATAACATAAGGTAGGGAATAATAGGAATAGATGCATAGTAACATTACTGTAAAAATTTAGATATGATTCATGATTAACTTGAAAATTTACTTTAAACAAGTTTAGAACATATAAGAAGTAGAATAGGGAACTTGACACCATTGTCAGGAAAACAGAATGGAAACAGTCTTAGGGAGATTTTCTTGGGTTTTACCTTAATATATACATGGTCACCTACCTGTAACTCTCGAGGAGTTCTTTTCAAGTCAACATAACTCTTTTGCTTGTCTTGGAAAACCTTCAAATTTTGTTATCCCTGTTTCATTGTTAGTTCCATATCTTTTAATAATTTAGGTCCTAACATGAACCTATCGATGGGACTGCTCCAAGAAATTGGAGTGTTACATTTGCGTTCATACAGAATTTCAAGGGGACTCGTTCTAGTTGATACTTGAAAATGATTATTGTAAGAAAACTCTACTAAATGCAAGTAATCTTCCCACTTACCAGGTTTATCCATTACATACATTCTAAGCATGTTTTCTAGAATTTGGTTTACTCTTTCAATTTGTCCAAACACTTGCAGATGATACATAGTGTTGATATTTGATTATGTGCCCAGTAATTTAAACAAGCTTTCGAAAAATTCCTTGTAAACTTTGCATCTCTATTCGAGATTATTACCTTAGGTATACCATGTAACCTGAAAGTTTATTCAATAAATATATTAGCAATGTTAACAACCTTATAAGTAGATTTTACTGGAATGAAGTGGGTCGCTTTACTTAATTTTTCCTCTACAACCATGATTGAGTCATGTTGTTTAAAATTCCTAGGTAAACCTGTTATGAAATCCATGCTTATTACTTCCCATTTCCATTTCGTAATGGTTAGGGTTGCAGTAACCCTACTGGATGTTGGTGTTCTAATTTTACCTGTTGGCACTCGATGCAACATGCTAAATATTCTGCTACCTCTTTTTTCATTTTACGCCAAAAGAATTCATTTCTTATCATAGTGATCATTTTCTGGTATCCAACATGTCTTGAATATGGTCGTTTATGTAACTCATCCATAACAGTTAATTTAATATCTGTTGAATTTGGTATGTATAATCTATTTTTATGTAGCAGTAAACCTCTTCCATTCAAACTAAAATCTATTTTTATTTGGTTCCTTTCATTTTCTGCAATCTTTTCTTTTAGGTTTTGATATTCTTTATCAAATTTTTTTGCATTTAATATTTTATTTTCTAAATCTGATTCATAGCTACTGCTTGCAAATAGTAAGTTTGTGTGATGACTTAATGTCCACAACCTTATTCTCTTTCCCTTTTATATGTTTTATTTCGAAGTCATGTTCACTTAGAAATGACAACCACCTAGCTTGTCTAGCATTAAGGTTTTGTTGATCAAACAAGTATTTTAAGCTTATGTTATCTGACATTAGTAAAAAATTTCTTCTGATGAGTTAGTGAACATATTTAGTGCATGTATAATTGCAGCAAGTTCTAAGTCCTAATCCTTCCTTACATGCTTCAGTGCATACGACAAAATCCTTAAAATGATCAACAATTTTTAATATATATGCGGTTGTTAACAGGGGTTCTAGTTTATTAAAACTTTCATTTCACTTTTCTCTCCAATAAAATTTCTTACCTTTCTTCTATAGTCAAGTTATGGGGTAGGCTATCTTAGAAAATCCTCCAAAAATTTTTCGGTAATAGTCAGTAATTCCCATGAACGATCTTATGTCAGCTATATTTTTAGGAATTGGCCATTCAATGATAGCTTTAATATTATCGAGGTCGACTGATATTCCATCTTTAGACACTACGTGTCCTAGATATTGAATTTTGTCTTTAAAGAAGTCACACTTGCTAAACTTAGCAATCAATTGTTGTTCTCTTAACACTTGTAAAATTATCCTTAGGTTTTCTTCGTGTTCCTGCTTATTCTTTGAGTAAATCAATATGTGGTCGATGAAAATGACTACGAATTTATCTAAGTAGTTACTCATAATACTATTCATTAAGCACATAAAAGATGCAGGTACGTTTGTTATCCCAAAGGGAATTACGACGAACTCGTAATGACCATATCGGGTCATAAAGCCGTTTTAAAGATGTCTTCATTTTTTATCCATACCTGATGGTATCCGAATCTTAAATCTATTTTGGAGAAGATTGTTTTCCCTCAGAACTGATCAAATATATCGTATATCCGAGGTAAAGGATATCAATTTTTAATTGTCATATTGTTTAATTGCCGATAATCTATGCATAATCTTAGAGTGCCATCTTTTTTCTTTACGGATAATTCCGGTGTTCCCCAAGGGGAAACACTAGGTCAAATGTACTTTTGATCAATTAGTTATTGCAATTATGATTTAAGTTCAGTAATTTCTATTATATTTATTCGATAAGGAGCTTTCGATGCTGGTACCACTCCTGATATCAGATCGATTGTAAATTCTATGTCCCTTTTCGGAGGTAGTACATGGACTTCTTCTGAAAATATGTCTTTAAAATCTTTTTAAGATCAGTATATCCTCTATTTTAAGTTGGTTATCTTTATCTTTCTCATGCATTATATAGATTGCAAAAACCTTGCATCCCTTATGTACAGATATTTTCATCTGCAAGGCAGAGATTTCTCTGATGGTAACCTTTCTGGGAATTCCTTTTACTTTAATTGTATTTCCATTATCATCCATGCATTAAATTTTTTTATCATAGCAGTTTAACATAACCTTGTGTTTTTCCAACCAATCCATTCCTATAAGCAAATCATAAGAACCTAATGGTAATATATTTAGATCAGCATGTGTATTCAATTCATTCATCACAATTTCATTGTTTTTCACATAATTAGTGGCCTTCCGTTTGGTACCCGTGGCTAGATGTACCATCCAAAGTTTTTCAAAATTTTCTTGTGTTAATTTACACAATTCAACAATCCGAGGTGATACATAACTTAAACTTACACCTGGATCAATTAGTATAGAAATGGTTTGAATTTTTATCATACCTTCGATTTAAACCATTGAAATTTGATGGTCCGCTTGTCGATTCTCCAATGAAGCACTGATTCTGGGCATGCTTCTCGCCATATCCCCAACTATAGCAGCTTTTTGAATTGAATGAACATTATTAAAAAATTTCTTTCTTATGGGACAATCTTTAAAATAATGTGGCTCACCACATTCCCGATATTTTAGTGGTTCCCTCTATGCAGTGTTTTTTTTAAAGGTAGTGGGAGGTTCTCTTTCTTTTGCTGTAGGGTTTTGTGATATGAAACCTTATAATTATTGCCTTGATACCCTTTGTAATTATTCCCAGTATTTTTTGTAAAACTTAGTATTCTTTTTTCTTTGGTCAAAGTTAACACGTCTTTTTGTTTTCCAATTACGTATATTTTCTCTTTTATTCTTATTATGATCATAACAAAAGTTAAAGGGATGTCTACTATACACTAAATTTATGACCCAAAGGATACAAGGAAATGGATTTTGTGAATCACACCCAACAACAAGACACAAGTGCCACATAACTTTGTATTATAACATTTTACAGTTTGATGGCAATTTTTTTCTAATATAATATATACTTGATAGTGTAGAAGAGAATACATTAAAATGACTTGGGACTATCTAAAAGAAGGAACGATTATTCCTTTACTTTAAAAAACCCCCAATCTAAACTAGATTTAAGCTCTTATATACAATATTAAATATTACAAACTTTATATTTTATTAGTTGAATTTTCTTTCCTTTTAGGTTTATTTTATCCATAGTTTTCCATGTGCACTTTGTATACTCAAATTTTACATCCTCTACTTTAGTTTCGTTTAAGCCAACCTCTTTAATGTGCACTATGTATTTATTCCAACCATCCTCTTAAATGTACACTACTTGCTCTTCATTATTCAATGTTCCTTCTTTTTTAGCTATTAAATGTCCATTATTTACTCTTCATTATAATAAGATGAAAATGAAAATGAAAATTGTATTATGAATTAGGTTTTAGGATTTGATTAGTTTTATGTGATTAAATTATCCAATTTTTCGAGAGAGTAGCAAGGTGCTTTACATCTTAGCATGGGGGAGATGTGTTCCTAACGTTCATAACATTATATATATATATATATATATATAAACTGAAACTATAAAAAATCATGTCCCAAACTAAAATAATTTCAATAATTTCAATCTACAAAGAATCTTCACCCAATTATACACCAAACAGAGGATCAAACTTCTTGAGGTGTAATTTTTGCGTCAAGAGGCGCTCTACAATCCAGTATGAGCGAGATCTTGTAACGATTGTCGATATTAAGTCAACCAAAAATAATATTGTCGAGTATGAGGGAGATGTTGTTACATTTGTTCCTAACAAAATAATAATAAACATTATGTCGACCATTAATAAAAAGACGTGTATTTTTGTTTCAATGAAATCAATGGCTATATAATACACCAAAGCTAATATAAATAACAACATTTTTTTTTATAAAAAATAGAATCTGGGGCAAAGAGAAGGGAACCAACGAAGAGGGAATCTGATCAAAACCAGAACATTTTTGCGAATAAGTAATCTCATTTTAAATTTAGCTCCTCACCATTCTCCAGCTCCAGCTCCTCACCATTTTTAATTTATATACTTTAATATAAATTGAATTTAGCTCCCTCGCCATTCTCTTCCCCTCCTCCACGACCTCTAGGTGTTCCTTCCCTCCACTCTCCCGCGACCTCCAGGTGCCCTTCCCTCTACTCTCATGTGCAACCCTCTAGCTCCACTCCTCCTGTGTATCCCTCCCTTCCTATGTGACCTCCCCTTCTCCCTTCCTTCTGCAACCCTGCAACTCCCTGTCTCCCTCCTCCCAAACTCCCTCCTCAGCGACCTCTCCTCATCCCCTCCTCCACGACCTCATCTCCCCGCTTGTGCAGCCATCCAGTTCCACTCTCCCGCCTGCGCAACCCTCCTCTCTTCCGCGGCCTCACCTTCTTCCCTCCCTCCATAACATTCCTCCTCCTGACCTCCCTCCTCCCATGACCTCCCCTCCTCCACTTCCCCCTCCTGCACCATTGCCCTGCATTAAAATATAATTTAAATTTAAACTATAATGATTTTTTTTTAAATTTTTAAATTTTTAAATTTTTAAATTTTAACATATTAAAATTAAAATATAATTTATATTTATATTTTAACTTAAATTAAAATATATTTATATTTTAATATAAAAATATAAAATATATTTATATTTATATTTATATTTTAACTTAAATTAAAATATAATTTAAATTTTATATTTATATAAATAAACATATTATTAAAGTTATTATATAAGTTCTTTACTATGTATAATAAGAACTACTTATGGTATAGAAGTAAGGGTGTTGGGATAATGGGTGTGAGGTCTAAGGTTTGATCCTTCGAGATCACCTAATTTTTTAGAAAATATATTGAATTTTATAGTTGCATAGATTTCAGTGCATGGTGTTTTATCATTGCATAATTTTTAGTGTAGCTGTCATTCCTTGGATGCATTGATTTCAGTGTAGATTTCATGGATGCATAAATTTCAGTGTGGATTTCATAGATGCATAAATTTCAGTGTATATGTTAATGCTTGACATTTTTTACAAAGACTCTCAACTAGAAATGGAAGATGTGCATGCGAAAGATGCTATGCGACAAACATGAGAAGAAAAAAAATACAGAACGTCGAACATCAGAAAGAATATCAAGGAAGAAAATATAATGAAATGACTACAAAAGAATGAGAAGAAGACTTGAAATGAAAATCAGAACAACAAAAAGAATATCAAAAAAGAAATTTGGACAAAATGACAACAAAAGAATGAGAAGAACAAAGAAAATGAAACACATATCAACAAAACAAATATCGAAAAAGAAAGTTAGATAGATTGGGAACAGAAGAACGACAAGAACAAAGAAAACGAAACGTTGACCGATAAATAGCATATCGAGAGAGAAAGTTGAAGCAACTAGAAGAACAAAGAAATCAATTTGTAGAACAACAAATACAATATTCAACCAATATACCCGTAGAACTGATTGTGGAGATGCTCAACATGTAACGGTCAGAGAGCAACGTGTTGATGACATGGTCCAATTTCAAGTAGTTCCAATTACTAGTATGGTTCGAGATAAGGAGATTGAAATTGATGATAATATATCAGTACCATATGAAGAAATCTATACTAGACATTGAAAATGTTGTGAACGAATTGATGAATTAGCAAAAGTTAAAATGTGTCATGTCTTCTAGGAGTCGTATGCTAGAATAAAAGTACGTAATTCAAGTACAGGTCCAATGTGCGCGCGAAGTCTAAGAGAGGGTTCTAATCACATATTCTCATCTAGGAACCACATGGATCCATGAACTCATCCTATTGTCCTTGAATATCTCACACAAGTTGAAGAGATGTTGATAGCACGCACAAGTCCAATTTTGTAGGTGATGCATTCAATAGGTTGACAATAAAAATATCGAGGACACACTATTAGTTTTCTGTAAGAGAATAAAAATGTTTCCAAGACATTGCCACAACAAATTAACAACTTGGACTTGATGGTTGTTGTGCGAAAAAAAGGACGACAAGGATCCGGTTATGATTTCACTTTTAGAAAACAAAGAGTTATGGATGCATTATTATATAAGATTCAGAATTATCCATATTATCTAGATGTTCAAGTTGATTATGGCGCAGTAGAAGAGTTACCTGAAAAATGCAACAGATATCTCACATATGCTTAATTTTGTTACTCTTCCTGATATTGACGACGACACAGAATTTGCAATGTTGGAAGGGATACCAGGAGTTGACGACATGCTAGATGGTTTACAAACAACTTCTTTTGCATCAAGGCTTCCAAGTGCACCACAAGAGATATAAATTATTAGAGTATGGGAAAATGATCCTAATCTAGATGAAAATAACACAAATGATGAATCAACTGATTTGCTTAACTAGCCCGGATCAGAATAGATTCAAGACTTGGCCAAGCCTTCCCAGAAAATGCTAATATACCTTTTGGTGGAAGATCAATTATATTGGTCGGTGATTTGGGACAATTGCCACCTGTCGTGGATAAGCTTGTATATCCATCAGAAGGTATTGCAAAATAATTATGGAACACATTCACAACAGTTGTGACCCTTGATACTGTGTTTCAACAGAATGGACAAAGCAATGAACAAATATCTTTTCATAATTTGTTAACAGATATTAGAGATGCAATTCCAGCAATAGAGGATTAGAAATTACTGATGACTCATACATATACTTCCTTACATGCTTCAATGACAAAGTCCTTAGATAAGGAAATACATTTGTTTGTGACAAATGATCGTGTAAACTGTCATAACAAGCATTTAATAAGAAGCCTAAACTGTCCCATTGTGACCAGTATTGCTACATCTGTAAGAGCAACTCTTTTATGGAAGGAGATGAAGAAGGGTTGGAACTTGAATTACTTATAGCCATAGGAGTAAGGGTAATGCTCACATCAAACCTATGGACTGATGCAAGCCTTGTTAGTGGTGCTCTTGAAGTTATACAACAAATTGTATATAACCTGGAAGTTCGCCTCTAGAACCACCCACGTATGTTTTAATAAATTTTGATAATTATGTGGGGGTACCATGGGATGAATTGTTTCCTCAAGTTGTTCCTATTACATCTATCGAAAGAGGTAATAAAAACCAAGTTCCATTAAAACTCGCTTGGGGTTTAACAATCCAAAAGTTACAAGGAATGACATTAGAGAAAGCTACTATTAATATTGGAAAGCAAGAGAGACAGGGTATGACATTTACAACAATATCTTGAGTTAAAGCTTTGGCAAGTCTACGATTTCAACCTCCATTCTCATATGATCAATATGAGAAGATGTCAAACATACCATATGTGAAGATAAAAAAAGATGAAGAAGATAGATTGAGAATGATCACGATGTGAACCATATTTTCATTTATTTGATCCTTACAAAATTGTTGTCCCTATTTTCCAGTTTAATAATTTACTCAATCCTTAATACTTATTACTTACATTATGATAATCCTCACAATTATATCTATGTTTTCAACTTAACATGTTCCTTTCAATGCTGAAGAAACTCCATTTTTGTGTCACCCCCACGATTGGAACTAGCCTAGATCCAAATCCTAGGCTCTATCAAGCGTCGAGAGGGATCAAATATCCCAAGGTGCAAAGCTCCTTAGGCATTGCATGCAAGGAGCTATTCGAGGAGAGGTTTGCACCTCGGGATATTTGATCCCTCTTGGCGCTTGATAGAGCTTAGGATTTGGATCTAGACTGTTTATTTTAAACATTTAAGATAAAAAATGTTACACCTCAAGAAATTCGACCCTTCTAAATGCTTGATAGATCTAGGTTTATTATAAATCTATGATATATATATTCAAAATAAAAAATCCGTTAAACTAAAATTAAAAAAATCTTAAAACATATATACATCTTTTTAAAATGTATTAAAAATGATTTATTATAATAAATATGCAAAATGTTATAATATAAATATTTTAATAGTTTTTTAATATAATTAAAAATAATTAAAAAACAATCATTTTATTTAAAATCAATTAAAAATTAATATTACAAAACTACAATAAACATAAATACTAATTTATGTTAAATCCATTTTTTATTAAAAATAATAATTTTAATAATTTAATTTCAATAAAATATTTATAATCAAATTAAAACACTTCACAATAAAAAAAATAAAAATATATTTTTAAATAACTATCATCATTCTCATTCAATCTTCCATACAATGTGTAGGGATAATTTTCTATTATTAATAAAATTTAAATATTTTATAAATTAATACTTTCTATATCATTGAAAAATAGAGTAATATTTATATTTAAAATTAGAATTAAAAAAAATTATATATTTAAATACTAAATATTACAAAATTAAAATATAAAAAATTATGAAATATATTAAAATTATACTACATCTATCTTTATATTAAAAAAATAAAGTAGCAACAAAGTTGCGTATTTATTTTAATATTATAATTTAAAAATGTTTTAATTTAATAGTTTTACATACCTATGTTTAATTTAATAATTAAAAAATGTTTTAATTTAATAGTTACCTACAATCCAAATTTAATTTCATAATTTAGAAATGTTTTGATTTAATAATTATATATAGGCTAAAGTTAAAATGAAAGCTATCCATAAAAAAATTTGGATAATAAATAAGAAGTCATAAGAAAATATGAGTCATTTAGAAAAATCAAAATTATATTAAATACTTAATGTTGAAGAGATTAACTGTGTAATAATTTATAGAGATTTTATAAAATTTGCATTTCTTTACTAACAAAATTTTACCAAAACAAAATATAAATTTTTCTATTAAAAATAAAAAGGCTAAATAAATTATTAAATTTTGGTAAATATCTAGTATAATGTCAATAAATTAAAATATTAGTCATCATATTTATTTGAATAAACCAATAAATAGTTTTTTAGAAATATTAAAAAAAAGTCAATCTTTAGTTTCATTAATATGTTAGTTTATGAAATGTGAAAAAAAACTTAATCGAATAGCAAAATAAATATTTGGAAATTTTAGTTTACAAACTTTATTGAATAAATTTATATAAAAATATATTATAATATGTTAAAGTTTATATAAACAAACAAATAAATACATAAATAATATCTAAATTAAAGTTCTAGTGATATTGTTGTAGTCAATCATTGTGATGTGAATGCCATATCTAACAAGATTAGTTATTATGACTATTTTATTAAACAAGGCACTTAGATTTTTAAATGTCTTCTGATTAATTAGAGAAACAAATAAGAAGTGTGCATTAATTGTCAACCTGGGATTCATTGGGAACTTGCGAGTTACCATACACTATATGTGCAAACCACAATATCCTTTTACATTGGTTTATCTAATTGAATTTGTAGTTCAATAACCTTACTTACAAACATTGGTATGAGTAGTTACATAGACTTAGAAAGGAACTAACCACCTAAACAACTACTGAAACTAAGTTGTAAGGAAAGTAAATCACTTAGCAGGAAATTAAAATACATGACAGGAAAATAAATGATAAAAATAACTCACACTCGGTTGAAAAGTAAATACTAAAACTAATTGACATTGTGCGGGAAAAGTAAGAGTCTAAAAATACACTCACACTCTGCAAAAAATAAATTCTAGAACTAAGTCACACTTTGTAGGAAAATTAAATTTTAAAACTAAGTCACACCTTGCGAGAAAAGTAGATTCTAAAACTAATTCACACTTTGTGGAAAAAAATAATTTATAGAACTAAATTACATTGTGCCGGAAAAGTAAATTCTAATACTATGTTTAAAGTAAAGTAAAGTGTGTAGGAATGCAAATTCTAAACCTAAGTTCACACCACACTTGACAGAAAGGTAAATTACATAAATCAAATATAAAATCTATCCTTGACAAATATAAGTTACTGTTTATGATCCAAGGTAGTAAATAAGATTATCCCATTACGCAAATTCATTGTAAAAAATAAACATTTAAACCACTAATCTATGGATTAAAATCACATTGCATAAATAAAATTCACACAACGAGAAATGAAAACTAAGCAATGACGTAAAACTACATCAACATAAAATCAATAGAGTCATATTACAAAAATTATAAAGCTAATATCTATATTGAATCAAAATGAAAGTATAACTTTATTCCATCATTCTTTGGACTAATGCTCTATGAGTCCTCCCATAGAATGGAAAAGGCGCTCTTATTTATACATGTGTTCTCTTTTATGATTATTAATCCTACCTTTGACCAGTTCCTTTGAAAACATAATCTATTTGACATTTTCCTACCTTAGGAGGTCATCATCATTTCACTAGTGCATGGGGGACACACCTAGGGGCCACCTAACATTTACTGTTCCTGATTGCATGAGTTTAGGAGTCCCAGGGGAAAATACCTATAATTTAGGAACCCACTATGAGTGCCATCATCAATGTCCAACAGTTGACTCTAGTAGGTATTCAGTTATGTCTAGTTATGCTCCAATTCCCATCAGTTAGTTCACTCTTAGTCACTCTAGCTCAAGTTTCCATGAATCAAGGGAGGTTGGGCACATTTACTCACCTACCCTCTTTAGTCAACTGATTGTGACCTCTTTAAGTGATCCGAAATCACATTAGTGATCTCTAGTGGTGATTTTCCCACATTGAGTTATCTCTTGACTCAGTTCAGGTTAGCATATCCAACCGCCTCTTTAGGCATTCAAACTCTCATATATGTATAACCATTGTATTACATATTATTTACTAAATATGAGGATTAATATTGATTAATGGATGAATATCATTTATTCCAATTATTGGTTTGATGAGTGTTTTATTTTTCATGGATTATTGATATGATTTTATCAATTGCTTCTCTCTCTTCTATAATTCCCCATTTGAATTATGTAGGCATGATGATCCTATGCTTCATTGAATTTTTCATGGTATCAGAGTTGGTATCAAGGCCAGCAGCAAACCTCAAAATCTTCCATTGATGCACCAAAAGCAATTGTGTTCCACATAAATCCTAGAATTATTTCCTTTCTCCCTTTGGATTATGTCCAGAGAAGTCTGTCTAGGTGTGAAGCACCCAAAGAAAGTGCACATATCAAAGTGGAGAGTGTTTGGTCAAATTTGATTTAAATTGAATTTTTTTTGTAAGTACATCTTCATATGGATCCGAGAGTATCAATTCCTCTTCTTACTTCATTCACAAGTTATTTAGTGGAAATTGAAGCTGATTTCATCTCTAAAGAGACAAGGTCTCTATGAGATATCTATTGGAATTGGTGAAGAGTCTTATGAAGAGATAAATGACTAGCTGAATGACTGTGATTTATATTTTCAAACTATATGTCTATCTATTTCTCCAAGATTGCACTACCTTATTGATTCTACTGAATGTCTAAAGGATCTATGGACAAGATTGGATAGAGATTTTGGAAAGCACAATGGGGATCATTCTAGCAATTTGGAGAGCACACCCATCACTACAAGAGCTCTTCTTTCCAAATTATCTGCCTCAAATATCTCTGATGAAGTTTTTCAAGATGAAGAAATAGGAGAATCTTCAAATCATTCAATTCAAATTGGTAAAAGTATCCATGAAGAGACTCCTTCTTATGTTGCTCCAGAATTTTATGGGATCTCTAATATCTCATCTTCTCATACATTTGATCCAGAAGAAGACATTCAAACATCCATTGTTGAAGAAAAAATCTCTTTCCATCCTCCTCAGTCATTCTCCTATGATTCTTCTATTATGAATTTTGTGCAAAGATTTTTAGTGATTGCTCAAGGAGATGAAGAGAAATTCGGTTACTCTCTCTCCAATGATGCTATTAGTATGCAAAGAAATGATGTTTTGGAAGAAATGTCATCTTTGGAAATTGATTCATTCGCTCTCACTTGTCCAATTCTTCCATTGAATTCCTACTTGATTATTTGCACCAGCACATAGAGTTTTTTTGAAAGAGGAGGAAATTGTACAATTACCATATCAGTGGTGCACTTGGGAATTTTGTTCCTCATTCTTGGAACTTCTCTCACCTTCTTTTTTTCGAATTTAGAGTTTCAAGTCCTATCAGTTATGCCTATGTGAAAAATCAAGCACCCCAAGTCTCTTTCAAATTTGTTATTGGTGATTCAATGTTATTTTCTTCTCATGAGTTTGCTGATATTAAATTTTGTCAATCATTGGATATTTTGGAAGCTATATTAGATTATGGATCTCAATTATTCACTCTCCATGGTCATAGGCCTCCTCCTCCTTCCTACTTGATCACATGTTCATCTCCTCACAATGTTAGTAAATATGGAGACCTATTGCATTTGCTTGGACACTTTCTCCTTACACCGAGAGATAATTTTACCTCACATGGTTCAATGTTCAAAGCTGCAACATCTTAATTTCTTGGGTTTAGCTCACATGGTTCAAATTCTCAAGCACTCTTTCTCTTTTATAAGATTATCTCAGTTGATCTACATGGTCGCATAATCTATTATGCATTTGTTTATGTTCCTGATCAAGTTGAGAATATTCTTCTTCTTCCCAAGAAGAAAATACCTCCAGACATCTAATAAAGTTCACACCTACTTGGATTTGGTGTATTTTATTTCTGGTGTATCTCATTGTACATTCCTGAGGGAGGATTTTCTCCATGATATTTTTGCTCTTTACTCATTTTATATGGACAAATAAAGTTTGCATTTATATTTTATGGGTGACCATTGGTATTAGTTACCAAGGCCTAGGTTTTCCAAAGCTAGGATTAAGGGGGGGGTGTTAATATTATTAATCCTACCTTTGACCAATTCCTTTGACAACATAGTCTATTTGACATTTTCCTAGCTCAAGAGGTTATCATCAGTTCACTAGTGCATGGGGGACACATCTAGGGGCCACCTAACACTTATTGCGCCTGATTGCATGATTTTAAGAGTTCGAGGGAGAAATCCCTATAATTTAGGAACCCACTATGAGTGCCACCAGCAGTGTTCAACAGTTGACTCCAGTAGGTATTCAATTATGTCTAGTTATGATCTAATTCCCATCATTTAGTTCACTTGCAATCACTCTAGCGTTAGTTTCCATGAATCAAGGGAGGTTGAGCACATTTACTCACCTTCACTCTTCAGTTAATTGGTTTTGAACTCTCTCAGTGATCCAAAGTTGCATTAGTGATCTCTAGTGGTAATTTTCCCATAGCGAGTTAGCTCTTGAGTCAGCCCAGGTTGGTAGATTCAACTTCCTGTTTAGGCATCCAAATTATCCTATATGTATAACCATTGTATTACATATTAATTATTCAATATGAGAATTAATACCGATTAATGGATGAATATCATTTATTCTGATTATTGGTCTCATGAGTGTTTTATTTTCCATGGATTGTTGATATGAGTTTATCAATTATTTCTCTATCTTTTACAATTCTCCATTTGAATTATGTAGGCCCGTTGATCTTATGCTTCATTGAATTTTACATTCTCCATAAGAAATAATAAAAGAGGATCCAAAATATCCTCAATAATTTCCTAATATTTGGATCTCAAAAACTAATTCAAAACTAGTTCCAAGATCTTTCTTAACTAAATGCTATTTAGAATACATTTGAAGCGAAATTCAAATTTAGGGAGAGAGACTATAATAAAATAGTCAAAACTAATCCCAAATGTATCCTAACAAAATTTGACTTCTTAGGTCCATCATATATTTGATAGAGATATTAAAATCTTTGTGGATAAGTCAAATATGCACTCATATCCACTTGTATTTGTCCCCTTTAATTTTAAAATAATTTAACATCATGATTTGAGACATATAATTAGAATAATAGAAATAATGGATGTGTAAAAATCCATTACTCCTAATGAATATTTTTCTCCAAAGTTGGTGGTTGAAGGCAAATTTGAATTATTGACTTTCTATAGCTTCACTAGCAGTTTCTACAATTGGTAGGTTCTGTAGTTTCATGCAGAGTTTCGTAATGTCCTCTTCTAATTAAGCACCAAAACACCTGGTAACCTACTTAATTCCCATAGGTTCGAGTGGGTACTGCATAAAAGGGAATTTACTGAGGACATTTGATACTTAGAATAGAACAGGGCATTCATTCAGTATTAAGTCATCGGTATGGTAAAGAAATCCTTATTTCCTTAGGCTTAAAGTCAACATGAAATTAGAATTGCATGCATGCAAAAGTGACATGTAAACCCTAAAAGTGGCATGCAAACCATAAAAGTACATGCTAATCTATTTGAGAAAGGTTATTGGACCAATGAAGAAATCTATGATTATTATTGTTGATTTGGGTTTCAGAGAAGCATTAGCAAGTGCAATAGCAACAGTTGAGATTGAAGATGGAGTCTTCATATAATAAGGGTTTCGGTAGTGAAATCTATCTTCCCTAATATCTTTCAGGGTAGGCAATCTAGATCTACCATTGACATTCATCATACTCTTCCGTATTCAATGATCTAACACGCAAATAAGATTTATTAGCAGGTTCACGTTTTGTAGCTAGAAAATAGTTGGAAACCCCCAGAAGAATTCGCTAGGACCCTAAACCTTAGTTTTTTCTCTGCATGTCAGCTTCATATTTCTTAGTAGGTTCATTACCTGGCATCAGGTGATTTTTAGCTTCATGTTTGCACAATTGGAGCACCTAACAACATAAATGTGGGTGAAGGGGGCATAGGCCCTAGACAGCTAGTTCAACTCGCTAGGTGCCTTAGTGAAGGAAAAACCTCTGCATGTTACCACCAGTGTCTTTGACGGATATAGACCATCATATCGACAAAGTTTTAGCAGAAATGAGCACCTTCTCCTCCAAAAATGTCAATATCCTTCAGAAGGGGGCACACTTGCAGCTGGGCATCAAACTGAGGAGAGCAGCACTATCTTCCGACACACCTTGCATGCATCATATCTTTGGAGTAATTATCAACTTATTTATCAGTTGTAAGTGTATATCTCTCTCCTGAAAGTATTTTCCCTATAATCTCTCTAGATTAGCTATATTTTAGGGCCATTTGGCACGACACCTTTGCATGCACGTTTATTTCGGTATTTTGCACAATTTTGAGTGTATGAGAAAACAACCTAGTAGCACGAATAGTGGAATATCAGTTTGGGGTATTATAGTGGTATCAAAGCATGTTCCTTGCCAGTTGTGGGATTGAACATGAAAATTAAATGAATCCGTAAGAAGATACTTTTGTAACTTATAGGAGAAGAAAGAGTAGATACACTAAGGAGAATGAATTTGAAGATATTCAGTTAGAGGATACCAATTCAGACATGGACCCAACATGTATACAGTATGACAGAGGAAAAGGAATGTGAGAAGAGGAATATAGGTTGTAATTTCGTAACTTGGTGAGTGCATTGAATGGCCTAGCTAAAGGGAAGAAAGAAGTATTGCATTCCATAAACAGATTGTCTCTCAAGCAAGAAATGGGTCATAGTGGTATACCTATTTCACTAGTAAATAGAGGATCTACTAGTAGTAGTGGGAAACATGCATACACTAATATGAAAACACATCTCATATATAAAAAAAACCTTCAAACATACCTACTATGCTTGACTTCCTGGAGAAGGTATTAGCAAGACTAGTCATGCTAGCAGAACCTATTGAACTATTTGGGGCTTACTTACGGGAGTACAGGGATTTGGGAGATGAGTTCCATGCAGTGATGTCATTTTCAGAATTTTGAAATATGAAAAGCAGGAACTGACCAAGGAATTTTAACAGAGAGTTTACCCAAAATTATAAATTGCAGAAAAACTTGGGCAGATTGACCATCCCTAGATTTGATGGGATTCACAAGTGTTCAACAAGAATATGGGTCCATAAGTTGGATACTTACTTCCAACTCAACCCCTATGATGGAGACATATTCCATTAAATTGGCTACCTTACATATGGATAGAGAGGCTTATGAGTGGTGGTACCATGGGCTAGTGACATTGGGTCACAACAT
This sequence comes from Pseudotsuga menziesii, assembly GCA_001517045.1. Lineage (NCBI taxonomy): Eukaryota > Viridiplantae > Streptophyta > Pinopsida > Pinales > Pinaceae > Pseudotsuga > Pseudotsuga menziesii. The sequence continues at coordinate 98,981 of LPNX011222862.1, forward strand.
CATCTATTCCTACAGTGACTTCACACAGAGGCTCATGGAGCAGTTTGAGAGAAGGGACCTAGAGATACATTTTAGAGAGTTAGCACAACTCAAACAGACAGGTAGTGTTGAGGCCTCCATCTCAAAGTTTCATAGAATAGCTATTATGGTAACAAATGTGTTCAAGAGCAGGTTGGTTATGTTATTTTCAGAGGCCTTGAAAGAACCTTTACGTTGGTGGGTGAAATCCTACAAACCATCCACTCTATTGGATGCTATCAACATAACTAGAGATCTACAAGACTCGTTTCCTAAGAACAAGTTCCCCCCTAAAACAAAATTCCTAGAAAAAGACAAAGTAAAAAAACCTTTTCAATAGGAATGGACAAAGAAAAATTGGTTGGACGGTGACACGAGGAAAGATTTGAGAAGAAAAAAATTGTGTTTTACTTGTCAGGAACCATGGGTTCTAGGCCATAGGTGCGTAGGGAAGGAAGAGGTTCACTATATAGAAGTTTATTTAGACAGTGAAGGGGAGGAATCTGAACAGGAAACAACATTGGAATTGATGGTAGTAGAAGAGGAGTCACTTCAGGGAGAACCACCGAGAGGAGTCATTGCTACATTATCCGTAGTACCTAGGTTTCATACTCTTAGGGTCAGGGGAGTAGTATAGGGCCACGGGGTAGGTTTTTTAATTAATGGGTGGGGGGGGGGGGCCCACAACTTTATTGATGCAGCATGGGTGGCCAAGTGAGGTATTCAGACGGAGAAATTTGAGGGATTCACCATAGCGGTAGCAGGTAATAATAGCATGAAATGCAACCATTGGATTCCCAAACTGAATGTCACATTAGCGAACTACAATATGACCGAATTATTTTATGTGGTTAATGTAGCGTATTCAAATTTAGTATTAGGGGTTCAATGTCTCTACTCAATAGGGAAATATAGCCGGATTACAGGGAAATGGAAATGGAATTCCAAGGACAGAATGGAAAATGGGTAGTATTGAGGGGCATGAACAATTATCCCCTCAAATGAGTATCATCACAAAGAATGGAGTCTGTACTTAGACAAGGAGACATAGAATGGTCAGTCGAATGCCTTATTACTTTTAGAAAACCTCCTGATAACAACACCCGACATCCAACATATATTCAAGCACTATTACAGAAGCATGAGAGGGTATTTATAGATCTTCCAGTGGGTTGATCACTAGATAGGGGATTTGAGCACATTATTTAGTTAGAGGAGGGTACACAGGAAGTCATCAGCACTCCATATAGACATCCCAAAAGGTACAAGTATGAGATCGAGAAAACAATCAAGGAATTGCTGGAACTAGGATATATTCGACTGAGTTCTAGTACTTTTTCATCATCAATGGTCTTGGTTAAAAATAAAGATGAACCTTATGGATATTTATTGATTACAAAGCACTCAACAAGAAAACCATCAAAAATAGGTATCCCATCCCCTGTTTTGTTGATTTAATGGATGAGTTACAAGGGGAAAATTACTTTTCAAAAATTGATCTTGGATCAGGGTACCATCAGATCTGAGTAAGGGATCATGATATTTCAAAGATAACCTTATGTTGTCACTATGGTCATTATGAGTTCTTAGTCATGCCTTTTTGATTCACCAACGCCCCAACAAATTTCCAATCTTGCATGAACCACACCTTCAAGGATTAGTTATAGAAATATTTACTGGTGTTCCTTGATGATATTTTGATTTACAGTAAAACTTGGGAGGAGCATTTGAGACACTTGTCTGAGGTGCTAGGAATTCTATAAGAACAGTCGCTTTGCACAAAAATGTCTAAGTGTGAGTTTGGTATGAAGGAGATGTTGTATCTAGGGCATATAATCAGCACAGAGGGAGTACAGGTTCACATGGAAAAGATTAGAGTTATCTTAGATTGGCCTACACCAAAGACAGTAATAGAACTGAAGGGATTATTTTTCCTTTGCACATATTACAAGAGGTACGTAAATGGGTTCTCTCAATTTTCCACATCACTCATTGATCTTAAAAATAAAAGGGGCATTCACCTGGACAGAAGTGGCACAACAAACCTTTGAAAAAATGAAAACAATCATGATTTCTTGTCCAGTTTTGGCACTACCATATTTCTCACAGTCGTTCATAGTTGAGTGTGATGCTTCAGGAGAGGGACTAGGGGCGATATTGATGAAAAAACATCACCCAATTGCATTTGAAATCTAGAAACTCAAAGATTATGAACTCCACTGCTCTATATATGATAAGGAGATGCTAGCCATCCTACATGCCTTAACAAAATTAAGACAATATTTGGTGGGTAGTAGGTTTAAAATCAAGACAGATCATAACAGCCTCAAATACTTCTTGGAGCAGAAAGAATTGAATGAGCATCAACAGAAATAGGTTAGCAAGGTATAGGCAAACGACTTCGAAATAGAATATGTTAAAGGAAAGAGCAATGTTGTAGCTGATGCTTTATCTAGACGACCATCCTCATTATCACTCATGAGTATCTATACTAATTGGAGGTCTCTTCTCTTGGTAGAATATTCCATAAACAAATTTTTGCGTGAATTATTAGATGGATAGATACAAGATGACATATACAGGGTAATTGATGACATCATCTATTACAAGAATAGAATATGCCTCATCCCCGAGTTAGATTTAAAGAGAAAGATTATACATGCATTGCATGATTCACCATTATTAGGGCATCAGGGGTTCTTAAAAAATTACAGATAGATCCAAGAGAGGTTCTCATGGAAAGGCCTCAAGGATGATGTAATACATCATGTTTGGTAATGCAGTATCTTCCAACATAATAAAATCGAACACACTCACCCAATAGGGTTACTTCAACCATCACTGATACCAGATCAGAAGTGGGAAAGCATTTCGATTGAATTAATTACAGGATTACCCAAGGTACATGGAATTGATTTCTTATATGTGGTAGTAGATTAGTTGACCAAATTTTCTCACTTCTTTGCTATTTATTCCGACTATTCAGCATCACAGGTAGCCGAATTGTTCTTCAAATAGGTTTTTAGACTCCATGGGCTACCCAAAACCATTGTCAGTGATCGTGATAGTAAATTCACCAGTTATTTCTGGAAGGCGTTGTTCATATTATTGGGGATAGAACTTCCTACTAGCAAAAGTTATCATACTCAGAGCGATGGGTAGACTAAGATTCTCAATAAATGGATTGAGGGGTATCTAAGAAATTATGTGGCAGGACAACTTAGGAAATGGATTAAATGGATACACTTAGGGGAAGACTTCTATAATACTACCCACCATATGTCTATTAAGATGATACCTTTCAAGGCTCTATATGGCTATGAGGCACTAAAATTTGCATATTTATCTTTCAGAGATAGTAGAGCACCAAAGGAAAAAGATTGGGCATAGGACAGTCAAGATATTCTTAAGGTCCTAAAAGATAATCTACGAAGCATTGCTATTGCAGCTTCCATGATAGTTCTATTTTTCCTCTTTGCAGCCCCATTTTGTTGTGGATTATATGGAGTGGATAACTCCCTCTTAATCCTTGATTCTTTGCATAAGTATTTGAATTCATTTGATGTGAATTCTCCACCATTATTTGATCGAAAGGTCTTGATATTCTTTTCTGTGTGGTTCTCGATCAAGGCTTTGAATTCCTTGAACTTGCTGAAAACTTCATCTTTGTTCTTCATGAAGTAAATCCATGTCTTCCTATAAAAGTCATTAATGAAAGAAACATAGTATACATACCCGCTTAGTGAACTTGATGACATTGGTCCGCATACATCGGAGTGGATGATTTCCAAGATTCCTTTTGCCTTGCTTTCGCTACTTAGAAATGTCTTCTTTGTATTCTTTCCTTTCACACATCCTTTGCAGACCCCTTCATGTTTTGCTTGAATTTCTGGAAGACCTTCAATAGCTTTGCTTGCAAGTGGTAGTGCTCTGTAGTGCACATGTGCAAGCCTTCTGTGTCAAAGTTCATTTGGATCTATTGTGTCATGGACCAAATATTGTTCTGGATGGCCCTTCAATTTCTATAATCCTCCTTCTTGTTCTCCAATTACTATTGCATTGTCAATAGTCTTTCCTCTTGACCACATGAGGACTTGGCCATCTACAAATGCAACCCTCATGCCTTTTGCATCCAGTGCCGATATGGAGAGAAGATTCTTCTTTAGTCCTGGTACAAATAAGACATCCTTCATTTTCATAGACTTTCCAGAGTCTAGCTTGTAGGAGGATTCACCACTACCTTTTATGGGATATTGGTAGTCATCCCCAAGTTTCACCTTATGGGGTGAATTATGTTTGGATAGTTTCTCAAAAGATTCCTTGAAACCTGTCATGTGTTTGGAAGCCCCACTGTCAATAAGCCAATCTTTGCTTCCATGAGTGATAGTTCCCGTGAGAGTGGAGATCAGAACATATTCTTCTTCACTTTCTTGTTTTACTCTCTTTCTGGGAAGATCATCATCCTCAGCAGTGTGATCATGATGTCTTCTTTTGGAGTTCTTCTTCTTCTTGGATCCATTCTTATTCATGGGCAAATTTATAGCAAAGTGTCCTATTTCATCGCATGTATAACATCTGAGTTTGGATGAATTTTTCTGATTAGAATGCTTACCTTGGTGATGATGCTTTTCCCTTCTTCCTTTCTTGGAGTGTACTGTGAGAGCTTGATCTTCACTTCCCATATTTTCTTCTAGAGCTGCTATTTGAGCTTCTTCTTGTGAACATTCTTCCCACAGTCTACTGAACTTGACTAACTTCTTTCTAGCACAGATTCCTTGGATGAAAGAATCCCATGACCTAGGGAGACCATTCAAGGTTGTCATCACAATTTCTGCATTCTCCACTTCTTCATCTACTGCTTCCAGCTGTTCTTTGATCTGGGAGACCCTTGTGAAGTATGACTGGATGGTCTCCTCATTCTGAATCTTTACATTCTTCAACTGGTTCCTTAGAGTCATCTTTCGGTTGATGTTCTTCCCTTCAAACAGTTTGGTTAGGGCATCAAACATAGCTTTAGGTGTCTTGAGGGAGGACACCTATGGTATGAGGTGATCTTTGATTGAATCAGCAATATTCCTCTTTTCCATAACCAAATTCTTCTTATGTAAGGCCTTAGCCTCATCTCCCTCTGGAACTGGAACCTCCTCATTGATATAGGAGTCCAACTCATTTTCTTCCAGGACCAGGGAGATCCTATACTTCCAGGCTCAGAATTTATCAGCTCCCTCAAGCTTTTCATCAAGCTTGGTATGATGAGACATCTTAACTGAGAACCTCAAATGGAAATACAAAAGATTTAGATCTTACCAGGTTAAGATGTCAGATCTGGATTTGGAGCTGAAATTCTGCAGTGCTGGTTCAGGAGCAGATTAGGGTTTTGCTTTTCTGGATTTTTGTGCAACCAAATGCTTTGATCTTGATCCCTAAATTATATTTTTAGTAGGATATCAATCCAGGCCTGGGCTCACTGAAAAATTCCACTTCTATGAAAAGCCCTAATTTTTGGCAGCAGTGTTGGGTCCAAAACTAAAAAACCTCAGAATTGGATTCTGCTTCGATAGAAAGATGCACCTTAGGGAGGAGAGTTATCCCAACCTTCTTTTTCTAAAAATCTGTGGAGAGAAATCCACAAAGTAGGAATCCCTAGTTCCCTTAGCAGCACAGTGTCTTCTTCTCAGGTTAGCTCTGATACCATGTTAGATTTTTAACATTAAGCTAGCATTACATTAGGATCTTTAACTGAGAGAATAACAAGCACAACAATCAAACACAAGAGGCAATGAACACAGTGTTTTTCCTTAGGGAAACCATAAATGGAGAAAAACCCACAACTTCCTCAGAGATAGAATCAACACCAAAGTAAAACCCAAAATAATAAGATGATCTCCCGACAGCAGTAACCTTCTTTCTTCCTAGCCCTAGTGTCTTCTTCTTCCTTAGCTATGCACTACAATTGAGTGTGAGTGAGTGTGTGATAAATAGAGAGGCTAGCTCTCTATTTATACTAATTCCTGACTTGACTAAACCCTACTAGGGCCGAATTCACAGCTAGGTCAGTCTAACAACCCTAGTGCCCCGAAACTGCGGGGACTTTTACCCTTAGACAATAGGAGGGTTACCCACATTGACTTGACATGACTTGTTTATGTTATAGAAAATCCCGATAGGAACATTGGGGCATAGTATGAATCAAGTACATTACAAATACATCTTAGAATAAACATCGAGTTACAATACATAAGAAATACAAGTGAATACATTCCGAAGTTACAATTACGTCAACACAACCAACATATATGTTCCATTATTTATGAGCACATCATATTCATTCCGCATGTCTTATTTCCGCTCATCATGAGTAGCATCCTATTCAAAGGAATTTGGTTCAAAGTTAGCATATAAATTCAATTCACAATCAAATGAGACATCCATGTCATCAATTGATTTATATGCATCTCTTCCATCTTCTTTCCTGGTTGAAATCCTTGTTCCCATATTTACAACTTCGTCTGGGTGGAAACTTTCAAGTGTGTTTGTGGCCCATTTATGGACTTTTCATGATGTCCCAGGTTGAACAGTTGGTGATGATTCATTTTCCTCAAAATTCAGTCTTCCAATCCTCTCAATCACATCATCGAACTAAACCTCTTGTTTAGGTGATGTAGAGGGATATACTTCTTCATGAGTTTCCTCATTAGGGGGTATTGGTGCTTCAAAAGGAAATTCCAAATAGAAGATAGGGAAACCCCCTTCAAGATGTGGAATTTCATTAGAAACTTCATAATATGTCCTTAGATGGGAAAATTTCTCTAGATGATCAAGTTGTCTATCAATATACTCATCATTTTTATTAATTTCAAGAAATATGACATCTCTAGAACAAATGAGCTTCTTGTTTACGGGTGATTCCATGAAGATGGGTAACACTTTTTGGCCAAATTTGGCGATGAAAACCTGATTTTTTACTCATGTGCTAGATAGAAGCCCTCAAAACGCATATATGCCATGTGAATTTTGACTTGCAGTAAGAAAACAAATTGTAGAATATTATGTTGGCTTCATAGTGATATTTTTTAAAAAATATTCTGATGTCATTTAATGTCTGAATTTTTGCATTTAATGAACTGTGTGACCTTAAAAATTTGAAGAAGCTAATAAGTGGCTTGTGTCCACGTAGAGTAATTTAATCTTGCATTAATAATTCTAAAAAAATAAATATATGAGCATGATCTACATAAAATGCAGTGTGATGTGCATATTTTTTTGTTAATTTTTTTCGCATTATACAATTATTTATTATTTTTCGAAAGTGACCACATTCGATTTCAGCATCATTTTAAACACATATTTGTCCACGTAAAGGAAATTTTTGTATTTTTTCAAAAATTGAAAAACAAAAGATACCCTTTTGAAGAGGACACGTCGATATGTGATGTGAGCATTTTAAAGAATTTTTTGGCTGTGTATTTTTAACTCTGCGGATTTTTCTTTGAGCTGTTTCGAAGTTGCAGTGTGGTTTTCTAAGGATAAGTTTTAGAAGTAATTAAAAAATAAATATCATATGAATGCCAAAATGCGTGTATGATATGTCAATGGATAGAAGATTCGTTGGTGAATCTATCGGTATGAACTCCGCTCAGTTATGTGCTAGGAATGGCAGGGTTTACACCTCTGTAAGGCACAAAAAATTTTCCATTTGTTTGAATGTGGGCTAAGTCTGTTTTTTTAAGCCCTCGACCGAGGTTTAAACCTCGACCGAGGTATTTAAATACCTCGGTCGAGGTCCTATTCTATTTAAAGAGGGCAGCCTTGAGACAAAAGCGTGCAAGGTCATTACATTTGTTGAGAGTTAGTGTTTGAAATGAAGGAAAGAGTCAATTATATTTATTTGTAGAATGGGTCTTGGAGTCTTGGGAGTCATAGATATGATTAATGACTCCTATGACTCCTCAGCCCATATCTACAGATCTATAAATTGATATAATCCAAGGAAATTATGTCATATCATTTTTTTCATGCTCACATTTTCATCTCTCCAAAAGTACTAAAAATACTTTGCGCCTTCGTATATAATTTTTAATTTAAAAAAACTACAATTATGTGATAAGACTTTGAAAGTCATATCACATAATTGTAGTTTTTTTAAATTAAAAATTATATACAAAGGCGCAAAGTATTTTTAGTATTTAAAACCTTTGGTAATTTAGTGATTTCTCGACTAAATGTAAAAATCATGTTTATTTATAAAAGGGGTCCGCGTCCTCTAGGCCTGCTGGGTGCATAGGGGAAAATACTAGAGATAAATCTAATCTTCGGCAGAAATAAAAGGTATGCAAAGGTATAGTTTAATTGAATAAATAAAAGTTAATTGACCAACTCATACTACCATGCAACGAATAATTTGCATTCTCCATCACACAGACAGTAAACCCTCTCTCACCGTAAGGCGGTCCACACCATCCATCCACGCCACCTGGCCATTCACCCAAACAGACAGACCGCACTATAGATTTTTTTGACAGAGGCACCTCGGTCGAGCTATATACCTCAACCGAGGTCCATACCTCGACCGAGTTAATACCTCGGTCGAGGTATTTATTAACCCTCGGTCGAGGTTTTAATACCACGACCGAGGGTTAATAGATACCTCGATCGAGGGCTGAAAAAAACCTCGGTCGAGGGCTTCATAAAAGCTCGGTTGAGATATTATTAGCTCGGTCGAGGGTTTAACAAGCCCTCGATCGAGGTACGTTTTTTGGTTTTTTTCCAAATTCGCTTGCCAAAAAGTGTTACCCAAGTCCGTGGATTCACCCATACATATCCCAAGGTATTGTGCGGATCTTTAAATCCCACTCTCATACGAAATGAGTTGACATCAATAGGATAAGATCCATTGGAAAAAGGGCATTAGATCATCCATCATCAACCAACACCAACAAATATCAGGAATATGATTTGAGTTAAGCATCTCAGACAAGATTTTGAATGAACACACCACCAAGTACATATTTCACCTGCACCAAATGTAAATAATACATTAAAAGAACCCCTCAACAACAACCAATAATGAAATCTATTGAAAAGATAAAGGAATTCCACCAATGATGAAAATGGAACACAAGGTATAACACAAATTTGATTATATGACTAGATGTCTTGGCATTGAACATGGGATAAATCATTGCGGTCAACAACCAAATATGAAATATCGTATGTTGAGCATAGTGTAACCTACCAATGAAGAAAGTAAGCCCCTAGGGGATACCAAATCTAAGTTTATATCTCATAATAATTGTTCGAAGTTGATGAGATAAGACCCACTAGAAACAAGGTGATGAATACCTTCTATATTGGCTCAAGTAAACACTAGACTTGAATTAATTAACAACTTAGCAATAGGGAAGGACAACATCCAAAGTCACGAAATTGAAGAAATGGTTGACACAAGTTTTTAACATCCTTTGAACATAGGAACAACATAATAGTGACTTGAGCAACAGTTGAGACAAAAAAAAGGGAGACCAATGATATAAGTAAACAATGTCTAAGACATTGAGGGTTTCTTCATGATAGTTGGAAGAATAACCAACTACATGAGTTCTAGATTCAAAGTCATAGTTCAGCTTCTAAGGCTAATACTAAAATTTAATTTGTGAAGGAAGATGCAACACAAGTACCTTGTTCTAAGGTGACACAGCTTTTCTACTTCATATAACATATAAACATGTAAATTCTTTACCCCCTCTCTTTTTCTATAAATAAGGATAATTTTCAGTGTTTGGTTCATATTATTATTTTTTAACAAAAATGAGTAATTGATATTTATAAAAGTTGAAGAATTCAACAACGAAAATAGATACAATAATTAATTCCAAAAAGAGAACTTAGAAGGTTTCTGCAAAGTCTAGATATCCCAACTACAGTAGTAAAATAAAACTTTTTTGTCTGATGTTTCAGTAAATTCACACACCACTATAGAACTAAGTCTAACAACCTGACCTGAGACTGGTAGATGAAAAGGTACATAATCCACTAAAATTAGATGGAACTATTAAAACTGTTCATGACCTATGCTCTAGAATTTTCTTCAAGATTGACATCCGAGTTTCCTTCAATATTCTCTTGCTCACCCGAGACTGAAATGTTAATTTTAGTAGCATGCTGTCCAACAAAGGATCCCTCAGTTCCCTTTGAGCTAAAAAAATAAAAAGTATAACTGTTTCACCACAAGAATATCATCATGACTATCAATGGTGTCTTGAATAGTATCCAACTGATCCTTCTGGACCTAAATATTGTCTTCTACATCATATAGAGGGATATCTAAACCAGTAAATTGAATAGATATTTGATGTATGGATTGTTCCACATTGTCCAAATGCATGTATATCCTAGGGATATGGGAAATGGGCTAGCGCATAGCATCAAATAAGCCATTAATATAAGAGTTCATACAATGAATATTCCTGTGGATATCCCTAACATCCACTTTATTTTAACTTATCCCAGGAACAAGATCTTGGATTTTGGCCTCCATATCAAAATCTAGATTCATTCTGCCCCAATAAAATCCAACAAATGGATCATATTCCCAAAGACAACTTCAACCTAAAATTCAATATTTTTCGAGCCTAAATACACAACTAAACCGTTAAAAAATTGCAAGACACAAAAACTCCCAAGTGCCCAAACTGAAGTTTGAACAATTACAAAATTTTATTCCTAGTTGGGTTAGCATTTGGCCTTAATCCTTATCTTTTTTTAATATTGTAGAAGTTATATAGATAAGTTTCACTGGCTATAAGTTTATAAACCCTATTTAGACTGATACTTTTAACTTCACACTTTTGACAAGAAAAAAACATGATTCAGAATTGGACTCAAAACATTATCAACAAACTGGCTAATGTGAATTTGAAATTCAATAGAAACTTAAATTTGATTCTTGAATTATAGACACATAATGATAATGTTCACTGCAAATTATCAGGTTCTATGAAAACTAACCTTTGTGAAGACTTCAAACTACAATGAAATTTGAAGAAATGCATAGAAAACCACTGTCAGAAACCAAGCTTCATGCAAATACGAAAGATTTGATGATTGTTTGTGTGGGTTTATATTGAGTCTTGTTGCATTATATAGGGATAAAATTATTGCACGAATCCACGTTTTACTCAGATATGGACCAATTCAGAGTTAAAAAAATTTACCCAAAAACAATTGGGGGTTGAAACCACTATAGATTCATAGAAACCTCCACTAACGAAAATCAATGGGATATTCAACCAAAGAAGGAAGGTAAAATAAATATTTTAGGAAAAATTCAAGGCTAGGGTTAATATTAGTGAGACTTCACAACCTCAAATAGAGAGTGTGCTAACTGTGAAGGTCCATATTGGCGACTCGACGAGACTTCCCAACCTCAAATCAAGGGTATGGTAACTGATAAGGTCTGATGGTCCATATTGGCGAGACTTCCAAACCTCAAATAAAGGGAGAAATAGCTTATAGGGTCCATATATCAGTGTTTATAGCTTATAGGGTCCATATATCAGTGGTAAACAAGTTGTATCACCCACAATTACTAAAAAATTGGGGAGAACTCAACATTCCATGGATTTATTACTTAAAATACTAGGGGATTTCAATATTTCTCGGCCTTCCTACCAAAAATGAAGGGTGAATTCCCTTATTTCAACCATATTTGATAGCGCGACATTCACATTTTCCTCTTTCAGGGGCCTTTGTGGCCTTCGTGATCCAAATTCCCATTAATATGGGTCAAATAAATTTAGGGATAATGTATTAAATTTAAAAAAACACATTTCATATTAAAAATTCACCCCTTATATATTTGAGACCCTTATAATTTATCCCTTGGGTTATATTTCGCCCCTAAAATCATCTCTTGTTGGGCTATATCTACACCAATGGAATCTAAATTTATTTTTTTATGTAATACTACTTCAAAGACAGTTGATTCCATAGTCTATGGGAAGAATATTGGTTCGTTAACGTACTTAACAAACACGAGGCTGAATATTTGCTTTGTAGTAAATACTTTGATCCAGTACATAGTGGAGCTGATATGTGTTCACGTGGTTTTGGAAAAACACATGGTGTGTTACATGAATGGTACAATTGAGTATGGACTCAGATATGAAGTAGACCAAAGATCTTCCTGTAGGGAGATGATGACTCTGATTGGGATGGTAGTGCCATATACAAAAAGACACTTCAAGTTGCTACTTCATCGTAGAGTATGGCATGATTTCTTGATTCAACAAGAAGTAGATGAACGTATCATTGATTACAATTGAGGCATAGTATATTTCAACTTGTTTAGCAAGTTGCAGATGATGAAGATGTTCCAGTATTCACATACTGATGATGATGTTCATGCCTCATGATGATTCATGATGATGACGATGATCCATGATGATGATGTTCTATGATTATGATGTTCCATGATGATGATGCTCTCTTATGATGATGATCCATGATAATGATGTTCCATGATGATGATGATGATGATGCTCCATGATTATGATGTTCCACTATGATGATGTTTCATGTTGAAGATGATGTTTAATATGGCGTTGTTGTTACAAAACTTGCTATGCCATATAGATTCACCAGTGAGTTGTACAATTGTTGTTGTTGTTGATAATGATGTAGAATACCTTCCTTGTTAAGAGGGAGTATTGAAAGAAATGTAACTTCGAAATATATTCTATTTTACTTTTATCGTATTCCCCCTTATAAGATGTTATTCCTTCAGTCGAATATTCCCTTGATGTAATTGGTCATGTAAAATTCATGAGGTAAAACCTCCCTTGTAAATTGGGGCAATAATACACACAAAAGTATTTTATAAATGTTATTTTGAGTCTTCCTAGGCAGGTCAGATCCAATTAGAGAACCTAAACGACCTAGTTAGGTAATTGAGTCACTCACCTTATGAATTGAAATATTTGAGGTGCCTCCCTCATTTGAACACACTTCTCACTCAAGAATTGCACAAGAGAGAGAGAGAGAGACGCAGTCTATTAAGGAAAGGTCTTGTAGTATTATTCTTGGGGTCTCACACTCTACTTATTATAATTCTATATCGATGAATTTTTGTTGGATTTTCTCCCCCATGAGGGTTTCCTGGTATAAATCTCTGTGTTATTTTTTGTGGTTGTGATTTCCTTTCTTTTAGTGGTACTTTGCTTATGGTTATGATGTTATGATGCTAAATGTTTTAATATATTGTATAACCATCAAAATTATAACATGTCCCACTAGAATCACTCTAAACCTGGAATGGATGATTAAAATTGGGTATTTTTAGTATTGGGTGTTCGGTAATCTTCTTCTTCAACATCTAAAAATATCTTTCAGTTTATGTTCTCCAATAGGATGGATGTTTATCTTTGTTGATGGTGTCAATAATAGGTGTACAATGCCACTAAATTCTTTGATAAACTTTGTAGTGTCCCATATTAATACAGTTTTGTGACACCCAAGGAGGGCGATTTTTTATGGTTTATATATGTTATATTTATAGGTTATGGACCTAGTTAGGCGCATGACTAGTGAACACTGATACATATATATATGCATATGTTATATACATGGTTTCATTCTTTCTTAATGCGGTGTACCCAAATCAAAAGCAGGTTGGTGCGGCCCTATGTCGATGGGGAGTTCACGTACCAAGTTGGTGACCTAGTTGTGATGGGTCACTTCTTTGAAAAAGTGAAAAGACAAGGGGATTACATTATTTACAGAGATTTTATACCCGAATACATATCTTGTCAGTATAGTCATTTGGTGGTGGCAGCTCGGATACATCTCATTGAAATCAAGGTGAAGAGGGGTGAACCAAAGAGATGGAAGATGTCAGTAGTTGACCATGATCGTATTATGGAGACACCATATGATACCAACCCAATTAGTGAAACACCATATCATCACTCGGTTTGGTGTATCATCACTAGGTTTGTAAATTTTCTAACATTTTAATTGTAAATTATGTTAAAAATTGTACGTTTAAACTATAATGGTAGAGTTGTAATTTTCTAACATCTTCTAACTATAAATTTTAAACTTTAAACTATAATTGCAAATAATTATTTAAACATTTAACAATCCATCATGTTCAAAAAACAGTCCATAGATAACAACATATATATATCGATAATCATATAGTCCACAATAATAAAGTCCACAAATGACATATAACAATCCATCATGTTCAAAAAACAGTCCATAGATAACAACATATATATATCGATAATCATATAGTCCACAATAATAAAGTCCACAAATGACATATAACAATCCATCATGTTCAAAAAACAGTCCATAGATAACAACATATATATATCGATAATCATATAGTCCACAATAATAAAGTCCACAAATGACAAAGTCTAAGGCCAACCATCCAAAGATAAATCATCACGATGACTACGATCGACTACAGTATGCCTCTGGCCTTCCTCATCCACCTGACGAAGAAGAGCGTCCATGGCTGACAACTGCAGAAGTTAAAAGCGTGAACTCTGCAAGTCAGTTACATCCCACATATTTAAATTACATGTACAAGGTGACAAAATTAAATATATATATGAAACATAAATCTATGAACTCACCTCGGTGGAGTTGAGTGTCAGATCTGGGACGCTGTCACCCGCCTGCCTAGATGGGCCTTCACCAGCAACCGGCTGGTGAGCAGCATCCCACTCATCCCTAAACATCAGGGCAGCTCCAACACCCTCTTCTGCAGCTATATGTATCTGTGTCTGTTTCCATGACATGAAAATTTAGTTATATCAATTAATTACAATTTGAACTTGAGAATTACAATTTGACCATGTAAATTATAATGTGATGATAAATGTGCAAACAATTCGAACATAAATAACTTACCTCGTCGACTGGTGTGCCGTGAGTAGGAGATGGGCGAGACTGTGTATAATCCGGTGCGGGATCCTTTCCTTTATCCTGTACAATCTGAACAAGATAAATGACGAAAGTTAGAACAAACCATTTAGTATTACGCGTACAACAATTGACTGATTATGAAATTCAAATTAAGGATGAATGTTAACACATACCTCATCGACGAACCCTGTCGAAACGTGGGCAGGACCTCCAATGGATGCGTCGCTGGCAAACAAGACCTCCATGAAAGTGGGATCCTGCATGGAGATATAACACAAAGCAACGTATTAGTTCAAAATATGATTTATTTGAGGATACATTCAAATGAATACGTAATTGTATAAAGATATACCTGTCCCATTGGTTGAGGCCTGCATCTCTGCTGCAGTCGAAAGTATGCATCACGGGCTGTGATAGCATACTCCGCCAGTGTCTGGGAATCGAGAAGGCGGATAACATCATCGCCCAGCCACTGTATCTCAGGATCTGTAGGTGCGGTGGGTGCTCTGCCTCTCTCTGCCTAGACAGCCATCAAGGTACCATGAATTGCCATCTGTGTGGCCTGTGCCAGTGAACTCCGCTCCTCAGTCGCCAACTGGGACTGATCGACGACGTCCTCTGTCCTAAGCAACGTCCTGCTAGGGATGCCTACCAAACCCTGTGGCTCCTGTTGAGCTGCAGGGTCTCTCCTAGCCCCGGGACGCATCGCACTACGTCCCCCACCAGCACCATAGAAGTTTGAGGGTGTGCTGGTGTAATCTGGATGCATATGCAGGACAAACTCTGCATATATATGTTTTGCAAAATATAGTGGGACTTGGTGGTGGTGGGGAAACATGCCCCACGCTCCAATGAATCTGTCATAAACATAAGGCGCTGCAGCCTCTAGCTTAAACTCCTTGAGTCTAAGCGGTTGACCAGCACCGTGGTCAGGAGGGATATCAAACAGTGTTCCCTTCACATCATGGCCTCTAGTGGCCTCTTTCACTGCATGCCATTTATCAGGCCCCATCACCCTGGCCCTTCTATTCTGGCATGCCACTGCCCAAAGGGAACCCAATGGTCCGATGGCCTTGTAGATCTTGAGCAGATCGGTCACTGCTTCGTACATGATCCACATCGAAGCAAATGTGGGAGAGCTAGGTGCAACGGAACGGAGGCTAACCTGCAAGCGCTCACGCTGCGCCTCAATGTCCCGCAATGTGATGCAGGCGACCTCATCATCCCAATTTGCTGCCTGGGAAGGGTCAACGCCCTGGTCATCATCTACGTGGCCTGAAAATTGGATGAAAACATAAATGTCAGTCAAAATACATATATTAACTGTAGCTCAATTTGAAATCAATAAAAATTAAAGGTACTGACAACTAAAAAAAAAAGTGCATTTAATATACCTTCGGAGGGAGCCTCCCCACCGACAGCATCAGTAACGTCATCATCGATATCGCCCCATGAACGGCTGCCAGAGTGGCTGCCACTGCGCTCCCCAGCAGAGACGTGTGGCGTCGCAGGACGCCCAGGCGGAG
>LPNX011222865.1:0-73959 GCA_001517045.1 Pseudotsuga menziesii
AAGAATAATTCTCCTGGCTTTGCAGTCCTTCTTATTGAAGGCTGTGAGGGCTGCTGCATCCGTAGATGCAGGAATGACAATGGGGTTTGCAGTAGTGTTTCTCACTATGTCTGGCCATAACTCATTCTCTTCAAGTAACAGCAGAATCCTAGCCTTCCACGGCACAAAATTCCCTGTCCCATCCAACCTATCCTCCAATCTAAGTCCCGTAGCCATCTCAACAACAACTCAGCAAAGTGCTGTTCACTGACAGAAGTAAAATAACAAAAATTCTGAATGCTGCAAATTCCTGTGTGTCTGCAAAAATCACTGTTTCTGTCCCCTTTGCTCTGATACCATGTTGAAAAACTGAGATTTACTGCTTGCTGGTTTAAATGAACAATTTGTGTTTTTCACTTCAGCCGGTTTTGCATAGGCTTGAAGCTACTTAAAATTTTGCCGAACAATTTTAAACACACAGTAAAAATTACTAACAGGCTGAAAACAAATGCATGCACACCATAAATTTAACTCAGAGATTTTTGGCTAATCAGCCCTGGAAAAACCCCCACGGGGAAAACCAGTCAGAGAGAGAGAGATCTTTATTTCTTCAGTAAAATATCAGGTAGAAAATACAGTACAAATTTTAACTTATCTCCAAAACCATTGAGCAGCCTCGATTTCTGTGCATGAACAGCAGCTTGCTGTTCTCGATTTCTGTGCCGAAATGACCCAGAAAAACCAGTCAAGACCGTACTGTACGGCCTGCAATAAATGCAGCCGTACGACCTTGAAACTCGTGCCTGAAATAAATGCTCCTGTCTTGAAAAACGTGCTGTACCTTTCCTCGATTTCTGTGCTGAAGATTAACCTCGAAAATTGTGCAGTCCGTACCTTGAAAACTGTGCAGTCCGTACACCTCGATTTCTGTGCATTAAATGCAATCCGTACAGTGCATTAATGGCAGCAGTACTCGATTTCTGTGCAGCCGTACCAGCAATAAATGAAGGTAGTACACCTCGATTCCTGTGCATTAAATGCTCCTCGATTTCTGTGCATTAAATCTTCTAGAAAATCGTGCCCTTGCTCCAGCAACTCGACTCCTCTCTCAGCTCTTCTCTTCTCATGCAAAAAATGAAAAGTGAAAGTCCTTTTGCCTCCCTCAGCCTTTTTGTTTACCCTAAGTGAGTTTCTTAATCCAATGGTGGAGAAAGAATCAATCCAATGGATGAGATTGATTGAGAGTGAAAAATCCCTTTTATTTATTTCTCATAAATAAAATCACTCACCCACTTAAATTTATCAAAAAGTGACTTTATTGTTATAAAGTCTCATTAAGTGACTTTTAATGTGAGGGTCACCTTTTTCCCTCTTAAAGTGACTTTAGGCAAAAATTAAAGTCACCTAGGGAACATCTGCCTAGGTACAAAAACTAACAGAATCCATGTCAACCTCATGCTCTTGGAAGCCACAATGGCACAAATAGGAAGAATATATCAAAATAGAAAAAATATGATAATTGAGTCTAGGAGAACCTTCCAAAATGAAATACATTTATAAATTGGTAGTACAGTTTGCATTGTGTTAGTCACACAGGGTGTGAGATTCCATTGAGTCTGAACTGGAACCACTGAAATTGCCACAAGACTGTCCTTTCCAGGTACAATAAAAACGAAATACATTTATAAATTGGTAGCAAAGTATGCATTGTGTTTGTCACATAGGGTGTGAGATTCCATTGAGTCTGAACTGGAGCCACTGAACATAGGACCACAATTTAGACCTTACCAATATGACACGGGCTATCTTTTACAGGTAAGATGAATCTCAGAATAAAAACAACTAACAATATGGTATAAAATTGGTGACAAATTATCCAAGATCATATTAATTTTTAAACTAAGCTTTAATATTCATGCTATGCTACAATCAAGTCAGCAGGCTTGGAGAAGCACTGCTTGTTAAGCATTTGATCTGCTAATTTGTTCTTGTCACAGTAATTGTGTAATATTTTAGCTGATTCTCAGCCAGTTAGTTCTACCACAGCTTCAATCCCAACATGACTCAGAGCATAGTTATCATTTCATATTTCCATGGCCAAGCTAAAGGCACCTAGGATAGTTAAGTTTCTATTTGCAATTTTGTTAGCCAAATCAAGGCCTGGAATGTGCCTCCTGAGTTCAGCTTCATTATTGGCGAGCTTTCCTAAACCTTCCATATATCTCACCATCCCAAGGGCCAATGGGCCATTCTAGGGATGCCCCCTATGAAAGGGAAGGCTAGGATGTCCCCTATGAAAGGGGAGGCCATGATGCCCCCTATCTAGTGGTGGACTCTTATGCAGTGGGGTTTAATGACCCCCCAAAAATAATAGTAGAAAAAAAGTTAAAAACCTCTCTTTTGGCATTTTTATTTCTTATATATGGGCCTTAGTTTACTTTTAAAGGCCCCCATCCCTCCCAAAGCCTGGAAATTTCATTTTGCAAGTAGGGAGAAGCATTTAATTTTCTATGAGTTTGCATCTTGTATGATGTATCTGAGGATTGTAAAAATTAAAAAAGTATCGTATAAAACTTTTTTTATTGTGTTAAATAGGGGAGGCCATGATGCCTCCTATCTAGTGGTGGACTCTTATGACTGTGGTTTAATGACCCCCAAAAATAATAGTAGAAAACAACCATATTTTTGCATTTCTTCTTCTTATATATGAACCTTAGTTTACTTTTAAAGGCCCCCATCCCTTCCAAAGCCCGAAAATTTCATTTTGAAAGTAGGGAGAAGCATTTAATTTTCTACAAGTTTGCAACACGTATGATGTATGTGAGAATTGTATAATTAAAAATATATCGTATAAATTAATTGTGTTAGATGATTATTTATGGACATAGCATTGTAATTTCCTTTGATTTAATATGGAGAAAAACAATAATTTACCTATTAAATCTTCTAGTTGTGTATATTCTAATGGAAATATGCTTCATATATTCTATTAGTAAAACAATAGGTACATTAAGCATATTGCAAAAATAAGTAGGTGACGTCCCTGCCATAGGGTCACCAAGGGGCATTAAATACAAAACCCCCTTAAGCTACTAAATCAACCAAATATCAAGATGGGGTTTTAAAGACTAAATCCCCAATTATAACTATCTACAACTTACTAATGATTGGCCTTAAGCTCCAAGCGGATACAAAAGTTTAATAAATTAAAGTCTACTCCGAAGGGTGCATCAACATCATAAATTGAAACATATGTCATCAACTACATGGAACAATTCTAGCTATAGAAGTTTGGGGGTCATCATCATTGTACTTAGAGGGCCTTCTTAGAGTTGTATGTAGTTCATTTAGCGTCGAAGTTCACAATCCATATTTTGCCTCCTAAGTGAGCTTCCTTCCTAAGTGACCTTAGGATTGCACTTTGTTTAGGGACTCGAATATCATTGAGTGTATGTCTGGAAGATAACATATTGGCAACGTTGTTAGGGGAAATGTTCAGTTCTCGAGATTTAGTAGATTGGCTATACAAGTATAGTGATTTGATGAGGGCATTTCTCTGAAGATTTTTTTCCTCATTTGGCGACCATGAAGGAATGCCCTGCTCTAGAAGATTTGAAGTGAAATTGTTGTTTGTAGTGGTGAGGACAACCAATAGACTTGCAGACATTTTGAAGACTCACCTGGTGACTCCATTGATCTGGAAATGAGGTGTGATGGTTATGTTTTTCAAATTTCATATCAAGTTGTCAAATTGAAGTATGACATTTCTAGAAGAATCATGGATGGAAGTATGGTTCAATCCATTAGATTTTTTTGGTATGGTGGGGTATTCAAATCGGTTCCCTAATCTAGATTGGGACAAGCATACTGTGATGTTCCATGTCCATGAGGATGTCTTGATGAAAATGTTTGTGTGTACCTGTTGTCACATGCATAGCAGCAGGGCTACTATGATGCAGAGTAGCTTGTCAGAGGCATGAGCCAGTCCTATTACATGAGCTGAGCATATGATGATTAGTGGTGGAGTTATATTTTTCGAGCTATTCAAAGGATGCAAAGTATATTTCTAGTACCCCTTGTCATGACTTAGCCCTTTATGACTCCATTGAGATTGTATTGGATGGGTTATGGTTCACTGAGCGGAGCTACAGTTGGTCACTTTTCGTTGCCATCATTCAAACATAGTGTGCTTCAGGATTATTCAGAGGTAGGTATATGATTGAGTAGGTACACAACATGTATTTGGGATTAGCATTTTGTCTCTTTTATCAATCTTAGTAGCTTTGACTTGACATTTAGTGACATGTGATGGTGATCCTGTGTGTTTCCATATTTATTTATTGACTTGTTATCATAGATGGTTGAATGATTCTGATTGTAAGTCTTTAGAATATGCTCACTTGTGTTGCCCACTCTATACAAACTTGATTATCTTCCTTGCTATGCTTGGTGTCATCCTTCACTTCACCCAACCAGTCTACTTTCATTTTGGATTTTAACCCGTGACTTATGACTTGGCTTTGTGAGATTGACGAGCCTTCCCCCACTTTGGCCTTTGTGCATGATGGACCCCATGTTTATTTGTGTCTTTGATATGGAGAGTGAGGTCTCTTTAGTCCTTGAAACAAGTTTTCCTCTGTGAAATGAAATGCATTGGAGCACATAAATGATATATCTAAATGATGCAAAAGGTCAGCTGCAATTAGTTGTGTTTCTAAACACTAAGGCTTAAGTAAATTGAAAGTTAATAAAACTAGTCAGTTTCCAAGGGATGAGCACTCATCCTTTGTATGATGTAAGGCCATTTTCCCCTATAGGGAAACAAGGTGGCAACTCTGTCGGGGCTATGGAAGCTCGTTGCGAGCATAACTAGGCCAAGTCATTATTTGGGGTCCGCAAGGCTATCCAAGGCACATGCTCTTGGAAGTTGGCTAGTAATCTTGTGAAATGAGAAATGCTTGAAAGTTGTATTAAATAAATTGTAAAAGGATACTTGCTAGAGTCTACTGGAGGAAACCTTACTACTCTACCCATGTGTGAGACACCACCATTCCCTAGTGTTTTCGTCATGCATATTATCACTATGGTGTCTCTTATCTCCTTGTGGCTCTAAGAGATCAAATAGTTAGAGTTTAACAAGTCAATCCCCTTGAGCCTAACCTTGTTCTATTCACCTCACCTACCCTATAGCTTGGTTTTTAGTTTTGTAAGTGAGCATATACCTGGGACTTCAAAACAAATTGTGAAGATATTTTAATGCAAGTTTGGTTTTACTATGTATGATCACCACCATATATATATGTTACTTATGTTTTAGTCGGGCTACTAATATAGATAATGGAGCATTGTTAGTCCCTTGTGCATATAGGATCAGTTATTTCACTGCCCACTCATTATTTTGATCATTTTGACCTGGTCAAAGCCAGTTTGATCATGGTCAACAGGTAGTCTAGGGTGATGTTGGTTTAGATGATTTGATTTTGTGCCCTTGGCATCTATTTGTACCTATTTCAGTGTACCATGCTTTATTTGGCCATTATTTGCTCCAGATCATGATTATTTTTATTTATTATCAGTCAATGTGGCTATATTTTATACGTTTGGACATGGATCAGCCTTTGGATCATTGTACAAATGGATACAGGGGGTGTTAGTAGTCACCTTTAGTGGATTTTCGGCCTTTGAGTTCATTTATGTAGCCAGATTAGTGTTTTGGGCAAATGTAAGGCATATTATGGGCATTTTATTTACCGGCAGTGTTATTGGCATAAAAATTCAGTTATAAAGTGACCACAGCCTAGTTAAGAAAATCAATTTGGCTAGTAAAGGGCTTGAAAATGACTTGGGATGTTTGATTATGATAGCTTGATGCTCTATGGACCTTGCTACACATGTATATCACTTGATGGACCATATCTTATGTTCATCCCCTATGGGGGGACGTCTTCTCCTTGGAGGGGGCGCACTTATTAATAGACTTTACCATGTATATCATGTTATATCTTTATGTTGATGTAAATGGGGGCACCTAGGGAGAATAGAGCCCCTACGTTCCCTACCATATGATACTTTATGATTTATCATTATTCATTATTATATCATGTCATTATATTGTACTAGGGGCGCCTTAGAGGAAAATCGATCCCCTCTCGTAATGATAGCTCATGTCATTAGTTGAAACTCTCTCCACCATTGATTTAGATGGATTATGGTTTGATCCTATCCCTCCATCACGTTGGAGCTAGGGATTTTGTATTGAGAGTTCTATGTATTCATGAACTCACTCATTGTAATGGACTTTTGGCTCTTGGATATTTGGCAGTAGAGAAAAATATGTGAAGAAATCTTGTGAATCTTTGATGAATGTTCTTGTACATGATTGGAAAGTCTTTTCCCTTGAACATTGAGGGTAGATCTATTGTTTTCCATACCATTTTTGCAAGGGCCGTGTTGTGTTTGCAGGTAACGACTTGGTGAGGGTGTCCTTGTGGGGAGACTCCATCTCTCTCTCTCTCTCTCAAATTGATTTTAACTCAGGGAGTTCATTCTTGCATCTTTCGGGATCATTGTGATTTTCATGAGTTTTCTTGCATTTCATTATCTTTCTTTTGTGATTCAAATCTAACTTTTTGGGTTGTTTGTTTTGCAGGAGAGGGGTGCATTGGTTTTCTTGGGGGCAAATTGATTTCACTTGGAAATTCTCAGATCTTACTCATAATTGCTTTTGGGTGGAAAGATCATCTTTGTGCTTGGCGGCCACAAGCTTTTCAGGTATTTTCTTCCAAGATTTGCATATTCCAGGATCTTTTCCATTAGTTGCTTTTATTTTTCAAAGTTTAAAACCCTCGTTTTCTAGAAGGAGTAGATTGGGTCACCGTTTGTGCTTGAAACTGAAGACCCAAGTTGGAAATCATCTAAAACCCTTAGAGACCAAATTTGATATGAATCTGACTCCATTTACCCTTTCACTTGCATTGGTCCACTTTGGGGTAATTCGCCCTTGGGAAGTTGATCATTTGATTAGATTGGTGATTTGGGTGTTGCTTGATTTGTGTTTAGAGTCCACATATTGCATCAAGTAACTAATCAGAGTGCTAATAATTCATTAAAACCCTAACTTGTGACAACATTCATTTTGTTGCTTGAACCCTAGGTGTGACAAATTAGGCATTTCTTCATTGGCACTCAATCCCTCTAGATCTAGTTTGTAACTTTCATTGTGGGGATAAATATTTGTGGTTGAACATTTCTTACATTATTAAGCCCCTCACTCGTACTTAACACTTAAATCCCACAATCATTTAATAGATGTAGGGTTTACAATTCAAGGCATCACTATTTTATTGTGGTTTAGATTTGCTTGTGTGTGTCTTGTCTTGATTCATTGGCCTTCATTGGCTAACAAGGGTCTCCCCCTTGATCTTGCTCCTAGCTTGATCTAAAGTGACAAGAGCCGTCCTGTGTGATAACTACTCTATCAGTAGTGGACGAGTCCCTTGAGGTGTCACACGGTTAGCTGCCCCACCTCTGCCGTTTCGGATAGGATACCTTTAGTGGAAGCTACATCTTGAGTGATAACAATACCTTGAAAGATGAAGTATTGGAGTGGTTTAAATAAGTGTAGCTCAAAGGAAACATCTTCACTTCTAGGTTTGATCATAGCATTTTGCAAGCATTGAGATGTTAGTTATGAAGAAAAAGAAGAATCCATTGAAGACTATGCATTCCATTTTGTCAAGGAATAAACATCCTATGATGATGATGTACAGTTACATGAGGGAATTCCAGCATCCGACATCATGCATTCTGAGGAGGACAAGGGTTTGGTTAGCTGTCCTCCTTTTCAAAATTCTGAATTTGATGATGAATCCATTGATGGTTTGAAGATGATAGAGCTTGTAGAGACTAGAGAATCTCTTGGAGGAACAAAAATTTGTTGATACTTCTACTAACCAATGTGATGAAGAACATGGCAGCCATGAAGATGACAAGGCCCTCTTTTTGTGATTAGGAGACATAGGTGTAATGGGGATTGTTGGTTTATTCATGGAGATCCCATCTATGACACATATAGTGAGAGATTGATGGAGGCAAATATGAATATGCAATTTTCATTTTCAATTAGCATCAGGAGCCACTTCATGGAGTATGACGGGAACATTATAGATCTTATCTCTTTTGATCTTGGGCAGCCAAAAGATGTTGAGGTATGTGATGCATATTCTACTGTTGATCAACACCCGTGTGTGTAAATTTTTGATGTTCCTAAACTCGGTTTCAATTTATCAGTGCATATCACTTAATGCTCAAACCCCATTGATTTAATACTGCTGAACATGAGATTTTAATGCATAAAAAGTACTGAACTTCAAAACCTAGGAAACTTTTACACACTTTTCAATGCACAGAAATTTAAAAAATAGCCACAACATAAAAATTAAACTCAGATTTTTTAGCCATATTGGCCCAGGATAAAATCCCGAAGGGAAAACCTGATGAGAGAGAGAATTTTTATTTTTCTTCTTTAAGGTAAATGTACAACAGTATAATAACAAGAAAATTCCAACTTTCTGAACCTTGAAAACAGTGCTGTACTTTTCTCGTTTTTTGTGCAATTTATGCCTCGAAAATCACGTCCTTCTTAGACTGTACAAACTGCAAAAACAACCTGTTTCTTCCTCTGTCAGACCTCTGTGTTGGGCTTTGTGCCAGTGTACCAGCAAATTTCTTCCTCGAAATTTATGCTTTTTCTAGAGTAATTTATACCTTGGGATTCCTGCCTTGCTACAACAATTTTCTTCTCAAAATTCGTGCATGTACGAATTGCATTTAATACTGTATGGTCTGTCTTGGAAAACATGCCGGTTATAGTAATATTTTGCCTTGGAATCCATGCTCTATTGTTGTATGATTTTTCTAGGAAAATGTGCTATCAATTTCTTGGAATTTATGCAAGGCTTTGTCTCCTCCCTTTTGACTTCTTTTCTCTTGCTCTTTTTTCTCCAAAACTCATGGAAAAACAAAATGTTGCCTTTTTCCCTAGTTTTTGGTCTTTAGTCATGGTAACCACCTCTTGAGATCTAACGACCAAGATCTGATCTTGGACCAATGAGATCTAAGTCTGATAATAAATGCTCATTATTATCTCTTTAAATGATTTTTAATGCATGCACTCCATTTAAATACGCAATGAAACATTAATACTAACTACACTTTATTTCTCATAAAGTCACCTTTTTAACTAGAATACATGAAGTCACTTTTAATTAAAAAGTCACCTGTCATTATTTTTTAATTAAAACCACAAACACACTTTATAAAGTGACTTTATCTCACATAAGTACATCTTGCTTTTATAAAGTGACTAGGGACCACATTAGACACTTTTCCACCCCTTGGCATCCGAAGTGGAAAGACACTTGCCTTGGTACAATTTTTTAACACTCCCTCTTACCGAGGAAAGTGTTTGCCACAACTCCTAACTTGTCCCTGAAATGATTGAACTTGCCTCTTCCCAAGGACTCCGTGAAAAGATCTGCCACCTACTCCTTAGTAGGAATGTACTGGAACTCCACTGCACCTCTCTAGACATAGTCATGAATGAAGTGGTACTTGATCTCAATGTGTTTTGACTTGTCGTGAAATATTGGATTCTCCGAAAGCTTGATGTAGCTTTGATTATCACAATAAATCATTGTCGGCCTCAACTCCTGACCAAATAAACCAACTAGCAACTTGCGAAGCCAAATGGCCTCACAACTGGCTTGATTTGCTGCCATATATTCCGCCTTTGTAGAACTCGATGCAATTGACTTCTGTTACCGACTGAACCAAGACACTGTTGTTGAGCCTAGACTGAAACAACACTCGAATGTACTCTTCTGGTCCATCACACATCCTGCCCAATCATAATTTGTATAGCCAACCAAACTAACTCCATCTCCTCTCCTATAGTCCAGACCAAAATCTGTTGTACCACACAAATATTGTAAATTTTCCTTTAATATTCAAACTAGGGCTAACAGTGCATGCAAAATCTCTACTGATAACCACATATGAATATCTTTTACAGTATGCAGCGGAATATGAAACTGAGAAATAAATCACATCACATCACAATAATGACACAATTATTTTGGGTATGGAAACCCTCGGAAAAACCCAATATGGGAAAATCGGTGCAACAATCAGATATAGATTTTATTATGAGAAAATATGGATTGTTACAATCACTACAAATTCACCCAAACTTGGCGAATGCAGCTACACTGCGGAATCACTGGACAAACCCCTAGCTAAACCTCAACACCCTCCTGCAAGAGTGTACAACCCAATTGTACAGCCTCACACGTGTGGATTCGTACGGCCATACGACTGTATGTTTGCTGTACAGAATCTGTACGGTCTGTACGACAACTGTACAGAATCCATACGGAATAGTACAACCTCCCTCTACAGCTCTTGCCCGTCGATTTGTGTGGGTTCTGTCCGCTTGGTGAACCTGCTTCTCGATCCTCCGTCTTCCTAGCTAAATCTTCTGTTTGACTTTCTCCTTGTCTGTATCCTATCTCTGTCGGAATACAAGTGTGTGTGTCCTCTCAACCAGTTGACCTCTCTTATATAATTTTAGGTAAAGCAAAAACCTTAATTTCACTTTCACTTAAAGTCAATAATTAATTAGATCACTTTAATTATTTTCCAAAGTAAACTTAGGAAAAATAATTAAATACAACTGGTTTCCTATTGAAAAATAATTAAATACAACTGGTTTCCTAGTTTAGAGTCTTTTTCATGCAAGGACACTTGCATGCAGGAAGACCTTCCTTGTTGCTGCTAATCTAACACTCCCTCTCAAAGAGGAAGGGATTCGATAGCAACCCAAACTTATCTCTGAACTTCACAAAACTCTGTCTGCAAAGTGCCTTGGTGAAAACGTCTGCCACCTTCTCATCTTTCTGTATGTACTCGAACCTAATGGTTCCTCTCTGAACACAATCTCTCAAGAAGTGGTACTTGATGTCTATGTGTTTGCTTCGGTCATGGAACATTGGATTCTTAGATAGCCTGATGCCACTCTGATTGTCACAGTGAACTACTGTAGCCTCTAGCTCACACTCGAACAACCCTGAAAGTAACTTCCTGAGCCACATACCCTCACAAGCAGCCATGCTGGCTGCCATGTACTTAGCCTCTGCCGAGCTCAATGCAACTGACTTTTGCTTCTTGCTGAACCGAAACACAACCCCTGATCCAATGCTAAAACAACAACTTGAAGTGCTCTTCCTGTCCTCTACACATCCTTCCCAGTCAACATCTGTGAATCCTGCTAACTGTACACTCCCCCTGCGCTCATAAACCAATCCATACTCCACTGTACCTCTGATGTAGCGTGAAGTATGTGCTTTGCAGCTGTCCAATGCACTCTCCGAGGGTCCACCATGAACTGGATCAAAGAGTTGACTGCAAATATGATGTCTAGTCGAGTGTTGACCAGATACATAAGCGATTCGATAAGCTGACGATACAAGGTAGGATCAAATTCGTCTGACCCTGAAGCATCAATCTTCCTTCAGTTGGAAACTAGAGGTATGGCCATAGGTTTGTAGTCCTCCATCCTGAATCTCTTCAAGATCTCAACTGCATACTTCCCCTGTCCAATGAAGAAGCATCCATCTTTCTGCCAAACCTCCAGGCCCAGAAAGTAATGCATTAACCCAAGGTCTTTCATCTCGAACTCCACTGCAAGGTTGGACTTGCAGTCTCCAATTAGCCTCTCATCTCCTGTCAAAAAGAGATCATCCACATATAAGACTAGTAGGAGAGGCACCTCGCCTGTCAAGAAGTACAGGTTGTGGTCAACCTCACTCCCCTGAAATCCCATCTCCCGTAGATAGCTGTCAATCCTCGAGTACTATGCTTGAGGTGCCTGCTTGAGCCCATAAAGAGCTCGATGCAGTCTGCATACATGCGTCTCCCTGTTCTCCACATCAAACCCCTATGGCTGCTCAATACACTCCTCCTCCTCTATCACTCCGTTGATGAAGGCAGTCTTGACATCCATCTGATGGACACGCCAACCCATCTTAGCTGCTAGCGAGATAATGGTCCGAATGGAAGAATACTTGGCAACAGGGGCGAAGGTCTGCTCATAGTAAATACCCTCCTTCTGTGAAAGTCCCTTTGCCACGAAGCGTGCCTTGTACTTCTCCACGCTCTCGTCTGCTGCATGCTTCACCTTGTAGATCTATCTGGATCCCACCACTTTTTTCCCTTGTGGCCTCGGCACAACCTCCCATACCTGGTTTTTCATAATGGAGTCATACTCCTCAACCATAGCCTCTTGCCACACATCATGTTGTGCAGCGTCCCCGAAGCTGGAAGGTTCAGAGTTAATCAACTCTGTCATCAGTGCCATATAACTAAGCCTATTTGGTGGTACGCTTCGTCTAAAAGATCTCTGTGGAGGATCAACCTGCCTGGAATCCTATACTGTGGACCTAAACCACTTAGGCCTTGGTATAGTGTCAACTTGCCGTAACTACTAGATATCCATCTCCTGCTGCAGCTCATCCTCCAAGTCAATGACTGTAGGATCCTATCCACCTGACTCCCTCTGACCTCCAGAACCTGTGCTCTGTGTTTGTACCTGTACCTGTACATCTGGCTCCTCCAACTTGACCCCTGACTCCTGTGCTGGCTGCGGCTCTGCTGGTAAGTCCAAATATCTCCACAAGGCCTTGTCCTCATCGAATTGGACATCCCTGCTCACAATGATCCTCTTGCAAGCAGGAATGTAACTCTATATGCCTTCGAAATCTCCCTGTATCCAACAAGTAACCCCTTCTCTCCAGAAGGGTCCAACTTCTTCCTATTGTCAGCATGAACATGACAATAGTAGACACTTCTAAATATGTGAATGTGACTCACATCTGTCCGAGTGCCTTTGAAGACATCCTCTGGTGTCTTCCTCCCCAAGGCTGTGTGGGTACACCTGTTCTGAATGTATATTGCAGTCCTGTATGCCTCGACCTAGAGGAATAGTGGTAATC
The DNA here is from genome assembly GCA_001517045.1 of Pseudotsuga menziesii. Taxonomy (NCBI): domain Eukaryota; kingdom Viridiplantae; phylum Streptophyta; class Pinopsida; order Pinales; family Pinaceae; genus Pseudotsuga; species Pseudotsuga menziesii. The sequence goes on from LPNX011222865.1 coordinate 13,029, forward strand.
CCTGATTAAATAGCATGGCCTTGGCTGCTCCAACCATAGTCCTGTTCTTCCGCTCTGCAACTCCATTTTGCTGTGGGGTATGGGGCACAGTGTGCTCCTTCTTGATCCCCTCAGTCGAACAATACTCCATGAACTCATTGGAAGTGTACTCACCCTTGTTGTCTGTCCTCAACACCCGATTCTTCTTTCTTGTTTGGTTCTCCACGAGAGTTTTGAACTGTCGAAACCTCTTAAAGACCTTTGACTTGGCCTTCAGGAAATAGATCCAGGTCTTCTTGAAATAGTCATCAATGAAGATTACGCAGTAACTGTAACCACTAAACGAATGGACACTCATAGGTCCGCATACATCAGAATGCACGAAGTCCAAGGGCTCCTTAGACTTGTGCTCACTCTATGGGAACGACTTCTTGATGTTCTTCCCCAAATCACAACCCTTGCAGTGGTTATGCTTTTCCTCCTATACCTAAGGAACTCCAATGATTGCCTGTCTCAAATGCTTCAGTGCTCCATGGTATAAGTGTGCCATCCTCCTATGCCACAACTCACCCTGACTGCTGCTGCTGTTGACTAGAGCCTGTTACCTACTCAGTCATTCTTAGTCAGTGTTATCAAGTGAGCCTGGTGAACCGGACAAAGATGTTTGTTCGGACTTCAGAAGACCTTCAGACTTGCTTCTGGGAAGTGTTTTTTTTATCTACCACATGTTCATACCCCCCTGGGGGAGTTGTAATAAAATGTTCTAGCATGGTAGTGTCTGTAAAAGACTCGGTCTCCTGGACTCATTTATCAATCCGATCAGCGTAGAGTGTTTTTTCCCTTGGTTATTATTGGTTGTTGAATAAACGACTGATAATTTCTGAGTTTTTCACTCAATACCTCCAAAGTTGGGGTGGTCAGCTTGACATTTAGGCCTATTGAGGTAATTAGAGTCTGTGTGTCAATGTATAAACATGCTAGGCATTATGGTCGAGTCATATGAACATATGCTAAGTACCCCTAGGTTTTGTTTTTTTTTTAATTTTTAATTTTAATTTTTCCACAAAATTAGGCTATTTTTAATAGTCTAAATGGAAAAATTGGTCTTGTAATAAAAGTGGGGTTAAAAGTCAGTTGCAGTCATGGGGGTGCTCAATTTCTAACTCAGAGCACCCGGTAAACCCATAAACCCACTTTTCCTAAGTTTTGAGTGATTTTTCCATCACTCAGGTAAGAAAATCCAAAAAAATCAAATATTAATTAAATAATGGAGCAAATCCAAGTTTCTAAATCAGTGGTGTTTCCGCCTTACACACACTTGGGTCACGTGGCAGAAATCTTCAAGCCACTCGGTGTGTCCTTGGGGGCAAGTCTTGAGTCAAGGCTGTCACCTTGTTCTTGACTCCTCCATTTAGGCCCAACTCCTAACGAAGCCAAGGGGGGTAGACCCTATTGAGTTACTAAGGCTAAATTACTTAGTAAGGTGATGTTGAACTGAATGAGTTACTTAGGAGTTTGAAATTTAACCATGAACAACTATAGAGGACAGGATACAAAAATGAGCGCACGAAAGCACAATGCTGAGACACAATATAAATATATAGCAAGAAAATAACCAGTGCCTTAAAAATGGAGTAAAAAAGAAATCAATATACTTGCATGTGCTTAGAGTGAATGTTTTGCAATTGCCTCTTGGTACGTTTTAAGTTAATGTGAAAATATGAGTTGATTAAAATTAGGCGAAGGGGTGGACTCCAGATATACCCGAGAGTACTTGGAGTATGTCCAAAACTAAACCTTCACGGCTACCCGCAAGGAACATGTGGGCTGAATGGAGTCTCTGGGGCTATTGTTCATAATGCACCCGTTAGGGTGTGATAGAGATCAGCGCCTCGAGGTCACTTTTTCAGAAGTTCCTACTTCCTTTGGGTATTTTGCCACCGTAATGGTTTGATCTAGGTGTTGGACTTTCACCTGATGGTTTGTCAATTTGGCAAAGTGAATCCTAATTATACTAGTCACTCAAATGCTTTTGATACAGCTTGACTGATCGGACGAACCACAGCCAAGTGCAGAGCATACACATCGGAGTCTTGTCAATTTTAGTAAATTTTGAGATGGCTGTTCTTGTTAAAAAGAAAACCCTCCAGGAACCTCTTTCGGTCCAAGTGGACCTCAATCGGGGAATCAAGGAGGGGTTGATTTTATTATCGTTACTGAAACAAATGATGATAGCAAATGAAACGTAAAAAGATGAGCAAACCACAATTTTCTAATTAGACCACCATGAACCTTTCTTCACCTTTCGGCTCAAAAGGAGGCTCGTGGGGTAAGTATTAAAGTTACTTTGAAAACAATAGAAATGGAATATGGAATTGATTTTATGTCAAAGTATACTACCCTGCAGATTAATACTATGCTAGATTGAAAAAGATGAACGAAAAGCAAAAAAAGACACGGACGCAAATCCCCCCAGGGGGGATGGGGAATGGGCTCGAAAGAGCCTATTCAAAAATTATTTTTATTACCAGCGGTTATAATATCAGCAAACAGATATGATGCCTCTTGATTCTTATATAGAATTAAATCAAGAGCTTACAAAGTGCGAAAATTAAAGATTTCAGTCAAAAAGGGAGACCCCTGGGGGGATTCAGAGGCCCAAAAGTCACTTTCGAGCAGCAGCTCCTCCTTTTTTTTGTTATGCCTGCTAAAAACCAACAAGCTTATTAGACTGAAAGATGCCCAAAAGCACTCTGAAAGTACCTTTGGGTCAGCTTATTTTTAACCAAAAAATGCTAAGTAAAAACTAGTTAAAAAAGGTAAAAAAGGAACCAAGGAAAGCAACCTTTCCTTGGGATCTTGGCTTGCCTTTTAGGCAGCCAATATGATGTGCACTGATTGCTAGATTTATCTTTTATAATAGCAAACAGAAATCTAATGCATGCAAGCTACCAATTTTCTTTAAAATTTCATGCAAAAAGGACGATTTCCCTAAAGCTAGATCTAGAATGCTTATGAAACCTTTTAAGAGCAAGATCTAGACTATGGGCTTTGAGAAGATAGATCTATGTTAAATTTACTTTTAAGATGATAGATCTAAACAATATCAAAGTTATGGACAAAGTAACCGGGTAAAAGAGTTGATTTTGAGGGAGGAGAGGAGGAGAGAAATGCTGGTAGCCTTGAAGATCCACAGTGGAGCTTTCAGGTGGAATGTCGAGGGACTATGCCTTTGGAAGGTTTTGGAGAGAGTGAAGAAGCAAACTAGATCAGCATCCTCTCCAATCTAGGAACCTGCAGCTCAGTTGAAATAAAAAAATCTTTCCGAAAAACTTGTGAGATCCGATTAGTACATACACAGAGATTCAGAATAACATGCATATAAGCGTATAGAACATGCTGAATCTAGATCTCTAAACATGCATCAAAGGAAAGAGATGGCCAATAAACTTATTGAAAAGCACCTTTCCTATCAAGATTATAATAAGCTTATTATCAATCTTAACAACGAATCCACAAGCAATTAGCAAATTATGAACACAGATACAGGTTACCTCAGTAAAAAGATGGCAATGATCATCCACACATACAATGGCACAACACCGTCTTGCCTCCAAAGCTTCTCTTTATTTCAAATGAACAATAACAACAATACAATAGTAGCAGCACCTCAATCCCAGTTCTAACTAGCTTGGAAGAGGCTGCTGTGCTTGGATATATAAAAAAACTAGGAGATCCAGCCCAGGGGGGGCGCAAATCCCAAGGAGACAGATCAAATCAGCTGATGGAGAGTCAATCAATGCAGATCTGAAGCTGAACTGAGCCTACTTGTCAACCGGGGGCTTGATTGAGATGACACATCAACCCATAAACCGACACATCAGTCCATAGAGCATCCAGGAGAGTCCACACGTGTGGATGAGATAGAGAGGGCGCAATTCCCCATAAAGACTTGCTGAAGATCAACTCTGGATCTGATTTGATCACCTCCTTTAGTCAAGGATTTGTCAGATCCAGTCAATCTGCTTTAGATCTGACTGATTTCAATCAAATCGGCTGAGAATCCACTGATCTATGATTTTGGATTTGCTCCATTATTCATCAATTTATTAATTAAAATAATCAATAATTGATTTTTGGGGCTTTCTGACCTAAGTGATGGAAAATCACTAAAAACTAGGAAATAGTGGGTCCATGGGTTTACATGGTGCTCTTAGCGTGAAAATGAGCACCAACATGACTGAAATTGATTATTTGGCACACTTTTATTACAAAATCAATTTTTCCAATTAAATTATTAAAAAATAGCCTAAGTTTTGGAAAAATTAAATTTTTAATAAAAAACATTGAAAAAACTAAAAAATTGAAAAATTGAAAAAACCTAGGGGGACTTAGACATGTTCATATGACTCGACCATGATGTCTAGCATGCTTATACATTGACACATAGACTTTAATAACCTCAATAGGCCTAAATGCCAAGCCGACCACGCCAGCTTTGGAGGTATGGAGTGAAAAACTCAGAAATTATCAGTCGTTTATTCAACAACCAATAATAACCAAGGGAAAAAACACCCTGGGCTGATCGGATTGACAAATAAAGTCTAAGAGACCGATTCTTTTACAGACACTATCATGCTAGAACATTTATTACAATTCCCTCATGGGATATGAACATGTGATATAGTACAACAAGCACTTCCAAAGGTCTTCTGAAGTCCGAATAAGTTATCCTTGTCCGGTTCACCAGGCTCACTTGATAAAAAACCACTAAGTACAACTTAGGTGGTAACAAGTGGGATTTGCTCCGATTTGATTGAAATCAATCTCATTGGCTTCGTATTGACTGGGAGTTATCATTCCTTGACTGAAGGCATTGATCAAGGCTGAAGAGGAGCTTAACTGGCTCACGTAGGTCTGAGGGTTGCGCCCTCTTTCTCTCTCCTTCACACGTGTGGATCAATTTGGCAGTTGTTTGATGGGTGGGTCAGTTCACTGAGTGAGGTGTCACTCCGATTTGTAGTTCCAGTCCAGTTAGACTTAGTTCATCATCAGATCAGGCTCGGCTTAACTCTCCATCAATTGTAGTCTCTCCTTCAGTCAGGCATGCGCCCCTCTTGGCCAGTCTGGCTATAAATTGAAGCTGCCATTCCCTTTTTGAAGCTAGTTCGAGTTGGAGAGAATAGGATTGCTATTGTAATACTATTGTAATCTTTTCATTGCTGGAATAAAGAAGTTTTGGAGGCTAAATGGTGTAATGCTCTCATGTGTTTGGAATAAGCATTGTCTTGCGGCTATTGATGTTGCTGGTTTTTCTCTCAATTTCTGCATCTGAACCTTGTCTGTCTTGAATGATTCAGCTGAATCAATAGGAGTGTAGTTGGGCAAGTAAGATTACTTGTTTTTCTGTATCTCATAGCATATGTGTTTGAAGATCTAGCTTATACATGTTTAATAAGTTTATTTGCATGTAATTATTGTCTCTTTTTCATATATATATATCCAGATCTCATAAGGTTTTGTGCAAGGTTGTGTGTTTAGCTTTCAGGTGGCAAGGATTGGACGAGCTGTGGATCTAGTTTGACTCCACTGTACATCCGACATTTTTGTGAAGGCATTGCCCCTCTGTATTCCACTAATAAGTCTGCCTTGCAGATCTATTCAACAGCAGGCCTTTCCCCTTCTCTTCCTCCATTTTATTAAAATCAATCTTCCAGTTACTTGTTCATCCTCTTATGATCATATCTAATTCTAAAAATTGCTTATATATTGTTAGATCTAGTTCCTAAGAGTCTTGTTGCTTAGATCTGAAATTTCATAAAGAATATCATATTTTAAAGATAGATCTAGGTGAAGAAATTCCTTTTTGCAAGTAGCTAAATCGTAGATCTAAAGCTTGCTCATAAGGTAGATTCTTTTTTCGTTCTTTAAAGATTTAAATTCTGCAAGAAAGTGCACATCATATTGGCTACCCAAAAGGCAAGCCAAGATCCCAAAGAAAGCTTGCTTTCCTTGGTTCCCTTTGCAAAACTACACTGTTCCTTTTTATTTTAACAATTTTTAACTTAGTCTTTTTTTGGTAATTAGTGTGGTGACCCAAAGCACTTTTAAAGTGTGTTTGGGCATATTTGATTTTAATAGCTTGCTGGTTTTTAGCAGGTTTAACAAAAAAGAGAAGGAGACTCTGCCCGTTTTCCGACTCTTGGGCGAACCGGAGCTTCCTGGAGGCTTCCCCCACTGCTGTGCTTCCTTATTAGGCTTGTTGTAAGCTTGGTGTAAACCTTTGGATCCCAGATAACAAGGACCAAAGTGCAATTAGTTTGCTGATATTGTAACCTTTAATAATAAATAATCACTTCGAGTAGGCTCTTTCGAGCCCACTCCCCATCTCCCCTGGGGGGATCCGCGTCCGTTTAATTTTTTTGCACTTTTTTTCTATTTTTTGCTCTAGCTTAGTCTTGTTGTGCAAGATTGTATACTTTGATCATATTTGTCATTATTCCATATTTTGAAATCAAAGTAATACTAATACTTACCCCACGAATCCCCGATTGAACCGAAAGGTGAAAGAGGATCGTGGTAGGATTAATTAGAAAACCTATGGTGTGTGTATTTTGCTTCTATTTTCATTGTTACTTTTCACAAGCAAGCAGTAAAATTAACCCCTCCTTGATTTCTCGATTGAGGTCCACTTGGACTGAAAGAGATTCCTGGAGGGTCTTTTTTTTAACAAGAACACGCTCTTAAAATTTACAAGACTCTGGTTTGTATGCTCTGCACTTGGCTGCGGTTCATTCGATCAGTCAAGTTGCATCAAAAGCAACGCGAGTGACTAGAATAATTAGGATTCACTTTCTCAATTAACCACCGCAGGTGAAAACCAATGCCTCGATTAAACCGTAAACGGTGTCAAAATACCCAAAGGAAGTGGGAACTACTGGATAGTGACCTCGAGGCGCCGATCTCTGTTACATCCTAGTGGGTGTATTACGAACATAGTCTCAGAGACTCCATCTAGCCCACACATTTCTTACGGATAGCCGTAGCGGTTGTTACTTTTGGATATACTCCAAGTACCCCTCGGGTATATCTGGAGTCCCCCCCCCCCCCCCCTGCCTAATTTAATTCACTCATCTTTTCACATTAATTTAAAACGTACCAAGATACAATTGCACAACATTCACTCCAGCACTTGCAAGCACTCTTAATTATTTTTTGACTCCATTTAAAGGTATTGGTCAACTGTTTATTTCTTTCAATCTATACGTGATTGGGTGTCATATCGTGCTTATTTGTGATTGTCTCATCATGTTATCTGTTGTTTACAATTGTTAAATCAAAACTCCTAAAAAACTTACTCATTTAATACTATCATCATCTAAGTAACCAGCCTTAGTAACTTGTAGGGTCTACCCCCCTTGGCTTCGTTAGGAGTTTGCCTAAATGAAGGAGTCAAGAACAAGGTGACAACCTTGACTCGAGACTTGCCCCCAAGGACACACCGAGTGGCTTGAAGATTTTTTCCACGTTCCCCCCTAGGTGTGTGAAAGGCGGCAACAGAGCCTTTGCAGGCTCAAAGTGTAGTCTGTACACTTTCCCGCTCCTCCTGCCAATCCCCAATCCAACCTCCTATCTGACCCCTTGGGTCTGATATATACTCTATGGTCACGGAACTTCATCTGATATCCCTTGTCCTCCAGAGTGGAGTCTGATATAAGGTTCTTTGTTAGTTCTGGAACATACAACATATCAGCAAAACTGAGGGGTTTACCATACTCCCTCTCAAATGAAACAGTGCCAAATCCTTGTGTTTGATACTGTGCATCATCACCCAGCTCAACGTGGATCCCTGTTTCGCCCTCTTGCAAGTCTCTGAAGAATCTCTTCTGTCCAGTCATGTGACTAGATGCTCCACTGTCGATGTACCATATGCTGCTCCCTGTGGTGTTTGCCATGCAAGCTATCAAGCATAACTCCTCATCGAAGTTCCTGCCGAACTCATCCACCTCTGCAGATCCAACCATCTTAGTGTTACTCTTATTCTTCTTGTCTAGGCACTGGGAGGCAAAGTGTCCTTGCTCGTGGCAGATAAAACACTTGACCTTTGACACGTCAAGGTTCTTCTTACCATCCATCTTTCTCTTTGCTTTACCATTGCTCTTCCCTGTAAGGGCCAGAGCCTCCTCATCCACAATCTATGGGGCATTGCTGGATGAGCCTGATCCTTGACCCATGCGGGTCTCCTCCTGCACAAAGTTATCCCATAGTCTCTGCTAATCAGGTAGCTTTTCCCCAGCCACAAAACCTTTGATCAAAGGTGTCCCATGGCTTAGAGAAGCCATTAAGGGCTATCCGAACTAGATCCTCATCCTCAGTCTTAGAGCCAACAACTCCAAGCTCATCCCTGATCTGTGTGAGCCTTGTGAGATAAGGCACCACTCCTTCTCCCTTGGCCATCTTGGTGCTGCGCATCCTCTTTTGCAACACCATCTTCCGGTTCTCGTTCTTGCTTTGGTACAGACTTTCCAAAGCCTTCCACATCTTTAATGCGGTCTTCTTACTAGAAAGGTGAGGGACTATATGGTCCTTCACTCCATCCATGATAATCAACATGGCTCTAGAATCAATCTTATTCCAAGCTGCTAAATCTGCCAGATCTGTGGGTGCAACCTTCGTAGAGTCAATGCTCCTCTGCATCACTGACATCTAGGATTCTTGCGATCCTTTCTTTCCATGTAGGAAATTTTTGAGCACCCTAGAGTCTATCCTCAACTCTCAACTGCATGGCCTTAGTGAAGTGTTACTTGTAAAACCCTAGATCTCCAATCTAAGTTTGTGTCTTCAATAGATCTGCCCCTGATCTATTACTGCTGCTGTAAATCTCTCAGCTTTAGCTCATTAGAGCTTTGATACCATGTAAATTTTCCTTTAAAGCACAATTAGGGCTAAAACAATATATTTAAATTTAACCGAAATAACCACACATGAACTTCTTTACAGTATGCAACGGAATATAAAACAGAGAAATCACAACATCACATTACAATAATGACACAATTATTTTGGGTATGGAAGCCTTTGGAAAACCCCAAGATGGGAAAACCGGTGCAATAGTCAGATATAGATTTTATTATGAGAAAATATGGAACGTTACAATCACTGCGAATTCACCCAAACCTGGCGAATGTAGCTACATGGTAGAATCACCGGACAAATCCCCAGCTAAACCTCAACACCCTCCTGAACATAAGCAAAAATGCATTTGAAGTAAAAGACATATGCAGATGTATAATGCAGGAAAACACAACGGAAGTAAATCTCTACTTGAACCTCTAGCAAGCATTCAATACATTCATAATAATTCTTAAAACAAATACATTGCAGAATTAATACAAGAGAGTACTTATCTTGAAAATAAGCTGCCCCGAGCAACTAGCTATGCCGCTGCAACGTTCCACCCAACCCTAGGCCAGTTGTGCTCATCAATCTCTCAACACAACTGCCACCCTTGAGCTGGGCATGATTTCTACAAGGAAAAAGGGGACAACAGACTCACACATCGCCAAATATGCACCAAGGTTCAACCAAGCCAATCCACAATTGGGTTTATCAGGTTGCTAAGGCAGTGGAAAGGAAGAATTGCTAAGCTAGTGAGCTTAACCACAGAGCTATGGATACCTCTACAAGATCTATCTAGCTTGGCCTCCATAATACCTACACACCCAACACAAGGAAGTATTCCCTTCACTGCTACACAGTCCCTCAGGCCATACCTTTCATTCTAGTGTTCTCCAAGGTGTGCATAGAAGAGTAACCAACCCCTTTTGATTTTTTGTGAGGTTCCTCTCTTCACTAGGTTTATCAAGCCAAGTCTGGTCTTCTTCCACTCCTAATTCTTACTCACAATTCAGACCAAAACAAGGATGCACATAACAACAAAACACAAGTGCTGGGTATGAAGAAAAACGTTTTGGCTATGGGATGCCCAAGATGGGGTTTCCATTAGTCTCAGAAGTCGTGGGCAACCAAAAACGAAATGGTAGATGGGGAATCAACCCTAGGAGAGCAAATTCAATTTCAGGAAACGTTTATGGGCCTTACAGGGGTAGAAATGACCTCTATAAACCCCCAAATCGTGAATCTCTTCTTCCCATCCATTGTGCAACACAAAAACGGATTTCTAGCCATGGAAAAGTGAAGGAAATGCAGAAAAACGTGAAGAAAATGCCCTAGCTAGCTCCAACTGCCTAAGGAAGTGAAAATCATGGGTGAGGAATGGATTGGGCACACATTTCTTGGTGTTTTCTTGCCCCATAAGAAAAAAAATACGATTTCTAGAATTCATGGCTTGCCCATACACGAAATTGGCTGCCATACCTCTCCATTCCCAATGCATTAACTGCCTCAACCAACTCTTGGAAGAATTAAATGATTGGGTGCATAAATCAAAATGAGTAGTTGAGGACTTATGGGTTCTCTCATTGACTTTTGGCTTAACACTAGTGGCTCAAGGGTTTGAATAATTTCCCTTCCTATTCCTTATGAAAATCATGCCCCCATCTCTTGTTGCATTGCATAGTTAGTTGTGGGTATTTTATTAAATTACATATTCACACGATGTCTCAATTTATATTGTGCTTGGCTAGCACGAGAACCATAGGATGTAGCCTAACAAGGCCCCACGGTCACTTTCTAGTAGTTCTCGCTTCACTTGAATTTTCCCACTAACGAGTAATTTTGAGTAAGTGCCGAATTTTCACTTTTGGAATTAATTGAAGTGTTAGACTAATTACTAGTCACTCCAATCCCTTTCTGATTGTCCCACTGATCTAGTCAATGGTCTGTAGTGTTCACAAGAGCATATGGGTATTGAAGCCTTGTTTATTTTAAGAGTTTTAAACTTTAAATATGAGTGGATTAAAATCTCAGTACCGATACTCTCGTTTCCAAGAACATGGTCGGATTTGTTAATTTTAATGCAAGAAAGTAAAAACTTGAAAAAATAAAAAAATAAAAAGCGACGTGAATCCCCCCTGGGGGATGGGGTGCGGGCACTTAGCTGCCCGTTTGTTTCTCTTTTTACAATGATTATGATAAGAATATTTGTGTTTCTTTGTAGGATAGGAAACACAAATTTACAAGATCCGAGGCTTTAAAAAATTGGCCACAAAAGAAGTATAAGATGAGGTATCTCTGGATAACTTAGATCTTCAAAATTCGCCAGAGTGCCTCTCTACTCGATCACCTTTTGCTGCAAAACAAGTAAACATAAGCCAAAGATTCTAGATAATCATTTAAAAGCATAGAAAATTGAACAAAATTTTCGAGTACTTTAAATATATAAAATTTTAAATGCCAGATTAATACTTGTTTAGAAGCTAGATCTTATAAAATATTACTTTTTAAAATCAAATCTGAACTGATAAGTGCATATGTAAATCATATTAGTGTGATGTTCTCTAATATATTAATGAGATTTAACTATACACGAAGAACTAGTAATTGAAAAGAAGCTTAAAATTTATGTCGGAAAGGTATCCCCAAGCTTGAAAGATAAGCAAAGAAAGGAATGGAGATGTCTACAAAGTGTTGTCGGAGGGATGCCGCATTTTCTTCAAGAACTACTGAAGGAGAAGTAGAGCTAACACGCTCATCCGGACCTCTAGCTTAGGCAACTTGTAAAAACTCTACAAAACTTGCAAAGGGGATTAAATGCCGGTATTACCCAATAACAGATACTTAAAGGAAATATGAATTCAAGCAAGAATAATCATAAACTCATAACCATTCTATTACAAATAACAATAACAAGTAATCATGAAAGTATTACTTCCTATCTTACTAGAACACAGTTCCCTTCAAAAGCCAACAATCCCGAATATATACAAGTTGGCAAAAAAGATAGAGATTACCTCAATATTTGCAACACCCCGGTTTTGACCCCATGGTATTAAAATTGTACATGATGTATATATTGTATTTAAATCATGGCGAGGAGCTCAAGGCCAAGGCCCTGCCATTGATTTGGTGTTTTGTGTATAGGCGATCAGGATCGATGCCTATGGTTTCTTGTACTGGTCGAGCACAACACATTTTGGAATATCATGTAAATTTGCGATTTAATAAAATACCACAACTAGCTATGCATTGCAACGTGAAAGAGATGGGGGCATGATTTCACAAGGAATAGGGAGAGGGAGTTATCCCAGCAGATGCCATGTGAGAGATTGCGGGTCCAATCTTCACAAAACCCGGTCGAATCAGCAGAAAAACCTTCGCTGATCTGTCGTCCAACTCACCCAGGCGGACTCAAGCTTGGAACAAATTCTTTTGGATAAAAATTTCGTGCCCGCTCACTGATGTTAAACAACTTGCTAGTTGAATCAGCGGAATTTTGGTGGACCGTCGGATATGTGTCCCCACCAGATCAACGGTGGACTTCAAATTTGGTGAAGCGGATTTCATAAGAATTCCGCATACATCAAGAGTTTTCTAAATCGAGCATCTTCATCCAGTGGAATTGTTGTGCGCCGTCGATCTATTTTGACGATCGATCTCAACCGTGGATCTGTTAAAGTTACCCATTCCTTAAGCTTGTCTACCTTGTTCGTCCTCTGTGCTCAATCATTCAATTCTTTCAGAAGATCGGTTAAGCCAGTTAATGCTTTGGGCAGTACAAGATATGGCAGTGGGTTTCGTAACTGAGCAAATCTGCAGTCTGGGGAAGCCGCATTCTTGCTTTGGAAGCAAGTAAGCACATGGATGCGTGCCAGTCCATCTTTTCCCTCAGTCGGGGAAGGTTTTGTTGCTCCTCAATGTTCATTGTTCATCATACACCTTATGCATTGTTCACTATTTGGGTGGCAGAGCGTTTTTTAGTGTAGCAGAGTATTGCTATTGCTACGTGTTTCTGTAAGTATTTTCCTTTGTCGAACCTTGGTTGTGGTTCTGTAGTGTTTCTCCTGTGTTATAGAGTGGTATGCAAACTTGTTGTCTTTGTTACAGAGTGGAGCCCTGTGTTACTGTGTCTCCCTATGGTTTGCTGTGATGTGCACCCTGGTTTGGGTCTGAACTGTATGCAAGACTTAGGAGTGGAAGAGACACCGAATGGGATTGATAAACCTAGTGCAGAGAGGAACCTCATAAAAAGATAAGAGTGGTTGGTGAATCTTCTATGCACACCCTGAAGAGCACTGGAAGGGAAGGCATAGTGCAAGGGACTGTGGAGCAGAGAAGGGGATGCTTCCTTGTGTTGGGTGTGTAAGTATTGTGGATGCTAGGCCAGATAGATCTTGTGGAGGTGTCCCTAGCTCTTGAATGAGCCACTAGCTTAGCCATTCTTCCTTTCCATTACCTTAGCAGCATGATAAACCCAAAGGAGATTGGCTTGGCTGACAACCCGATAAACCCAATTGTATATTGGCTTGGCTAGGCAGCTTGATAAACTCGATTGGATATTGGCTTGGCTGGGCAGCCTGATAAACCCAACTGGTAGTTGGTTTGGCTGTGTCTTGTTGTGCATTTTGGCCATGTGTGTAATCCTTGGCTGGACAACCTGATAAACCTAACTGTTAGTTGGCTTGGCTGTGTAGCCTGATAAACCCAACAGTGTTTGGCTTGATTGCTTGCAGCCTGACAAACCCAATTGTGTGTTGGCCTGTTGGCTTGGCTGGACAGTATGATAAACCCAACTGAAGGTTGGCTTGAATGTGTGTGATATGATCTGGTTGTGTGTGAGTCTGATGTTCCCTAGTTCCTTGTGGAAATCATGCCTAGCTCGGGGGTGGCAGTGGTGTTGAGAGATTGATGAACACACTGCCCTATGGTTGGGTGGAACGTTGCAGCGACATAGCTAGTTGCGGGACAACTTCATCTTCAAAGATAAGTATTTTGTTGTATTATTTATGCAATGTATTTGTTTATGAATATGCTGAATATGATGAATGCTTGTTAATGATTTCAGTAGAGTTACTGTTGATTAAATGTTCCTGAATTTGCATATGTATATGCCTTGTATGTTTCATTGCATTTTGCTTATGATCATAGAGGCTAGGAGCCTGGTTATAGAGTCATTAGGCATATGACTTGAGCATTTCCGCACCTTGGAATTCACCTGCGGAAGGCAGGAGGTGGAAGAAATAAGTTGAAACAAGGCAGAATATTGGTTTTCCGCACCCCAGAATCCCCCTGCAGAAGGCAGAAGCAGAAAAACAGCCGGAGATTCTAAGGCAAAAGTGTGTTTTCCACACCTCGGGATTCGCTTGCGGAAGGCGGAAGGTGAGAGGTGGAAAATGGGAAAAAGGTCAACGTAGAATTTTGTCTTTCGGATTTTCAAGATCCGCTCTTGGAATGCGGAAGGCGGAAAGGCAGAAGGCAGAAGCCATAATGTGGCTGAATGATTCCGTCAAAAGTATGCTTCTGATTCCCGAGTTTCGTAGTGGAAGGCGGAAAGTGGCTAAATGATACCGTCAAAAGTTGAGATTTTGATTCCCGAGTTTCGAAGTAGAAGACGGAAAGTGGTTTGAATGACTCCGTTGCACATTATGTTTAGAGGTTCTTGGGTTCCACAATGGAGGGTGGAAGGTAGAAGGCGTAGTGCGGAAAGGACAGGTTTAGTGCAGGAGTGACCTTTCCGGTTACAGAGTGGATCTGTCAAGGGAAGAACAACTGTTACAGTGGTTTCTAAGCCTAAGAATGAATGTTAAAAGATGTTACATGACCCATGGCTGAGTTAAAGAGATAGTAAAAAGAAATTTTAAATTATTCCGCATATCAGTCAGGTGTATGGGCACCGGGTTCATGACATTGTGGTAACAGAGCGCAGTTGTAGTCGTGTTCCTCCCTTATATGTTGATGTAGAGGGGAGGGGACGTGACATTGTGGTATCAGAGCTATTGGTTACAACATTGGGCCTGGATGGGCCAAATGAATAGTTTTTAGAGCTATTGGTTCCACGGTGTTATCACCAACCTTGTAGTTGCCTGTGTGAGGTGGATCCAGGATGGATGGTAGAGGGGCAAGCAACTAAGGGCTGGAACCACGACTGCCTAGACTCCCAAATGGATGGTTGTCACGCCAATCAAGGCAGCCTTCACTTTATGTTATCCAAGTCCAAGACAACAATGGGGGAGACCCTGATCTGCTCCTGAGAGGAGAGATCAGACCTAGACACTAGAACAAATCAAATGTGGCTTTGAGATACGTAAGGTGTAAGGTAATAAAAAACTCTAGATCTATGGATGATAGTAGTAAATGGACTTGGGCTTTGGATAAGGGCTTCAGACATATGATGGTTGATCCAAAGTGACCTATGGGGGAAAATACTAGATCTAGGGTTGAGGTACTAACAACTGATGAAGATAACCACTGTATTGGGAAACGTAACTGAGACAGGGTGAGTAAGGACAGAGTTGGGACTGTCTAGTACCAAAGAGATAGACTCAGTGAAAGATATGAAATGCTAGGTTACTTGAGTTATCAAGGAGAGGTCAATTTTTAGGGAAAAGAGGTCAAAAAGGGGCTAGCGCTATGCTTGGAGATCAGTGCTTGTTCAGCCTTGGGTAATGGAGTCAGTATCAACACAACGTTTCAGTGAACCCACCTGGGATATACCCTGATCTATGGACCCAGAAAAGGATTTGTCCTGGAAGATTCAGGTTACAGGAAAACCAGCAGAAGGAGGCTTAGCGCTAGGGCTTGGGAGAGGCAGATCTGCAGCTCTAGAACCACCAGGAGACTATCAGCTCAGCGTTGGAGGGGAAATGAGATCAAGATAGCCTGATCTACAAACCCAAGTCAGAAAATTTCAGTAAAGATCAGATCTGGAAAAGTCAAGATCTGATGAGGGGGGCTAGGAGGCTGAAAATCAGTTTTTCAGATCTAGGGAAACCTGGAAGGAACTAGCTCAACGTTGGGGGTGTTCTGGAGTCCTCAAGCCCTGATCTATCAGCCTAGCTTGTCAGATTTCAGAAAAAGCAAACTCCGGAAAATTCCAATTTTCAGTGAGGGCGCTAGGGCCGTTTCAATCAAAAACTCAGATCTAGGTCAAACTGCCATTAATCTGGACAGCGTTGAAGGTGATTTGGACTGTGTGGGACCTGATCTATCTGTCTGTGAAGTCAGAAATCAGAAAAAGTCAAAACCATAGCAGGTCAAATTTTCAGTGGGGGGTTATGCAGTTTTCTGGCTAAAAATCAGATCTAGGTCAAAGCAGTAGGAGTTTGAATAGCGTTGCGGTAAATTTAGTGAAGGGGAGGCCCGATCTATGAAACCCAGAAGTGGTTTGGCTAAAGATCGGCCGATTCCTAGATTTAGTACTTTTTAGTATTTTAAGGATTTTCAGAAAAATGGAAGGAAAACAGGTACAATGGATTGAGATCTGCTAAGAGAAGAGAATTACCTATTAGATCGTACCTGGAAATGCTTGTAGAAGCCTTAACAGTGATGATCCTTGCTATCCCGATCAATTCTGGATGATCTACGTGATTTCTATGACGGATGTAAGCCCCAAGCCACCAATGCGCCCCCTACCCTGCTGAGCAAACGTCAACAATATCATATTTGCTAAGACAAGATAAAGAAACCAAATGCTATAGGAAAGTAAAAAGAAGTAATCATAGATCATAATGACACTAATGAAAACCCCCTGATCCAAGACGAAGATAACCGAATGAGTTGAGGTCCCCTTGCAAAAACGCTCCAGCCAAAACGCCCTGCTGTAGACAAGACAATGATAGCAGAAAAAATATAGATCTCACATGAATTTCCACAATGCTAGGAAGCAGAAGACTATCCAATCACCATTTGAGAACATCAGATGCAAAGCAGATCCAGAAAATATCCACGGAAAAATCTTTCTATTATTCAGATCCAAGAGCCAAAGACCCCTTACAAATGAGAAGCTCTCTCCTTTAAATAGAAATGAGAGAACCACAATCATAACTGAATCCTAACCACTTTCAAAACGAGTGGCTAAGATTAAAAGATAAAATATTCTAATCAATGGTTGAGATGAGCTCAACATACAATACATGGATCTATATAACTATAAAGTACCAAAGTGGACTAAAACACCCAACAAGAGGGTACCCCACTCAACAAGAAATAAATGAAGCACATGGTGGGTCCATGGAGTGTTAACTAACTCCCTATGGGTGCCCCATGGCACAATAAAATAATATAACATTTTAATTCTTTGACTTTGTGCCTCCTTGAGGAAATCGTGAGCCTCCCAAAAGCTCCAGAAAATAATATAAAATGCCCCCCAAAAAAGGTGTGGGCCCAATCAAGTGCTGCAACTGTTGGAGAAGGTGCGGAGGACATCACTCTCATCATCATGACTCATCTCATGTCATTTCCTTGCCTCAGTAGCGCAAATCGATTTCTTCAATAGCCATTTAATCATTTTTTAATCTACATCGGGAAACGCGAACTTGCCAAAACAGCCTCCTAGGGTGCTTGCGTTGTCAAACTGAGCCCATCAGGCTCTATGGGATGGGGGTACTATGGTACAAACAAGTGGCTGCACTCCGTATGTCCATACAATGCCCTAGGAGATCCAAATAAAACATCTCCTTGCTCAGACACATCATCCTGTGAAGCAAAATTGCATCAGAAAGGTAAAATGAGCTTGATCATTTCTGCAAGTGCCCAGAACTGAAAATAAACTGTCTCATCAGACTCAGAGAGTCCAAATCCATCTAGGGTGTATACTCATACCCTTTCCAGGTCTCTACTTGATCATCAACCATATCCAATAGACAATATAACCATCTGTAAATGATCAGATACCAATAATATAACTCAGACTATCATCCATCTGTTGCAAGTGTTATAAGGCTAAAACATGCTCTACAACTCATTTAAGCAACAATCACAACAAGTAGCAGTCATTTCACTGGCGGTACATCAACCAATACATATATAAGGCTTTATTTATTATTACTCAGACTTAGACTTTTAGGACTATACTCACTTCATAGTTGTAGTCCATTTGCTAGTGAAGGGTGACGGATGAAATTGACAAGGCTAAAGCAAATGATGACTTCCTACTCAACATCATAACACTTTGGATAATGGAAAGGGAATACTCACTATAACCAATGTCGGACAAACAACAACACAAGGAATGGCAGTGCCTCGCAAATGGGTGAGTTGTTTAGAGAGTGCTTATTCAACTTAGGCATCATGACTACATCAAGATTGATCCAAGTTCATTAGGATCATAATTTTATTCCATGACTTTTTTGGCCTATATGACCTTTTGGGACTTCACCAGTGCTTAGAAGCACAACTAATCGCAGCTTTCATCCTGGACATATTTATTTTTATAAGGTCAGCAATATTTGGATCTAGCATATTTTTAACCATTGCTTTTTTTGGACCTTTTCTTATACTCTTGAAGGAGTATTTTAGCACTTCATTGCTCTTGCCCTCTTTACATATGTTAAGAAACTTAGTCTTATAATATTCATTTTCCATGGGCGCATATTCAATATTTTCAATAGAGGTAGTACATGAGCTTTCAGTTTTAGCCAACAACATCTCAAGTGACCAAGGGGAGTTCTGCATAGTGCCAAACATCGGGACAACCGACCAGAATGATTTAGGCATACAATCCAACTTACCCAAGGCAAGTTTTGTCACCAACTAAGAGCCGAGACACAATATAAACAGGGAGGCTTGTACAACAAAAGTTCTAGCGAGGAAAAAGGTCCTCCATGCCATAAGTCAAGAAGTCAATCGGGTTGAAAACTAAACTGGAAGGTAATGGATGGGTGAAGACAATGAATGATGAAGCCAACACTAGCAAGCCAAAACAATGGTGGAATGACTACCTCTATTCCCCCTAAGGAGGGTAAAACCAATGAGTATAGATCAGGGACTTCAAAGTTAGAGTAGGGACATCAATACATAATACAAATACATCCAAGTCCATATAATTATGACCGCCAGATCATGACACCACATGTTAATACATGTCACTAAGATGAGTATAAGAGCAATGATAACCACAACACAATATAAAAAACTGAGTCATAATCATGCATATAATCCATCTGAAACATCATCTGTCCAATGAGAAAGCACCGATATAAATCTGGGCATCAATAACTACTCTGTAATCTAAATGACTACATCGGTCCTCAAATCTGAGTGTTTTGAGACTCAGTTTTGACATGGGAGAGTACAATAGTCCACAAATACAATAATGATCCTTCAAAACTGCTCATCTCAGCATCTCATATGTAAAAGATCTGGCTGAAAAATGTATTGTATCTGAAAAAATAGAATATGGTAGCATGGCTACTATATATGTGATAACACACGGTAAGTGGTTTTTGAATTCTGAGATTGTCTAACAAATGGTGTTTATTGACACATTTTTGCAGAGTCATAGTGTAGTTTGGAAAAGTTGGTTTTTGGCTCCGCCATGAGAACCTACAACATGAATGATGCACAAGATCTCTATGAGCACAAGACAGATGCTATGGGGGTAAACATTCGAGTTGGAAATGCTGAAACATAGTCCAATGGAAGGAGATATCAAGAGACTTTGCCAGATATTGCAGCCACCATGAGAAGCCTAAGGTGGAGATGCAAATTTACGGAGAAGATAATGAAAGAATGATTAAAGCTTAGGAAGAGCAGAATTAGCTGAATGCAGCCATGCTGCAGAGTTTGACAGACATTGAAAGGCGGATGAACTCTGGGCATCAGGCAGTAAATCCGGAAGAAAGTAAGAGCAGTGCCAGAAGAAGGTCTTCTAGTGGATCATCTGACTTTGAAGGATCTACTGGGGGTTCAAGCTCTTCATCTCACAGGAATAAGAGAAAGAGGCGTTATCGAAACAGTCCACGTGATGAATTTAAGAAGGCAAGGCCTCCTACCTTTAATGGTGAGGTAAGGACTGGTCAAGGAGCTGAAGCTTGGCTTCTTGGGATGAAGAAGTATTTCCAAGTCCAAGACTACTCTAGAAATATGAAGGCAAGGGTAGCCATCTTCAATCTGAATGGAAGAGCATCCATATGGTGGGAGCACCTTAGGCAAGTGAAGAAGATCAATGACAGAAAGATTGTGTCGAAGCAGTTCAAGAAGTATTTCAAGGAGAAGTACCTCTCTGACAGGTACTATGATGACAAGATAAAAGAGTTCCATGAGCCGAAGTTGGGACAGCTGACCATGGAAGAGTATGCAAATAAGTTTTTGGAACTGTTGAGGTATGTCAGATACATCAGGGATGATAAAGTGAAAATTCAGCGTTTTCTGAGTAGGCTACCTCAGTCATACAAAGACAAAATTGAATTTGATGAATCTAGAACTCTAGAAGAGGCAATCAGGAAGGTTAAATATTGCTATGATTAGAACAAAGGCAAACCTGATATCCATAAGGCATGGAAGGACAAAAAGAAGGAAAAGTTTGACCAAAGGAAGAAAGGTTTCAAACCCTCTAACTTCTGAAATCAACAAAGGCAGCCATCGCAAGCTGTGACTAAGCTAGCCAGAGTGATGGAAATCAAGCCAAGAGATCCAAAGGAGATCAAAGAACCACTCCAATGTTGGGGTTGTGGAGGAAACTATATGCGCAGGAACTGTCCGCATGAGAATGGATATGTAAGGCAAACTCACAATGTCCAAAGCGCTGAAACAATGGGTCAAGTAGCAAGGTCTGTCCCTAGAATTTATGCAGCGCTAGAGGACCACCAGGCAGATCATCAATCAACTGTGGTTGAAGTTGAAGGTAAGATTGCTGAGTAATTTGTTTCTGTTTTGATTGACCCTGGATCTACTCACAGTTATATCACTCCTAGAATTGTTGAGACCTGTTTCAAGGACTGTCCTTAGAATTTATGCAGCGCTGGAGGACCGCCAGGCAGATCATCAATCAATTGTGGTTGAAGTTGAAGGTAAGATTGCTGAGTAATTTGTTTCTGTTTTGATTGACCCTGGATCTACTCACAGTTATATCACTCCTAGAATTGTTGAGACTTGTTCCTTTAAGAAGTTAAAGCATAGCAAATCATGGTTAGTTCAATTAGCCACTGGAACAAAGAGGAAAGTTAGTGAAGTGGTAGAGAAATATCCATTAGAGATGGATGGGTTAGTCACCTATGCAGACTTGAATGTTCTACCACTTGGTTCCTATGATATTCTCATTGGAATGGTCTGGTTAGAAGTGCACAGAGTTAAGTTTGACTGTTATAACAAGACTTTTGAATGCATAGATGAAGAAGGAAACCCAAGGGTTGTAAGAGGCATTCCAAAGGTGATTTTTGTCTGGCAGATTTCGGCAATGCAGCTAAAGAAGTTCTGTAGGAAAGGTTGCAGAGTGTATGCAACCCATGTTTTGGAGGCAGCAGAGAATGAAACTCCTAGGTTGGAGGATTTTCATGTATTGCAATAATTCAGAGATGTTTTTCTTGATGAAATTCTTGGACTTCCTCCAAAGAGAGACATTGATTTTACAATTGACCTTGTGCCTATAGCAGAACTAGTGTCGAAGACACCCTACAGGATGAGCACACCAGAATTGCTAGCACTGAAGATGCAACTGCAAGAGTTGTTGGAAAAGAAGTATGTCAGGCCTAGTGTGTTCCCTTGGGGGGCACCAGTTCTGTTTGTGAAAAAGAAAGATGGTACACTCAGGCTATGTATTGCTTACAGACAATTGAACAAAGTTAATGTGAAGAATAAATACCTTTTACCTCGAATTAATGACCTTTTTGATCAAATGAGAGGAGCAAAGGTATTTTCCAAGATTGACTTGAGGTCTGGTTACCATCAGGTAAGGATAAAAAATGAAGATATTCATAAGACAACCTTCAGAACAAGGTATGGACACTATGAGTTTGTAGTGGTACCATTTGGTCTCACAAATGCACCATCTACATTCATGTGTCTCATGAATAGTGTTTTTAGCAAGTATCTGGACAAGTTTGTTCTTGTTTTCCTAGGTGACATTCTTATTTATTTTAAGAATGAGGAAGAGCATGAAGAACATTTGAGGCTGACCTTGAAATTGCTAAGGGAGCATAAGCTGTATGCAAAGTTGAGCAAGTGTGACTTTTATAAAGATAGAATTCATTATTTGGGTCACATTATCTTAGAGGAAGGAATATCTGTGGACCTTGAGAAGATTGAAGCCATTATGAATTGGCCGACCCCAAGAAATGTGACAGATGTAAGATCTTTTATGGGACTTGCAGGATACTACAGGAGGTTCATTGAAGGATTTTCCAAGGTTGCACATTCAATCATTTCTTTGCAAAAGAAGGGGATAAAGTTTGAATGGACACCAAGATGTGAAGAAAGCTTCCAGCAGTTGAAGAATCTTCTTACAAGTGCACCAGTTTTGAAAATTGCAGACCCAGAAAAAGATTTTGTGGTATGTACTGATGCATGTAATCAAGGACTTGGAGGAGTTCTTATGCAAGGCAACCACGTGGTATGCTATGAGTCAAGAAAGTTGAAGGAACATGAGAAGAACTATGCACATTATTTAGAACTTGCAGCCATAGTACATGCACTCAAGATGTGGAGACATTACTTAATGGGAAGAAGATTTGAGCTAAGGACAGACCACTATGGTCTGAAATACTTATTTGATTAGCCAACTTTAAATGCTAGTCAAGCTAGATGGCTGGAGATTTTGTGTGAGTTTGATTTTGAAATCAAACACATAAAAGGAAAAGAAAATAAAGTGGCTGCTGCACTCAGCTGGAAGGTGCATGAAATGCATGTGGCATCTCTTAGTATTTGCCAATAAGATTTGAGACAACAGATTGTTGATCATATTGCCAAGGATGAAATGTATGTGTAGATCAAGGACAAGTTGCAACAACAAAGTTTTGAAAATAAGTATGAGGGATATAAATTGGAAGAAGATGAACTTCTTGCCTATAAGAACAAAATTTAATATTCCAAATGTAGCAGAATTGAGGAGAATAGTTATGGATGAAATCCATCAAGCTCCATATTCTGGTCACCCAGGATATTAGAAGACAATTGCTAGAGCCAGGAAGTAGTACTTCTGGCCAGGAATGAAAAATGACATTGCTGAGTATATTTCTAAGTGCATGAAATGTCAGCAGGTGAAGGTTGAGCATCAACACCCAGCAGGTTTGTTGTAGCCTTTGCCAGTCCCAGAATGGAAATGAGAAGTTATTTCTATGGATTTTATCACATGATTGCCAATGACTTGGAGACAACATGATTCCATCATGGTTGTGGTGGACAAGTTGACAAATGCATCACATTTTATATTGGTTAAGTCCACGTATAAGACTGATGCCATTGCAAAAATCTTCATGAAGGAGGTTTTTAGATTGCATGGATTGCCTAAGGCAATAATTTCTGACAGGGATACCAAGTTCACTTCCAATTTTTGGGAAAGTTTGTTTACAAATTTGGGTACAAAGCAGAACTTCAGCACTGCCTACCATCCTTAGACTGATGGGCAGACAAAGAGAGTGAATCAGGTGCTTGAAGACATGCTTCGCATGTATGTGATGGACAAACCATCCAAGTGGGAAGATTATTTACACTTGGTAGAATTTGCCTATAATAATGGACAACAAGCATCATTGGGAATGAGTCCATATGAAGCTTTGTATGGAAGAAGGCGTAAAACACCAGTAACTTGGGATAATCCAGTGAACAGGATTGTGTTTGGTCCAGCATTGCTCAAGGAAATGGAGTAAGAGGTTGCAAAGATCAGGCAGAACCTAAACGCATCCCAAGATAGACAGAAAAGCTATGCACATAAGCATAGAGTGCATAGAGAGTTCAGTGTTGGGGATCACGTTTACCTTAGAGTGAGGGCAAGAAAGAGTTTCTTGAAGCTTGGAAGTTGTGCCAAGCTTTCCCCTTAGATATTGTGGGCCTTTTGAAGTGCTTGAAAGAATAGGGTCGGTTGCATATAGACTTGCATTGCCTGCTAGCACTAGAGCTCATAATGTTTTTCATGTTTCTTTCCTTAAGATATATGTACATGACCATAACCATGTGATAAATTGGGATGTGATTCAGGTGGAACCCGAGGGAGAGTTCAAAACCCAGCCATTGCGTATCCTCGACAGGAAGGTCACAGTGCTCCGGAATTGAGCCGTTGGACAGGTAAAGGTGTAGTGGAAGCACTACGGTCCGGATGAGGCTATGTGGGAGTGCTGCAGGATGCCATGTGATTGGTACATCCATTTTTGTTCAATTTTGTAAAGCACTGAGGACAGTGCTAATGAAAGGGGAGGGGAATGTAACACCCCGGTTTTGACCCCATGGTATTAAAATTGTACATGACGTATATATTGTATTTAAATCATGGCGAGGAGCTCAAGGCCAAGGCCCTGCCATTGATTTGGTGTTTTGTGTATAGGTGATCAGGATCGATGCCCATGGTTTCGCGTGCTGGTCGAGCACAACACATTCTGGAATATCATGTAAATCTGCAATTTAATAAAATAGCAGAGCTAGCTATGCACTCCAATGTGAAAGAGATGGGGGCATGATTTCACAAGGAATAGGGAGAGGGAGTTATCCAAGCAGATGCCAGGTGAGAGATTGCGGGTCCAATCCTCACAAAACCCGGTCTAATCAGTAGAAAAACCTTCGTTGATTTGTCGTCCAACTCACCCAGGCGGACTCAAGCTCGGAACAAATCCTTTTGGATAAAAATTCTGCGCCTGCTCGCTGATGTTAAACAACTTGTTAGTTGAATCAGCGAAATTTTTGTGGATCGTCAGATCTGTGTCCCCACTAGATCAACGATGGACTTCAAATTTGGTGAAGCGGATTTCATAAGAATTCCGCGTACATCAAGAGTTTTCTAAATTGCGCATCTTCACCTAGTGGAATTGCTGTGCGTCGTCGATCTATTTTGACGATCGATCTCAATTGTGGATCTGTCAAAGTTACCTGTTCTTTAAGCTCGTCTACCCTGTTCGTCCTCTATGCTCAATCATTCAATTCTTCCAGAAGATCGATTGAGGCAGTTAATGCCTTAGGCAACAGTCGGTTTTGTGACTGAGCAAGTCTGCAATCTGAGCAAGTCTGCAGTCTGGGGAAGCTGCATTCTTGCTTCTGAAGCAAGTAAGCACATGGATGCGTGCTAGTCCGTCTTTTCTCTCAGTTGGGGAAGGTTTTGTTGTTCCTCCTCAGTGTTCATTGTTCATCATACACCTTATGCATTGTTCACTATCTGGGTGGCAGAGCGTTTTTTGGTGTAGCAGAGTTTTGCTACGTGTTTCAGCAAGTATTTTCCTTTGTCAAACCCTGGTTGTGGTTCTGCAGTGTTTCTCCTGTGTTATAGAGTGGTATGCAAACCTGTTGTCTTTGTTACAGAGTGGAGCCCTGTGTTGTTGTGTCTCCCTGTGGTTTGCTGTGATGTGCACCCTGGTTTGGGTCTGAACTGTATGCAAGACTTGGGAGTGGAAGAGACACCGAATGGGATTGATAAACCTAGTGCAGAGAGGAACCTCATAAAAAGATAAGAGTGGTTGGTGAATCTTCTATGCACACCCTGAAGAGCATTGGAAGGGAAGGCATAGCCCGAGGGACTGTGGAGCAGAGAAGGGGATGCTTCCTTGTGTTGGATGTGTAGGTATTGTGGATGCTAGGCCAGATAGATCTTGTGGAGGTGTCCCTAGCTCTTAAATGAGCCACTAGCTTAGTCATTCTTCCTTTCCACTGGCTTAGCAGCATGATAAACCCAAAGGAGATTGGCTTGGCTGACAACCTAATAAACCCAATTGTATATTGGCTTGGCTAGGCAGCCTGATAAACCCGATTGGATATTGGCTTGGCTGGGCAGCCTGATAAACCCAACTGGTAGTTGGCTTGGCTGTGTCTTGTTGTGCATTTTGGCCATGTGTGTAATTCTTGGCTGGACAACCTGATAAACCCAACTGTGAATGATGGCTTGGCTGAGTAGCCTGATAAACCCATCTATTGGCTTGGTTGGTCCTTAATGTGAATGTTGGCTTGACTGTGAACAGTCTGATAAACCCAACTGTTAGTTGGCTTGGCTGTGTAGCCTGATAAACCCATCAGTGTTTGGCTTGATTTCCTCCAGCCTGACAAACCCAACTGTGTTGGCCTGTTGGCTTGGCTGGACAGTCTGATAAATTCAACTGAAGGTTGGCTTGACTATGTGTGAGTTTGCTGTTCCCTAGTTTCTATTGGAAATCATGCTTAGCTTGGGGGTGGCAGTGGTGTTGAGAGATTGATGAACACATTGGCCTATGGTTGGGTGGTACGTTGCAGCGACTTAGCTACTTGCGGGAAAACTTCATCTTCAAAGATAAGTATTCTGTTGTATTATTTCTGCAATGTATTTGTTTATGAATATGCTGAATATGCTGAATGTTTGTTAATGATTTCAGTAGAGTTACTGTTGATTAAATGTTCCTGCATTTGCATCTGTATATGCCTTGTATGTTTCAATGCATTTTGCTTATGATCATAGAGGCTAGGATCCTGGTTATAGGGTCATAAGGCATCTGACGTAAGCGTTTTCGCACCCTGGAATCCGCCTGTGGAAGGCGGAAGGCGGGAGGCAGAAGAGAGAAGTTGAAACAAGGAAAAATGTTGGTTTTTCGCTCCCTGAAATCTGCCTGCGAAAGGCGGAAGTCGGAAGCGGAAAAAGAGCCTGAAATTCTAAGGCAAAAGTGTGTTTTCTGCACCCCGGGATCTCGCCTGCGGAAGGCGGAAGGCGGGAGGCGGAAAATGGGAAAAAGGTTAAGGTAAGACGTCGTCTTTCGGATTTTCGAGATCCTCCCTCGGAATGTGGAAGGCGGAAGGCAGAAGGCGAAATGTGGGTGAATGATTCCGTCAAAATTTATGCTTCCGATTCCCGAGTTCCACAGCGGAAGGTGGAAGGTGGAAAGTCGCTGAATGACTCTGTCAAAAGTTGACTTTTTGATTCCCGAGTTCCGAAGTAGAAGGCGTAAGGGTGGAAGGCGGAAAGTGGTTTGAATGACTCCGTCGCACATTATGTTTCTGGTTCCCGGGTTCTATAGCGGAAGGTAGAAGGCGGAGTGCGGAAAGGACAGGTTTAGTGCGAGAGTGGCCTTTCCGGTTACAGAGTGGATCTGTCAAAGGCAGAACAACTGTTACAGTGGTTTCTAATCCTAAGAATGAATGTTAAAAGATGTTACATGACCCTTGATTGTGTTAAAGAGATAGTAAAGAGAAATTTTAAATTATTCGCGTATCAGTTAGGTGTATGGGCACCGGGTTGATGACATTGTGGTATCAGAGCGCAGTTGTAGTCGCGTTCCTCTCTTATATGCTGATGTAGAGGGGAGGGGACGTGACATTGTGGTATCAGAGCGCAGTTGCAGTCATGTTCCTCCCTTATATGCTGATGTAGAGGGGAGGGGACGTGACAATATTGCTTAAAACAACGTACTTTTGAACACCATAGACCACACTTGCATAAGCCTCCAAAGCCTTTTATTAATCAGAGAGAAAAAATTACAACAGTATACAAGTAGAGGTTCCACACTTCCTGATGCAAATCAAGGAATGAGTGCTTGCTTAAATAGGAAAAGCAAGCAGGAGAGGGGCATACTTTCTCAAGGATGCGCTAGGGTTGAGTGAGTGGGCAATGCGTTGGATAAAGGGTGAACAAGAGTTAGAAAGTAGAAACATCACACTGCAGAGGTAACACTTGCTAAAACTTCAGATTTTTTCCAAAACGAAGAGCTTTTCCATCCTAGCTTAAGCCCCCTCTTAGAGAGGAAACTTCTGAAACTTGAAAATTCTTTGAAACAACAAGTTTTGACTTTGCAGTATTGTCCTGATACTTGCCACTTTACTTTGCCAAGTCACAAAAACTGATTTCGGCAAGTTTCTTTTATTTTTTTAATTGCCGAATTTTTTAATTAATTCATTTTTTGGTCTTGTTTGGGTTTTTCGAGTAATAATTAACTTTGGAGATAAATAATTACTCGAAAACTTAGGAAAGTGGGTTTAGGGGTTAAGTGGGTGCTCAGAGTTAGAAAACAAGCACCCCCATGGCAAAAAAACCTCCTAGCCCCACTTTTATGACTTAGAGAAGATTTACATTTGTGCCTCCTAGCCCC
The DNA here is from genome assembly GCA_001517045.1 of Pseudotsuga menziesii. Lineage (NCBI taxonomy): Eukaryota > Viridiplantae > Streptophyta > Pinopsida > Pinales > Pinaceae > Pseudotsuga > Pseudotsuga menziesii. The sequence goes on from LPNX011222865.1 coordinate 41,087, forward strand.
AACCTCCTCGAAATTCTTGCCAATGCTTCCTCGAATTCTGTGCCAAGTACAGAACCTCGTTTTCTGAACCTGCTGCCTCAAAAAATGTGCAGAAATCAGAACCTCGATTTCTGTACATAAAGTACAGTCCATACAGACTATATGATCCTCGAAAATCGTGCTAGAGACTGTCCTCGATTTTTGTGCAGAGTACGGCCTTGTTTTCTATGCCAACACTCTTTTCGTGCCCAGAACTTCCTCGAAACTTGCGCCCAGAAATCACTACTGTACGGTCTCCTTGGGATGCATGATATACTAAATCTCTTTGCCTCGAAATCCGTGTTGTCTTGAAAATCGCGCTGTTGGAAAACTCACTGCCTAGAAATTCGTGCCACTTCTCTCTTAGCTCTCTCCTTCACTCTCTTCTCGAAAAGTAAAATGCATTTTGCCTTTCCTTGCCTTTTTGGTGAAAACCCTAGGGTAAGCGAATGGTCTTCTAATCCAACGGTTGAGATTGGCTTAGATGAGTGGATGAGATTAAATGCTCATTAAATCTCATTTAAAAATAATTTCACTCACTTCACTTAAATTTTTACGAAAAGTGACTTTAATCTTTAAAGTCAAATTAAATGCTCATCTCAAGTCATTTAATGCAAGGGTCACTTTATTTCCCCCTTTTAAGTGACTAAGGCAAACGTCACCTAGAGGAACACTTTCCTAGGTACAAAAATCAACACTCCCTCTTACCGAGGAAGGTGTTCTGCACCACTCCCAACTTGTCTCTGAAGACAACAAACTTGCCCCTCCCCAAAAATTTCGTCAGAATATCTGCAACCTGCTCATCAGTGGAAATGTACTGCAATGTCACTGCTCCTCTCTAAACATAATCTCGAATGAAATGATACTTGATCTCAATATGCTTTGACCAGTCATGAAATATTGGATTCTCAGAGCACTGAATACAACTCTGATTGTCAAAGTAAATCAACGTAGGCCTGACTGGTTGCCATATACTCGGCCTTTGTAGATATCAAAGCAACAAACTTTTGCTCCCGACTGAACCACAACACAGCTGCCGAGCCCAAATTGAAACAACATCCGGAAGTGCTCTTCCGGTCTGCCACACTGTCTGCCCAATCTGAATCTGTGAAGCCAATCAATCTGATCCCATCCGATCTCTTATTGTCAAGACCATACTCCACTTCCCCTACAAGGTATCACAACCACTGTTGCAAACATCGACGCGGCAAAAAAATCGGCAGGGTCCAGGAAACATCGTTTCGGGATATTTCGACAAAACATTGGCAAACATCGGGAAAAAATTGGCAAACTTATAAAATAGAAAAATATTCATTTTTTTTCAATTTTTTGAACATCTAAAGCAACAATAACATCAAATAAACACATTGCCACATGAATATGGAAAGAAAACCGATATAAGATATATAAGATGTCTAGAGATACATCACACATAAAAAATGGATCATGTCCTTGAATCCTGAGACATAAAAAATATAACAAATGTATCTCATGATCATCATCATGACTCACAAGTCATCTACAATGAAATAAAGTAAATACACTATCGATTCCCTCTACCCCTTTTACAAGAAAAGGTAATCGCTGTGCAAATGGCCTTTCCTCTAGAACTAGAAGTAGGTGCCCTTGAGGCTTGTAGGCCTCGTACTGGACTCTGACGTCCTCTAGAAGAAGACCCTGCAAAATGACGTCCTTTAGAAACTAGAGAAGGTGGCCGAAACTGATGTCTTGAAGAATGAGGAGGTAGTCCTGCTCTTTTACCAGTACTAGTGCCTGTGCTATCACCGGGTCTATCTCCCTTTAGCTCTGACTGTGGCACACTCCCAGAATCGGTGTGAAACTCCTCTGGAACTGAAACATGCTCATCCAAATCCTCTGAGACTGTATGAGTCTCACCATGATCACTATCAATAGCATGATCATCCTCTAGCCAATTAGGAGCTACCTCCACAACAGGCTCCTCACACTCTGCCCTCCATGCAGTAGTGGTGTCAATCTCATCCAATGAAACGGCCTTCGCATCAACTTTTCTCTCATACTGCTTCACCCACAACCTGAGATTGTAGTGGACGTAGACCAAATCATTAAGGCGCTGAGTATCCAACCTGGAGGAGGATCATAAATATTAAATATTAAATTCATAATTTATAAATTATAATGCATAAATTAGAAGGTAAAGTGGCATAAATCTATAAATTAGAATTTAATAATTTATATTATATAATGAATTTGAAAATTTGAAAATCTCTAACCTGTTGCGCTTTTTGGGGTGTACTTTTTCAAATACATTCCAGTTGCACTCGCAACCAGAAGAGCTACATGTCTGGCTGAGCACTCGAATGGCAAGCCTCTGTAGAATAGGTACACAACCACCATAGTTCTCCCACCAAGTATCTACATTGAAATTATGAATAAAATAAACATGAGAAACGAAAAATAAAATTTAAAACAAAGAATTAGATAGAGAAAATGAAATTTTAAATTTAAACTTTAAAGTTGAAAGTTTGAAACTAGGTGAAGCTTACTTGGCATCAGGTTGGTCCTGTCATTTATTGCTATATCAAAACCAAATAATCCTGTGGCTCTCTTATACATTTCCAACTCTTGGGAAAGTTGTGTACGCTCAACTGCATCAGGTACCATCCTCTGGACACACTCATAGAATCCAGACATAACCTCTCCATCAAATCTAATGCCATAGGAGTAAGCAAACGAAGGGTTGAGGTATAGCCCTGCAGCATGAATGGGGCGATGGAGTGTGTGGTTCCATCACGCATCAATCACCGCCCATATCATATGTCGTCTCTCTTGCCCTTGATCTCCCTTGTCCTCATAATAAGCACGGATGGATTCTTTGGCCCTATCCATGGCCTCATATAGGTAGCCCATTGCGGGCTTCTCTCCATCAACCAAGCGGAGAACCCTTACCAAAGGTTCGGTGATGGTGCACACCTCCTTCACCGCACCCCAAAAAGTCTCATCATATGCAACTAGCTTGAATGTGGCTTGCCCCTTTGGTCTAGTGCTAAATGATAAAGCACGCCACTCTAGTGAAAAGAACATCGCCTGCAAGTCCCACATAGAATTCAAGAGTGACTGAAGAGAAATAAAGCTAGTGGCAAAGCGTGTGATGGCAGGACGCACCAACTCTTTGTCACCTGTGAACTTTCTCATCAAGCTAAGCACTGCTGCATGGTTATATATGAATTTTGTGATGCTCTGTGCTGAATCAATAGTATCCTTGATCCAATCAATCTTGCCTAAATCCTCTAAGATCAAATCAAGGCAATGGGCGGCACAAGGAGTCTAGCATAGTGTAGGATACTTGGCCATGAGCATCCTACCAGCAGCCACATAGTTCGCAGCGTTGTCCATTATCACTTGGACAACATGCTACGACCCAATCTCTTGGATGAACTCATCCAACAAGCCACATAGTAAACCTGCATCTTTGACATGTGCAGAGATGCATCCACATATCTCATGAACATAGTCCCCCTGGGGCAATGAACCAAGAAGTTGAGAAGTGTCCTACCCCTCATTTCGGTCCAACCATCCGACATCACATTGAATCCTATTAAGTCCCATGATCTTTGAAGCTCCTCTAATCTGTGAGTGCAATTAGTCTCTTCATCCTGAAGGATGGGCCCTCTCAACTCCTCATAACTAGGGGGTTTAAACCCCGCTCCAACTATAGCAGCCGCCTCAAACATGGACACATAAAATGGGCTCTTTGCAAAGTTAAATGGAATAGCACTCCATAACAAGCATCAACCAATAAGTTTGTGTGCATATGCTTTTTCCTTTACTTTCACCATGGACCTTATAGAAGGTTATCCACTAGGGTTGCATCTTGAAGATACCATGAAAGGCGATGTGGATTGCTGTGTGGAGTGGGTATTGGTATCTGGGCTTGTCCCACTAGCCCCTACTCCTGCTGCAGACCCGGATCTTGAAGTAATTTGATTCCTCATAGCCTCCTTGTATTGTTTCCTTAGCCCAGTGCCCTCAATCGCTTGTGTGGCCTTAGCAATGAGTTCTGGAGTTGTTTGGTTGCAAGCACCCACATCATGCCCTGCTATTTGTGCAAGGTGGTATTTCAGGCTACTTATCCCACCTGTCATTCTTTTCCCACATAGATTGCAAGTGAGAATTTGTCGATTGAGTGGGTCTACAGGTGAGCCCCACTCCCAAAGTGGATCCAAAGCCTTTGGCATCTTGTATATGGAGTTATTATGGACAAAATGAAGCTTGAATCTTGATACTTTGAACTTGAAGTTTGAACCTAAGTCAAGAAAAAAAAACGTTTTTTATCATGTGTGATTAATGAAAATGTAAAACACAAGAAGAATTCCAAGAAATATTGAGCATTCAAACATTAATTTGACGAGGGAAAATAAACAGACATTTTAATGAGGATTTATAAGGATCTACTATCTAGGGCAAGAAAAAAATGCCAAAACGTTTTTTGGCATGCAAGCAGCAAAATACATAACAGTTGAAAAAAATGCTTAAAACCCTATAAAAATTGTTTTTGAAGATGGAGAATTACATGGCAACATAAATCAACAAGAATCCCTCTTGGAAACATGAGAAATGATGGGCAAATTTTTTACTTACCTTCAGCTGTGATAATTGTGGAAAAAAACCCCAAATGGCAAGATCCAATCTTCAATTTGATGCTTGATGGCGAAGAAAATGTTGCCTAAATTCATTGTTGGTCTCTTGAAACTCTTTTCACTTGCCCTCTCAGACCCTTAGCTCACCTCCTAGTGGACTGTTAGAGTCAAAATGAGCAAATAAAAATGAAAAAAAACCAACTTAAGGCGTCTTTTTCCGGCTCTGTCCTGCATGGCCGCTTTTTTCCTTCGACTCGCGGTTTCTCGGGAGAAAATCGACGATATATTGAAAAAAATCGGGGGCGATTTTTTAGGCGATTTTTTGGTTAAATTTCGGCGCAGCGAAAAAATTGCGATTTATCGGACATCGGCGATAAATCGATTGATGTTGGTAACACTGATCACAACACATGTTTTGCGGCTACCCAGTGCACCCTCCTAGGGTCAACCATGAACTGACTGAGAATGTTCATCGCAAAACACAAATCTGGTCTAGAGTTAACCAGATACATCAAAGAACCAATGAGCTGACGATATAGTGTAGGATCCACCAGCTCTCCCTTAGAAGCATGAAGCTTCTTCCAGTTGGTGACCATTGGTGTAGACATTGGCTTGCAATCCTCCATTCGAAATCTCCTCAGAATATCAACTGCATACTTTCCCTGTCCCAAGAAAATATGTCAAGGCTTCTGCGAAACCTCAAATCCCAAAAAATAGTGCATCAACCCATTGTCCGTCATCTCGTGCTCTGAAGCAAGATCTTTCTTGCAAGCTGCAATAGGCCTCTCTCTTCCTGTGATAAATAAGTTATCCACATACAACAGAAGAATGAGCGGATCATCTCCAACCATGATGAAATAGAGATTCGGTTCGGCCTCACTCTTCTGAAAACCCATCCGCTGCAAGTAAGAGTCAATCCTGGAGTACCAAGCTCTAGGAGCTTGCTTCAACCCATATAAAGCTTTCTTCAGCCTGTAAACATGAGACTCTCTCCCATGAATCTCAAATCCTTGAGGCTGCTCAACATAAACCTCCTCCTGTATGATTCCATTGAGAAATGCAGTCTTCACATCCATCTGATGGATCTTCCAACCCATTTCCGCAGCAATGGAAATCAATGCCCTGATCGAAGTATAACGAGCAACCGATGCAAAGGTCTCATCATAATCAACTCCCTCAACCTGTGAGAATCCCCAAGCCTTGTACTGCTTCACACTACCATTTGCAGCATGTTTTAGCTTCTAAAGCCAACGAAAAGTCACCACTGACTTTCCCTCAGGTCTCGGAACTATCTCCCAAACATCGTTCTTCATGATGGCATCCATCATCCATCATGGCATCTCTCCAAACATGATGCTGGGGGGCCTCCTCAAAAGTAGAAGGCTCTGAATCACGAAGGCTAGCCACTAATGCCATACCCAATCTATCTGGCATTTGAATAGCCCTCACTGGCTCCTTGGGTGTCCGAAACTCCTGTGCTTCATTCAAGGCGTCCCGAAGCCACTTAAGCTTCTTCTTCCTTGAAGACTGCTCCCACACTGGTTTGTCCTCATCTGATGAACTACTAGAGGTAGAAACCCTAGTAACCTGTGAACCAGAAGCTAGAGTGCCAACAACTGGTGAACTATGTGATCCTGAAGCTCTGTACAGTGAACTTGTAACTTGAGACCCAAAACCTGTCCCCGAAGATCCTTCTAGCTAAACCACTGAAACTGGAGAACCTGTGCCTATACTGTGTGGTTCAGTAACTCCGGAAACCTGTTACCCTATCTACTGCACTGAAGGTACATGTGAAAGTACCTGAGGTGCGGGAACCTGCTGCTCTCCTTGCCCTGACTCTCTAGACTTCCTGAAGGCCCACTCCTCCTCAAATCTCACTTACCTCCTCACAACAACCATCCTTTGAGAAGGAAGATAAATGTGGAAGGCCTTCTAAGTCTCATCATACCCCACAAAGATGCCTCTCTCTGCTGTGGGCTCAAACTTTGTCCTCTCCTCATAAGGGACATGTGAGTAAGTTAGGCAACCAAATATCCTAAAATGACTCACCTCAGGCTTCTTGCCTGTGAAACTCTCCTCAGGTGTCTTGTTCCCCACGACACGATGGGGACTCTTGTTCTGAAGATAAACAGCTGTACTGCATGCCTCTGCCCAAAGGAAGAAAGGAAGTGACTGATCATGTAACATAGCTCTAGCTGCTCCAACAATAGATCTGTTCTTCCTTTCTGCCACTCCATTATGCTCAAGAGTGTATGGAACCGTCAACTGCCTCCGAATGCCCTCCTGTCTGCAATATTCATCGAACTCCTTGGAGGTATACTCACCCTCGTTATCCAATCTGAGAGCCCGTATCTTCCTCCCTATCTGGTTCTCCACAAGAGCTTTAAACTCTTGGAACCTCTGCAAGATCTCAAATTTCTTGCTCTTTAGGAAATAGATCCAGGTCTTCCTGGAATGGTCATCGATGAATGTCACATAGTACTCGAACCCTCTCAGAGAAACAACTGACATAGGTCCACACAAATCAGAATGTATCAACTATCAAGTGAAGAACCCCTGCTGACTTGCTATCACTGCTAGGAAAAGCAGTCTTGGTGTACTTTTCCAAAGCACATCCCATGCATACCTCACTGTGCTCCGTGCTGAACTCTGGCAACCTTGTAACCATAAATCTCAACATATGCAAAGATGGATGATGCAGATGAGCCATCCTCCTATGCCACCGTTGACAAAGCTCGTTGTCGTTGCTATGTGCCAAAGCATGTCGAGGCTGAAACAAGAGCTTGTACAATTTCTCACATTTGACTCCAATGGTGTAGGAAGCAGATGGTCCGGCAGTCTTGGAAAAAACACGCACATGTCCATCTAGGAAGGAAACCCCAAGACCCCTATCCTCGATCATGGAAACTGAAACCAAGTTCTTCTTCAGCCTAGGTACATACATTACATCTCTCAAAATCATGGGACTCATGGACTCCCTCTTAAAGGTAATGGTCCCACGCCCAACTGCTTTGGCAACAGTGTCATCTCCCAACACTACCTCCACATCAGTCTCTGCCTGTGAAAGCTTGGAGAACATCTCTCGAGCACCTGTCATGTGGCTCGAAGCTCCACTATCAATATACCATGTGGTGGTAGTGGATGCACTGTACGAATGGTATGTCAACAAGGAATACTCCCTCTCACTATCAACATCCACACTGGTGATGATGGATGCTATGTCTCTATCAACATGTCTAGTGCAAAGAGAAAACTCTCTCAAATCTAGCTGCAAAGTCCTCAACCTCTGCCGAAGTTGCTGTCTGTTGCTTCTTCTTCTTCTTCTTCTTCTGTGGACACTACCCAGCATAGTGCCCCATCTTTTGACAAGCAAAGCACTTCAGAGTGCTCAAATCCTTCTTTTGCCCATCCTGCTGCTTGGCCCCACCCTTCTTGGGACCCTTCTTGAACTTCTTCTTCCCCTTTGCTGTCAAAGCCACATCCTCCTCATCCTCTCTACTAGTAGAAGCACTGCACTGCACAAGACCCCTCCGAGTCTCCCCTTGAACAAAATCATCACATATCCTGTCCCATGTAGGTAAGTTCCCCCTAGCTACCAAAGCCCCCACAAATACAACCCAAGGCTTTGAAACCCCATTCATGGCTGTCCGCACTAGCTCTGCATTAGGAACAACCTCCCCCACTGCTGCAAGCTCATCTCTCACCTGAGAGATCCTAGTAAGGCAAGATATCACAACCTCCCCTTTGACCATCTTGATACTTTTCAACTTCTCCCTCAAAACCATCTTCCTATTCTCGTTTGAGCTTTGAAACAAGCTGGTCAAAACATCCCACATCTGAAATGCACGGGTCTTACTTGAGATGTGAGGAATCACATGGTCTTTAACTGCATCTAGGATTATTCTTGTAGCTTTTATGTCCTTGTTGAAGGCAGTAAGTGCTGCTGCATCGGTGGTAGGGGGAACAACAATAGGAACTGTTGTAGTGTTATGAACCACCTCATCCCACAACTCATTCGCCTCGAATATCAACACTATCCTAGCTTTCCATGGGACAAAATTCCCAGCCCCATCAAGCCTATCCTCCATCCTAAGTCCATTAGCCATTATCTCTGCAAAGTTCAAGTTTTAACAAAGTGCTGCCCAATGTCAAAAGAAATTTACTGAGTTCTGGAAATTACTGTCTGTCTGCAATAATTTTAATTTTCCGCCCAACCTTGCTTTGATACCATGAAAGTTTTCTCAGTTTTCATCCCACTCGGTTTCAATGTTTAATGCCCAACCCAGTTTTCATGAAGGCTGGAAATTGCACAAAATTTTCAGACAAATAAAACACTGCTGAAACTCACTTTTAATGACAAAAAATTAAATAATAAATGCACACCATAAATTTCAGACTCAAAGATTTTTGGCAAACTTGCCCTTGAAAAACCCACAAGGGGAAAACCTCTTTGGAGAGAGATTTTTATTTCTTTAGCAAAATATAGAACAACAATTACAGTAGAAAATACAACTTATCTCCACCGCAATAAATGCACCCAGAACTTCCTCGAAATTTGTGCCAATGCTTCCTCGGATTCTGTGCCAAGTACAGAACCTCGTTTTCTGTGCCTGCTGCCTCGAAAACTATGCAGAAATCAAAACCTCGATTTATGTGCATATAGTACAGTATGTATGGTCCTCGAAAATTGTGCCAGAGACTGTCCTTGATTTCTGTGCAGAGTATGGCCTTGTTTTCTGTGCCAACACTCTTGAGATTCGTGCCCAGAACTTCCTTGAAACTCATGCCCAAAAATCATTGCTATACGGTCTCCTCGGGAGGCGTGCTGTACTAAATCTCTTTGACTCGAAATCTGTGCTGTCTCAAAAATCGTGCTGCTGGAAAATTCGTTGCCTGGAAATTCTTCGTTGCCTGGAAATTCGTGCCCCTTCTCTCGTAGCTCTCTCCTTCACTCTCTTCTCGAAAAGTAAAATGCATTTTGCCTTTCCTTGCCTTTTTGGTGAAAACCCTAGGGTAAGTGAATGGTCTTCTAATCCAACGGTTGAGATTGGCTTAGATGAGTGGATGAGATTAAATGCTCATTAAATCTCATTTAAAAATAATTTCACTCACTCCACTTAAATTTTTCCAAAAAGTGACTTTAATCTCTAAAGTCAAATTAAATGCTCATCTCAAGTCATTTAATGCAAGGGTCACTATATTTCCCCCTTTTAAATGACTAAGGCAAAAGTCACCTAGGGGAACAATTTCCTAGGTACAAAAATCAACAAATGCAACTCCGGTGGTAACAAGGGTGATGAATTGAATGTGATGCTAGGGAAGGGTGTTTGTGAATGAACCATCATAGAAATGTTACCGAGTGCTAGGTCTACCTCTTAGCTTTCAAGAGCTTGGGGTTAATGACCTTTCTTACATATGTATGCCTTTGAAGGGAATAATTTTCTTCTCGAGTTACCCTTTCCTTATGCCTTTTTTGTGATTCTTTCATTTATTTATCTTCTTTTATGATAAGTCCCTTTGTCATATGTCATAACATTTGTGTCAACTGAATGTCCCCCATAGGTCTTTGACACATATCATGATGATCTAAGCAGGTTGGAAGTGTCTCTGGCAAATATCTATGGGAAATCCATAGATCTCATTTGTGGAACTGTTGGATGCGATTGAAGATCGTAGAGGCAATGATCATAAAGTCACCCTTACATGGCAGGGGGTAACAAGGTCAAAGTGACATGCCTTAATGAAGATAAGGTTAGTGCTCCAAGGAGAACATATTTAACACATTGGGAAGACTAATTTAGCGCCTTCATGTTATAAATTTACTATTTTTTATGTGGACAAGATAGGCAATTACTTGAGGAAAAACCTAGTTGATAAGATAAGTGCCTCCAAAGGGATAAGATGTATTAAATTTAACTCTCTTCATCAGCCAATTTAGTGCTTGCAGGATGATAAGTAGAACTCAGCATGTGAATAACTAAGGCACTGATTTTGTGTTTCTTTTAGCTATTGTTGAGTTTAATAGGAGTGCTCTGAAGAAGACAAATATTATCCTTAAGGAGATATAAAGTGGCAGCTTTTTTTAACTCTAAAGATATACCATGGGAAACCCACTATGCACTTCCCCTCATTCCAAGGATGGTACTTAGGGTAAACATGGGATTTGAACCCAGGTGGGGAGGTTAACGATTTTCCTTGCAATCACTTGAGCTAGACCCACTTGACAGATAAACTGGCAGCTAAAGCAATATGCATAAGAAACCCAAGTTCAATTCCTAACTGCTGCAGCCTAGTTCAAGGAAGAATCCAATAATTCCAGGTCAGCACTCAATTTGAGGATGAAATCATGCATGTCAGATCAGATTTCGATATAAGATAGAGTCTTCAAATTCAGCACTCCTTTGAGACAGAAATAGGTGTTACCGTGTGCCAAATTCAACACCCGGATAAGGAGTGAGAACTGAAAAACATTAATTAAACCAAGTTTTCAAGTATAAATACAGAAGCAAGCAAGCATAGAAAATTATTGGCAACTTCTGCCATTGTCTTCCATTAGTCTTCTCTCTCCTCCATTTCATTCTTCTTTTTCTTGTCTGAGTCCTTGAGCAGCAAGCAAGGTTTCTAGTCAGTCAAACCTCTGCCTGTTTTTTAGGGATTGCATCCTTGGAAGTACAATCAGGGATAAGATTCCTTAGATTAGACGCCTATATCTCCTTCAGCTCTTTGATAAGATCTGATTTTCATCTTATAGAATAAGAAATCAGCGATTTTCAGTCACTAGCTTGGCAATCCTGCTAGTAGGAGAATTTGTTCTTTGATTGCTTTTGCTCGCTTAGGTGAAAGTTCTAGTTAGCAAGATTCAGTTATTAACTTATTTGACTGCCTTGTTGACTTTCTTCTATTTACTTTATCACCCAAATGGAGAAGGCACCGACCTCTAAAAGATCAAATCTAATTGAAGTATTCCTTGGCTGGTTTTGAATGTTTTATATGCTTTTAAAGAGCATTTATTGCAGATATGACAACATTAGTTGCATATCTGAGCTTTTACTTGCTGATATGAAGTAATTAGCATACAAATTTAGAAGAACTTGTGCAGATCAAAATACCTTTTTGTACAGATCTGAAGTATTGTTGTGTTGATTTTGAAGATTTGAGGTAACATCTGATAGGGATACCCCTTCAGTGAGCAAGCAATAACTTTGAAGTGAGAAGGATTGTGTTGGTGATAGAGACATATTCCTTGATTTGTTCATTGCAAAGTTCAACTTTCAGATGCCCAACCTCATGTTGCTCCGTTGCATTAGTGTCTGAGTTTTTGTAAAGGGAAGGATATATGTCTCCACCTATTCCGTGGCTGTTTGTAGATAGGCAACTCTGGAGTTCATTTTGAGTTTTTCTTAGTTTGTGCTACTGCTTGTGGAAGTTGCATGTGTGGACCACCCTTTTTTGTATAAAAGCTTTGTATATAATGTTTTTTATTAACAGTTAAACGAGATTTTACGTAAAGAAAAATCTGATTCATTAAACTCTAATTATATGCTAATAACTCTAAGAAACCCAAACAAAATGTAATAAGCCCTAATTAACTTGAAAAACCATAAATAAACTATAATTATATGTTAATAGAACCTAATTAACCAAAATTGACCTTAATAAAAGTCTGATAATACAAATAAATCCTAATTTACCCAAATAAACCTTGGTTACACCCTAATTTGATAAACCTAGTGATATGCTAACAAACCATAATTAACCCGTACAAACCTTTGTTAAACCCTAATTATATGCTAAGAAACTCTAATTAAAATACATAATTATTAAATCCCTAATTTGACACTAAGAAATCTTAATTAACCCAAACAACTTCTATTAAACCCTAATCATTATTAGATTTTTTACCTGTTTGTTCGATAGCTGATTCTCCTTCCTCCTGGTGCAAATGTTCTAGCAGATCCTTCCTCTTGAGATTTGTGTAAGGCTATTGATGGTGCAACACTTGTGCTAGGGGTTGAGTTGGGAGGGTTAGTCTTTAGTTTGATATTTAGTCCAGCTTTCAGTTTTGTTTCTGTTCTTGCACACACTTTCTGTTGTTATATGAGGGCACAGATCCCTAGGATAGTAGGGTGCCATGCATGATGATGATCTATTCTAGGCAAAGGCTGCACATCCTAAGGAGGCACATGCATGTAGGCATGCTGTAGTATTCTCTATTGGGATTGCACCAGTGCTAGAACATCTAACCATGTAGGAGGCCCCATTGCTTGAGATGATGGTCCGAAAATAACAGGATCTTTATAACCATTATTTGCATGTAAAAATTTGTATGCTGAAACTCTTTAAAAAGACTTTAAATGGCAAAAAATTAGAGAGTACTAATGAAACACATAAATACATAAAACTTAAAAGAGATGCAAACCATGAAAATTGTGTAATGGAGTTCACCCCTCCTTGTCTACGTGTCCGTGTCCGGGTCCAGCTCCAATGGGGACCAATCTTATTAGTCTTAAAAAAAATGCTTGAACATGTACAAAATGCCTCCTTCAACTGCTACAAAGAGACTTAGACTTCAACAATGAAGTCCTCTCACTCTCCACAAACTTTCAACAGTAGCTAAAAAGCCTCTTACAATTGAGCAAAATAGATTCCAAAAGCCTTCAAAGGCATAATGGCATTATATAACCAAAAGCTTCAATACATTTTTTTCATCCCCTTTCATGGCAAATTACCATGTTTTATATAGCCCAAAAATACCAAATCCACTTCCAAATACAAAGGGGTATGATCCACCTTTAGTGAGATAACCTATTTGGTTAATCTCATCATATATTTCATTTTGGGAAATAAATATTTAATATACCTGATATATCCCTCAAAATATGCCCTAATCTCCATAAAATCCCTTTTTGTTGTTTGAAATTACTAAACAAAGTCCAAAATAAAATATGTATATGGTTTAAAAGCCATATTGTAATCAAAAGTTGTTGAATGACTTCAAAATGGAGGCGCATTCCTTCTTTGGGCTAAAATGCACATAAAATCAAAGTTAAAACCATAATATTGCATATTCCAAACAATGTGGCGGCTTTGGTGTGTTGGTTAGAGCGCTTGGCAAAGGGGGAGTAGGTCACTGGTTCAAACCTGCGGACCTCTCCCCATAATACAGTTTTTGTTAGCATATTTTGTATATGGCCCGCGGACTATGGTATTGAATCCATGTTTAAACTTGGGGGTTGAGGCTTAGCCACGACCCCTTTTAACCGTTAATTGAACCTTATTTAAACTTAAATAGTAGTTGAGCCCTTTGATAAACAAAACCTGAACTGTGGCCATTTGGACTGCCATGTGGCAACTTCCAGTTGGTCCATGTCACTGCCCACTGTACAATGAATATGCCACGTCATCAAAAACCTATCCACGTGTCTTGTTGTAAATCTACCATGTCAGCGACCTGCTGACTGTACCTGCCATGTGGCGCACTATGTAGGTTCCACGTCAACGTTGTACATGCCACGTGTCACCCTTACAGTGGTGCCACGTGGTATTTTTTTTTGCCAAATTTACCTGTTTTGCCGAAAGTTCAGAACTGAATAACTTTCACATTCCAAGTCCGTTTTGCACAAAATGAACGTTGCCGAAAATCTCTCGCCAAACTCTACACAGCTTGAAGATTTTGTTCGCATTTTGAAGACTTTAATCTTGATCAATCTCAGAGATCCTCTTGGATTAAATCTCCTCATTGAGGAGCTTTTGGACCACTAAAAGTAGATATTACTCAAAAAAAGAGTGAGGACACCATGGCCCCCCTTGACCTGTGTCCACCATCCAACTTGCTTCGTCTAGAATCATTTTGCTCATCATCACGAAAACAAAAACAACCATTATGCTATTAACAAACTTAATCATTCTATCATCCTTACAGAAATCTGTATTCAATGTCAGAACTACCATCCAAACAAAACTGAATAGTAACAAAAATAGACATAAAACTGAACATGCATATGTCAAATAGAATGAAATCTTGTTTCTCTTTACAAAAGCAGTAATGATTAATGGATCTCTTTCCCTGCAATCCAAGATGTTTTCAGGCTCCAATCCTCCATGTTGATCTTGTAGTGTATCTTGTAACATCTGATTAATATTGACATGTACTAATTCGCTTCCAAGACCACAATCTTTAACTGTCATAAGAGATAAGCCTTTACTTGCATTTACTAACATCTTCATTTGCCCTGTAGCAACCATAGTCAAATCATTTTTCATCTTATGAGCTCTTACAATGTATTTGATCATGTTCTTGAAGAAATGATACATATTACGCTTCTTGAAGAAGATGGCTTTTCTATCAAACAAATATGGACTACCCAACACCATGCCACAAATATCAAGAGGTTTAGTTCATTCTTACATACCCATCCAAGTGGATATGGTTTAGGATGCAATTTAGTTTCCAATCCTAGTTGATTAACAAGGTTTTCTGATATAAGATTTGCTTGTGAACCACTGTCAATTAATGTATCAATCTTTGTGTGCTTAGAGATTACTCTTAGATGGAATTATGCATCCCTCTCCTTTTCATCATGAGAATTGTTAGAAGAAGAAGCACATGTATTAACATTAGATATTATATCTTTTATGCCAACAACTGATACCTTAGATTCATCCTCAGATTCAGATCCAAGATCATACTGAATAGTAGCAGTGGTCTTCTTCTTACCTCTTTGATGTTAAGCCCACTTTGGTTTCAGATTCAGATGTAGCTTCCAACAATGCTCTTCATCATGCCCATCTCTTTGGCAATGCGAACATAAAAGCTTTGTATCCCCTTTCTTCACGGTCGCTGTATGCTTGCTCTTCCCTTTTTGCTTGCCTTCTTTTGATTGGCTGGGCTCTACTGAAGAAACGTTATCATGAACACTCTTCCCTTTGGATTCAATGTGCGTAGCTTGCACACATACCTCGTCAAGGTTAATAGGATTAAACATAAGTATTGTATGACGTAAATAACTATGTAATCCTCCAATAAACTTGAGAAGAGTTTCTTGAGTGTAAAGAGGTATACCCAAAATCGAAGCTCTCTTTCTGAATTCTTGAGAATCTTTAAGAAACTCAACATTTAGGTAGAGTCTAAGCATCAATTTGTGTGATATTATCTCATCACCCCATTTATGTTGATTTTTGAGCAGCATCAAGAGCCATTCTCTGGGAGAATGGAGGCACTTGATTAGTTATCAGGAATATTATTTAGCCTAGGGATGAGGCACCTGGTCAGTTACCAGGAAGATGATTTTGTCTAGGACTGAGGCACTTTATCTGTTACCAAGATGTTGACTTAGGTCAACTTGATTCAGCGTGGGGTTGAGGCACCTGGTCAGTTACCATGCCAACACAAAAGCCCTAGACTAGGTCTAGGAAAATGATGTACTCCTCTCCTTGGTCATTGGGCTATGGGACCTCCTCAAGGGACTGGCCACCCCTTGTTGGAGTAACTAGCATATGACCTTGGTGTTAGTGGAGATTATAAGACATACAAAGAAAATCTTCCATGAATATGATGATGTACTTTGAGTTGGCATGTGGACCATGAAGACCAAGAGAAGGGCTAAGATGTTGCCTAAAGATGACTTGCCTAAGAAGATTTGGCTAATAGCCCAAATGAGATGTCAATAGCCCTAATAAGGTGTTAAAAGCCCAATAATGAAATTACAAGGACCCTAACTAAAGTATTTTAAAATTATTAAATTAAACAATACTAAAGTGGTTTTGGGTTAGTGGTTTCCTTGACTTACGGAATTTACCCCTTGTTTTACTCAATGATGAATTGTAAATAAGGAGCTCTCTTTCAAATGAAACATCATCATTCTATCATCATTATCGTTGTCCTAAAACTCGTGTGGGCTGTTTCTTGTCTTCTTCATCTCAGTGTTACCATTTTGAGGGTTTGATTCAGCAAGATAAAATCACAGTTCTGTGGATAGAGGGTTGGCGTCAGGAAACTTTAAAGAGGTATGATTTTGAGAAACTTGTACCTTTTCCATGTTGTTTATCCTATTCTGCATTGCATTCATTTGGGAGGTATAGTTTATCATCCTCTGCTTCATCATGATAGCTACTTCCTTCATTGATTCTTTACCTTCATCTTTGCTCTTCGATTCTACTACTTTTCCTTTGGCATCATGAGGTTTGGAAGAGGATGTGGTGCCTTTGACAAATCCATGGATATTAGACTTTACTGAAGATTGCATGTTCCTATCTATCTTTTCAGCTATTTCCATGGCTTTCTTCAGGTTGTTTGGCTCCTTGTATCTAAGTTGATACCTCATTTCTCTTTCGAATGCTTCTATGTAATATATGAGAATCGAGGTATTAGATGGTTTAATATCAACATGGAGTCTGCCAACCACGCCACTGGATTTTTTATTGAACTCTTCAATGGTTTCATTCTCCTTCTTTGTATTTGTTAAGGTAGCCAACAGGTGCCTTTTTTATTTCTTATCCCTCCATCTTTGACTGAAAGCGGTTTCAAACTCTTTGAAGGTCTTGATATCGTTGTCGTCTAAAGAGGTGAATCATTTGAGGGCATCAACTTCGAGAAGTAAGGCAATAAGCCTCATTTTGACATCTTCGGGTTCATGCTGTGGCACCATTTATTGTAGCACTGCGTAAAATCCAACAAGTGACATTTAACAGTTATAACATCATTACCATGGAAAGATGGAACCTTTTCAATGGCTTTATCAGGGATGTTATGAGGTTGCTCAATTACGACGGAATAATATAGAGGTTTGAAAAGAGTATCCATGGTACTAGGTGGATTACTTGATTGAGAATTATCAACAAATAAAAAGTGAATGTCCAAGATTGACTTAGATGCGAGATCTTCAAGGATCTTACGAGAAGATAGCTTGCTTTTCCTCCTATGGTAAACCTGTTCAAGTTCAGGAATGAACTGAAGCAAGCCTTCAGAGTTTCTTCTTGTAGAACGCCTTGGTAAAGTTAAGGGTAGTGGAGTCGCCAGATGATCTGAGTAAGTTTATTGAATTTACAACATTCATCCAACAAAGCAAAAAACAAGAAGGAAAACTCAAAGGTCATATTCTGGGGATAGAAAGATTTATCCCCAGCAACGATGCCAAAATGTTGCCGCTTAATTCGCACGTTGGGTCACGTGGAAAAAATATTCAAGCCATTGGGTGCGACCTTGGGGCCAAGCTCAAGCCAAGTGCTATCTCCTGATACTCAGCTCCTTCGTCTAGGCCAACTCCTAGCGAAGCCAAGGGGGGTGGACCGCATGAAAAATAATCTAAGGTGGCTTTTAACTATGAAAGTATGAAACAACAGATATTCTAGGAGTTTTAGAGTGAAATGAATTAGAATGTTACCTACCAATAACTGCAAATAAATTACTCTTATAAATCTTTAGAGAAATAAACACATCATTCAAGACACATTGCGAAATTAACTTATGCAAAAAAGAGTAAAATAGACCAGTGCCAAATGAAGAAAGTGCTTTGCATATGAGGGTTGCTAGTGTAGTCTCAGTGAAAGTATTGTAATGTCTTGGCTGGTAAATTTTAGATTATTAAATGAGTGATTAAGGGAGTGGGTAATTATGGGTTTGGCCCAATAAGGCAAGCTCTTTTGAAATGAGCGCTAAAGCAGTTTTACCAAGTGTCCAATGGGCTGAGGCATAACCTACTTGGAGTATCCCCTTGACTCTGTGATATCCACTCTTTGCAACCTCTCGATTTCTCAAGAAACAAGCTTATATGGATTTTCCTATTATTTTAGTCACTCGTATCCCTTTTTGGTACAACTAGCTGATCAAACAAGCTGTTGCGGTGCAAAGCATATGGGGAAGGGCCTTCGTTGATTTTTTATTATAAGTCTTAATGTGGTGTTTATTAATTAACTACTCATGGATGTGAGTCTCTTTCCCCCTTTCGGTATACTCGGGAGAGCACAACCGGGTAAATTTTTAAAATTCACAGAAAAAATAAAAGAAAGGAAATGTTTTTTATATAATCCTCCCACGAATCTCCTTCTCCCTTTCGGGATACTCGGGAGAGCTTGGGGTAAGTATTTCTTTTCCCTTTGACAAAATAAACAACTAAATAAGCAATAAAAATTGAACTAACTAAAACTCGAAAATCATGAAAAAAGACACCGACATGAATCCCCCTAAGGGGGATGAGGAGTGGGCTCGTAAGAGCCTACTTAAATATTTATTAATTCTTTACAACATGGGAGAAGTGGGTTTTGGTCCTTATAATTTGGATCCAAAGGCTTACAAAAGTTATGGAAAAATGGATTTTGATGCAAGAGGAAGCTCTGTTGGTCTTATTTTTACTCAATTTCCCGAAAATTCGCCAGAGTTTCCTCCTCTTTTTTTGTTAAACCTGCAAAAACAACAAGCAAACATCAGTGGAATATGCCCCAAAACACTTTAAGTGTGCTTTGGAAAAACCTACAAAAATTTGCCGAAAAAATTCTAAGTAAATGCAAAGCAAAACTAGGTGAAATTAACTGAGAAAGTGAGCGAAAAAGTTGCTTCTCAGGGTCTTTGTTTGCTTCTTAAGGATGGTACTATCACATATATAGTGTAAATTTTCCTTTAATATTCAACTAGGGGTAAACAATGCATGCAAAATATCAACTGATAACCACACATGAATATCTTTTACAGTATGCAGCGGAATATAAAACTGAGAAATAACTCACAACATCACATCACAATAATGACACAATTATTTTGGGTATGGAAACCCCCGGAAAAACCCAAGATGGGAAAATTGGTGCAGCAGTCAGATATAGATTTTATTATGAGAAAATATGGAACTTTTACAGTCACTGCAAATTCACCCAAACCTGGTGAATGCAGTACCCGGTAGAATCACTAGGCAAATCCCAGCTAAACCTCAACACCCTCTTGTGTGAGTGTACGGCCCAATTGTACGAAGCTCGATGATCCTGCTGCTTGCTCCTTTGTCTTCTCAGCTAAATCCTCTGTCTGACTTTCTCTCCCTGTCTGTATCCTGTCTTTTTCGGAATACAAGTGTGTGTGTTATCTCCACCAATTGATCTCTCTTTTATAACTTTAGGTAAAGCAAAAACCCTAATTTCACTTTCACTTTAACTAGTGGTAAAGCAAAAACCCTAATTTCACTTTCACTTTAACTAGTGGTAAAGCAAAAACCCTAATTTCACTTTCACTTTAACTAGTGGTTCACTAAAGTTAATTTAGATCACTTTAAGTTATTTTCCAAAGTAAACTTAGGAAAAGTAAATTAAATACAACTGGTTTCCTAATTTAAGTCTTCTGCATGCAATAACACATGCATGCAGGAAGACCTTCCTTATTGCTTACTAGTTTGACATATAGTAGCCGGGCTACCATATTCTATTTTTCAGATTTCAGTAGACTTTTCAGCTAGTTCCCTTACATATGAGATGTTGAGATGAGCATCTATGATGGATCATTAGTTGATGATGGACTATAGTACTCTCCCATGCCACGACTGAGTCTCAGAACACTCGGATTTGAGGACTGATGTAGTCATTTAGCCATTTACAGAGTAGTTAGTAGTGCCTAAAGTTGCATCAATAGTTTTTCATTGTACAGGTGTTGGTTCAGATTGATGGTTTACATGTACATGACCCAGTAGATTTGATCTTGTGTTATGGTTATCATTGCTTTTATGATCATTCTTATGACATGTCTTAGCATCTAGTGTCATGATATGGCGGTCATATAAATATGTGGACTTGGATGTATTGATATTATGTATGTATGTCTCTACTTAGACCTAGAAGTTCTTGACCCATACTCATTGGTTTTACCCTCCTTAGGGAGAATAGAGGTGATCATTCCCACCATACTTTGGCTTGCTGGTGTTGGTTTCATTGTTCATTATCTCCACCCATCCATTGCCTTCCAGTTATGTTTTCAACCCAACCTACTACTTGAACTGTGGCATGGAGGACCTTTCCCCACTAGAGCCTCTGTGTTGGACAAGCTTCCCTGTTATTTGTGTCTCGACTCTGAGTTGCCTAGGTTGTGTTGGCTAAACTTGAAGCAAATAGCGCTGCCATCAATACAATGTATTTGGAAATGAAATGAATATCTTATGAGACAACCCATTCATGAAAAGTAGTGTTTTTAAACATACGTGAATGCAAGGCAAGCCTAATGAAATTGGCTTTGAAGTATATTGAAATAAATACCTTAAAAAATTCATGAAAAGTAGTGTTTTTAAACATACATGAATGCATAAAGCCTCAATAATAAAAATCCGTGTAATAAATGCATGGACCAAGGCTATGGAAATTCGAAGGCCCAAAAGGCAATGGTTCTTAAAAAAGTTATATTTAAAGATTGCTGGCCTCACTTGTATTTGATTTGGATTGTGAGCATTTGTCAAGGTGAATAAGCACCTCTGAATGTAACTTATCCATTTGTGAGACATTGCCATCCCCTGTGTTGTTGCTTGTCCATCATATGCTAGAGTGAGTATCCCCTTTCCATATCCAAAGTGCCACAGTGTCAGGTGGGTAGTCACCCTTTAGCCTAACCACTTGATTTCTAGCCCTCACCCTTCACTAGCAAATTGATTACAACTATGAAGTGAATATGGTCTTGAAAGTCTAGTCTGAGTTATAGTTAATTAATGAAGCTCTATATTTGGTTGATAGATTGCCAGTGAGATGATTGCTATTTGTTATAATTGTTATCTGAATGATTTGTAGAGCATGTCTTAACCTTTAAACACTTGCAGCAGATGGATGTTAGCCTGGGTTATATTATTGATTACTTGATTATTTACAGATTATTATTTTATCTTTCTGGGCATATTGGATATTATTCTTGATCATACAGAGATCTGTAGGGTGTATGAGTATACACCTTAGATGGATTTGGACTCCCCGAGTCCAATGAGACAACTTGTTTTCAGTTTTGGGCAGTTACAGTGATGATTTGTTTCAGTGTACCATTCTGGTGCAGTTTTGCCATGCTGAATGGCCTGTCAGAGCAAAGAGGTGATTTGATTGGTTCACCTAGGGCGTTGTATGAGGAGGAGGTGGTCCAACCACTTGTTTTTACCATATTACCCTGCTCCCAGAGAGCATGGTGGGCTCAGTTTGACAACGCTGGCACTCTAGGAGGTAGTTTGGGCCATATCACGTTTCTCGAGGCAGATTAAAAATAATAAAAATGGGTACTGAAGAATTCAATTTGGGATACTGAGGCAAGGAAATGGCATGGGATGAGTTTTGATGATGAGTGTGATGTCTTCCACTCCTTTTCCAACAGTCTCAGCACTTGGATGGACCTACATCCATCTCTTCGACATATTTTATTATTTTCTGGAGCTTTTGGAGGCCCACGATTTCCTCAGAGAGGCACTATTTTGCATTTTAAAATATTATATTTATTTTATTGTGCCATGGGGACACACTAGGGGAGTTAGTTAACACCCCCTGGAACCACCATGAGCTTTATTTATTTTTTATTGAGTGGGATCCCCTCTCTTAGGGTGATTTGGTCCATTGATATATTATATTATTGTATTGATCCATGTACTTTATGTTGAGCTCATCTCAACTGTTGATTAGAACATTTTGATATTTTAATCTTAGCCTCCCATTTGAAAAGTGGTTATGATTTTGGTTCTCTCATTCCTATTTAAAGGAGGGAGCTTCTCATTGTAAAGGGGTCTTTGGCTCTTGGATCTAGATAATATAAAAACTATTTTGGTGGAAATTCTTGGATCTGCTTTGCATCTGGTGTTCTTCGATGGTGATTGGAAAGTTTATTTCTTCCTAGCATTCGGGTATTTGTTGTGAGATCTATATTTTTTTGGAAACATTGTTTTGTCTACAGGAGGGCGACTTCACTTGGGCGTTTTTGCAGGGCTTTCTCAACTCGCTTGTTTGGCATCGCTTGTTTGGCATCGCTTGTATCAGGGGGTTTTCATTAGTATCATTGTGATCTATGATTTCATCTTGCTATTTTTCTGTAGCATTTGTTCTTTTCTCTTGACGCATCAAATCTGATATGGTTGACGTTTGTTGTGCAGGAGAGAGGGCGCATTGGCTTCCTTGGGCAAATTGTTTCACATAGAGGCTTCCTCCAAATCTTCTCAAATTGATCGGGAAGGCATTGATCACCATCATCAAGGCATCTACAAGGTTATACAGGTAAGATCTACAGGTTAGTTATACAGGTAAGATCTACAGATTAGTTCTTCTTTTCTTGATCTCAATCCATTGGCATCTTCATTTTCATGTTAAAACCCTAAATATAAAAAATTAAAAAAAATTATAGATCAAACTGTTTGATCTCTTGGCAGACCATTTTTGGGTTTTGTAGATTGGGTCAAACCCTAAGTGGGTCTTCCTGGACGTTTTTCTTAGGTGACTCCATTGGGCCCAAATCCCAAGGCACTGCTCTCTAAACCCTAGCGCAACCCCTCAATTGGCCATTTTCTCTTGCGATTTGATCTTGTTCCTGAGGCCTGGGTACTTTCATACTGTCATACCTTCTTTCGAGTCTATCCCGTGGTACTAGGTAGCCCCAATCCTGTTTTTACCCTCCCTGCATTGGTCACGTTTCCCAAGGCAATGGATATTGTCATCTTTTGCTAGTACCTTGATTCTAGATCTAGTAATAGGCTCATAAGTCACTTGTACTTCAAACTTGGGTCAACGACATACCTCATAAACCCCTGATCCAAGCCCTAATTCACCTTGTGACTTCATCCATAGATCTAGGGTTTACTTCACCTTACACCTTACGTACTTCAACTTCATTTGATTTGATTTGGTGTTTTTGTCTGATCTCTCCTATCGGGAGTAGATTTGGGTCTCCCCCATTGTTGTCTTGGGCTAAGACAACATCAAGTGAAGATTGCCTCGATTGGCGTGACAACCATCCATTTGGTAGTCGAGGCTGTCTTGGTTCCATCTCTTTATTTGCCCATCCTGGATACACATCACAGAGGCAACTACAAGTTTGGTAATAACAGATAGCAAACAAGTCAAAGAACTTAGTTGCTAGATACAAAATTAGGATCAAATACTAACCTACTAATCAAGCCTTTTTCTTTTATGAGATAAATGACTTGAAACAAGCAAGCTAATGATCTAGATCTGAACTAAGAAATAATAATGCTTTGCAACTTTAGCTTAGACCTATAAAAGAAAAACGATTTTAGATCAATTCTTAAAATGTGAATTTGAATATAGATCTATGAATGCCTTTCAAAGGAAAACCAGAACAATAAAGGGTATAAAAAGGGAGAAGATGAATGAGTAGCTTGGAGAAAAAGATGATCCTTGAGTCTTCGCTTGTGGGGTACCGAGGGACTTTATCTACAACAAATAATGTCAGAAAAGAAGAGAGATCAAACAAGATCTTCCACGTCTCAAGTTAAGACAACCTGCACATCACACACTCACAAAACTAAGATCAAGTATATAAGCATTCGGTAAGATCTCTAAATATTTATGCTCAATAGATTAACTCATTAAACAAAATGATTAATCTACCTTACAAAGTTGATGCCAACCTTTCAAGTAAGCTAAACTAGATATAAACTTTAAAGGAAGCATATGGCTCAGACACAGGTTACCTTCGTACAACTTAATGATAACACATCCACTCCACAAAGGACATCACAAATTAGACTTCCAAAGTCTCTTTATTTCTCAAATGAATAATGATTACAACGAGCAAGGTCTTCCCAGAGAATTCCAACTAGTGAATGCGAGAGAGTCTTGCTTTATTTATACTATATAGCATGAAGCAGGCCCAGGGGGTCGCAACCAACACTGGAGATAGAGTGGGCGTCAACCTTGAGAGAAAGATGGAACGCTTGAGTTACAACTGAGGTGGGACTAGAGTGGTAGGCGCCACCTCTCCACCTACCTATTGCCAACCCATACATCAAATGCCACTTCACCAAGTCGCCAACCATCGGAGAGAGGGCACAACCTCCAAGAGATAGTCACTCACCACCTCTCAAATAGACACTGAAGATGACGCCCATGTCAAGGAGATAACTCGCCCCTGATATAGGAAGAGATTGCAAATGCCTTCAGTCAAATCGGACAAGAATCCACTAATTTAGGAATTTTGGATTTTCTCTCCATTTTTAATTTTTTCTATTTTTTAATTGACTTTTTTGTTTTTTTGGAGATTTTTGAATTAAGTGATAAATTTATCACTTAAAACTTAGGAAAAAGTGGTTATGAGGGTGAAACGAGTGTTTGAGTTAGAAAATGAGCACCCCCATGGCAAAATCCAACTTCTAACCACACTTTTATTACATTTATAATTTCTCCAATTAAACTATTAAAAAATAGCCTAAGTTTACGGGAAAATTTAATTTTCCCAAAACTTGAAATAAATAAAACCTAGGGGGACCTAGCACATGTCCATATGACTGAATATTAATGTTTAGCATGTTCATATACATTGACACATGAACTTTAATAACCTCCCAAGGCCTAACCACCAGGACGACCATGCTTTG
Source organism: Pseudotsuga menziesii (assembly GCA_001517045.1). NCBI lineage: Eukaryota > Viridiplantae > Streptophyta > Pinopsida > Pinales > Pinaceae > Pseudotsuga > Pseudotsuga menziesii. Next base: position 66,258 of record LPNX011222865.1, read on the forward strand.
GAGGAGCAGTGAAAAACTCGAAAATTATAAGTTGTTTATTCAACAACATATGAATTAACAAGGAAAAAACACCTTGGAATTCCTGTATTGATGTTTAAGTCCTAGGAGGTCAAGTTCTTTACAAAAAACCCATGCTAACATTTTTTTTACAATCTCCTCGCAGGGTACGAACATGTGGTAAAAAACATGAAAATGGGACCTTGGAAGGCCTGAATGGACTTCTGAACCATGAATTTGAACAAGTGTTTGTTCTTCTTTGACGACTCACTTAAAGTCCAACTAGATGCAACCTAGTCGGTAACAGTACTCGGGGTAAACCCTAGATTCTTTAAAGAACAAGTCCAAGTCAACAACAGGGCTCAAAGCCAATACAACAATATACTCATTATGTGCTCATTGTGTCACTTACGTGAATAGAATTTGGGCAGGGAGGATAACACTCCATCCCACAATCACTCGGGCTAGATTGAATTGACACTCCAACAAGCTCTAATTATATGCTATGAAACACTAATATAACAATCCCTTTTTAACCTAAACAAACTATAATTAAACCCTAATTATATGCCAATAGACCCCAATATATGCAAACAAACCCTTATGAAGTTACAATTATATGCTTAGAAACCCTAATTACTTCAAGAAAATCCTAATTATATACTAATAAACCCTAATAAACTCATACAAACCCTAATTAACATTGTTATTATTGCAGGTAGATGCCTTTGTTGACATATTGTAAAATTTTGATCTTGATGATGTTACATACTATTGCCACTAACTTGGATACCTGTAACGAATAATAGCAGTAATATATATTATATATGCTAGCCAATAACAATATTTCTAATTTTCTATACATATGAAAGAGAGATTTGATATTTCCACCAAATAAAAACTGCTATATAGATATATAAAAAAAAGAGATACTGGATTTACAGAAAAATAGAAATAATATTTAGATTCTATATATGATATTTATATAGAAATATTATTACCCCTCTCCATTTGTGTGTATATCCATTTTAAATGATTATAAAATTTACCTCTAAAAATTTGATATCTCTTGGTGCTGGATAGATCTGCTGTTATGATGGAGATCTACGCTGGTTTATTTCTCTGAGCTAAGTCACATGGTTCGATTTCGAATTTGAGTTCGGCAATCATTATGTATATATATATAAACTTCAAACCAAAATATACTATTAAATTATTAAATCTAAACCGCTGATCCTCGAGGCTTGTTGCTTGAAGATTGAAATCATGATTTGCAAGTGGCCCATGGGGCCGGCAGTAAGCTGGACTGGGGTTTCACAGTTCGGAGAATCAGAACTTATACTAAATTGCAGAGGTGGCAGGGTTTATTTGCTGTGTCAAGAGTGGAGACTGGTGACTGAACAGTGAAACTGGACTGGGGTAGGTAGGGACCAGGGTAACGGGTTTAACTTGGGTTTTACGTTTCACTGAATAAATTAACCAAAGAAACTGAACTGCGGTCGTACCCTGGCTGAATTCATTTTAAAATTTGCCTTGAAATTCACATTGAAATTGGAATTCATTACAGGTTTGAATTAGTTTGAGATTTGTCCTTGAGGTTCGACAAATCTCAATGAATTTTATTTTCTTTCAGATTCATCGAATTTCTAGCCTCAAGGTTCGAATGCTCCGAATATTATGATGCAGTCTCTGAGCACTCAATAGTGTTGACGCTAAGCTGGATCTATGCTAGTTCCTAGTTTGCATAGACAGAACTCTAATTCAGTTTTAATTGTTGCATCTTTTATTTTCTTTTTTGGTTCCTTTTCATCTCTTATTTTGAATTATTACAAATATAATCTGGTCTGTCAAATCAGCTGATTTTTTTGGGTAGCATTGAATGATCTGCAATTGAATACAAAATCAATTTAATTATGATGCTCCTAATCTATGAGATGCAACAGGAGATGCACTTTAGTGTTAGCTGATGTGATTTTAATTTTTCTGTTTTAAATGGTAAACAGTTCATTCTTATGTTCTTTTCACCTAATTTCCTTTTTTTTTGGTTCTCTCGTTGCAGAGTGATGAAAAGTACCATTGCAGTGAGACTGGCTATCGAATGCTTTTTAAATGTGTAGAAGTGAGTGGTTTCAAGGAAGTCAACAAGGAACAAATTGTGAAAGATAGTTTTCCCCTCAAAGATGAAATTCAAGCTGGAATCAGTAGTGATTATAAAGATGCCCATTCACAAAGTCAACAAACTCAGAAGATGAACAGTCAAAATGATGATACAGAAGGGAAAGATGGGAACTGGAGAAGACTATCTGAAACTACTCAGTCTCTAGAAGATGGCAAGCAGATTCATCATATTTTCAGGAGCTGTTTACCAGCAGCAGATGATGAGAAGTTAAGCGTTTTAGGTTTTGAGGTATTTTTATTGACCTTGAAAATACAAATACCGTGATGACGTTAGGGTTTCAGAAGTTGATGATTGAATGGTTCTGTACTGATCTTTCACAAAAAATAAGAATGCTTCATACTTTTTTTGGTTGAAAAATACGTCATATATTTACAAAAAATAGCACAAACGGTGAAAGTGTATATTTAATGAACATCATAACCTCTTCCTCAAAGCTACCGACTCTGAAATGCAATCAGAATACTCTGTTGGATCCAAAGAGTGGGCATCCTTGATCAACAGAGCACCCTTAGCCAAGAGCTGATGGCGTACCTCATCCCTCCACATAGAAAAAAAGGCATACAAATTGCTCACCATATGATAAAAAACAATCTTACTCCTGAGTTTTGAAAAGCTAAATAAGTCCAGGATCCCGGGGAGTGTCATATCCTAGAGAATGCAGTACAACTGGAGAGTGGCTATCTCCAAACAAGGAAGAACGCCAGTGAATCCTGCCCTGAAACAACACTGAATATTGATCCTCTAAATCCCACATTGTTTGACAAATTGATACAGAAAATATGCTTCACTCTCCCCAAGCGATGGTAGCCAAAGAGTGGTTATTTCCAAGCAGGGTAGAATGCCAATGAATCCTGCCTTGAAAGAATACTAAATATTGGTCCTTATGTAACTCCAACAACTTTTGGCAAATTAACACTTCTACAAAATATGCTTCACTATCTTTCAGTGATGAAAAACAAGACAAATGCCATTAAAATGTCCACTCTTGGCTATCCCAGCCTTGGAAAGAAGCCCTTGATAGAATACAAACCATGCAAAAGTTCTCGGCCTATAAGAAAGTTGAAACGACCGAAAACTGTGAAGTCTACACACCCATCTATTCTTGGACACCCAACGTACATTAGTCCACCCAACGTGCATTAAGGATTGAGGATAATGAATGCTTTTGGAGCATCGAATACAGTGATTGTGAGTCATATTGAAGAAGTGGTCTACAAAGCTCCAATCCCATTCCCTCCAAAATGACTCAAGTATTCCAATATTCATTTTAAACAACTTATTCCTCAAAATAAGGCCTCTCAACTTTGTAATTGAAAGCTGACCTGGGGCAAGGAGACCATACTCCTAACCAAGAGAACACCACTCTTTCCAGGAGCAAGAGATATAATCCCACAAATCACCACATAAGAAAATGCCCTTCTTGCTTAGCTGAAGAGCCTGATAGTGAGGTAGCTTTGCTACATAAGAACCCTCAACCTTATAGCTCCAATTAGGACAACAAACTAAATCCTAGCTTGTTCTATTGCCTTCTCAATGCTAATAATAGAAGAAACCTGCAATAGCCTTCGAAAATGAATGTATGCTCCTGAAGATTAGTGAGCCTGACACCTAAAATAAATTGTTAAATTTATTGCAGATCTGGAATTAACTTTTGTAGACTGACTTCTTTTAACTTTAAGCAGACTTAGATCAATAGCATATGAATCAAGTGATTATAAACCAGCAATAGATAACCACAGTAACAAAAACAACCATCAACAAGAACATAAAAGATTTACCCTGGGGAAACCTTTTCAGGAATAAAACCCCAGCACAGAGAAAATCTTCCTTTATATGAGATGACTGAGATACATGAGCAGATCAGACTTTTACACCAGAAATAAGAATTTCCACTAGAGCATACATACCAATAGATAGTAGAAGATGGCAGTAGCTCTGCTGATGTAAGCCCCAGGCTTACTAACGTCAGCTCTAACAGGCTTTACTGTGGAGCTGTGGGCATATTTGAGGAGGTTAGGGTCTGAATATGACCTGCGGCCACCTGCTGGAGAAGACGTCAGCCTCGGAAAGGAAGATGGCAGCCTTTAAAATCACCACATAAGAAAATGCCCTTCTTGCTTAGCCGAAGAGCCTGATAGTGAGGTAGCTTTGCAACATAAGAACCCTCAACCTTATAGCTCCAATTAGGACAACAAGCTAAATCCTAGCTTGCTCTATTGCCTTCTCAATGCTAGTAGACGAAACCTGCAATAGCCTTCCAAAATGAACGTATGCTCCTGAAGATTAGTGAGCCTGACACCTAAATTAAATTATTAAATTTATTGCAGATCTGGAATTAACTTTTGTAGGCTGACTTCTTTTAACTTTAAGCAGACTTGGATCAATAGCGTATGAATCAAGTGATTATAAACCAGCAATAGATAACCACAGTAACGAAAACAACCATCAACAAGAACATTAAAGATTTACCCTGGAGAAACCTTTTCACTGTTCAGGAATAAAATCCCAGCACAGAGAAATTCTTCCTTTATATGAGATGGCTGAGATACATGAGCAGATCAGACTTTTACATCAGAAAAAAAAATTTGCCAATAGGGAATAGATACCAATAGATGGTAGAAGATGGCAGTAGCTCTGCTGATGTAAGCCCCAGGCTTACTGACGTCAGACCTAACAGGCTTTACTGTGGAGCCATGGGCATATTTGAGGAGGTTAGGGTCTGAATATGACTCGCGGCCACCTGCTGGAGAAGACACCAGCCTCGGAAAGGAAGATGGCAGACCTTAAAATCACCACATAAGAAAATGCCCATCTTGCTTAGCCGAAGAGCCTGATAGTGAGGTAGCTTGCTGCTTTGCAACATAAGAACCCTGAACCTTATAGCTCCAATTAGGACAACAAGCTAAATCCTAGCTTGCTCTATTGCCTTCTCAATGCTAATAGACGAAACCTGTAATAGCCTTCCAAAATGGACGTATGCTCCTGAAGATTAGTGAGCCTGACACCTAAAATAAATTGTTAAATTTATTGCAGATCTGGAATTAACTTTTGTAGGTTGACTTCTTTTAACTTTAAGCAGACTTAGATCAATAGCATATTAATCAAATGATTATAAAACAGCAATAGATAACCACAGTAATGAAAACAACCATCAACAAGAACATTAAAGATTTACCCTGGGGAAACCTTTTCAAGAATAAAACCCCAGCATAGAGAAAATCTTCCTTTATATCAGATGACTGAGATACATGAGCAGATCAGACTTTTACATCAGAAATAAAATTTGCCTCTAGGTAGTAGGGCATACATACCAATAGATGGTAGAAGATGGCAGTAGCTCTGCTGATGTAAGCCCTAGGTTTACTGACATAAGCCCTAACAGGCTTTATTGTGAAGCCGTGGGCATATTTGAGGAGGTTAGGGTCTGAATATGATCTGCGGCCACCTGCTGGAGAAGACGTCAGCCTCAGAAAGGAAGATGGCAGCCTTTAAAATGATGACGCCAGCCCTCTATCCACAGAACTGTGATTTTATCTTGCTGAATCAAACCCTCAAAATGGTAACGCTGAGATGAAGAAGACGAGAAGCAGCTCACACGAGTTTTAGGACAGAGATAATGATAATAGAATGATGATGTTTCATTTGAAAGAGAGCTCCTTATTTACATTTCATCATTGAGTAAAACAAGGGCTAAATTCCACAAGTCAAGAAAACCACTAACCCAAAACCACTTTAGTATTGTTTAATTTAATAATTAAAAAATAATTTAAAAATTCTTTAGTTAGGGTCCTTGTAATTTCATGTTGGGCTTTTAACACCTTATTAGGGCCATTGACATCTCATTTGGGCTATTAACCAAGTCTTCTTAGGCAAGTCATCTTTAGGCAACGTCTTAGCCCTTCTCTTGGTCTTCATGGTCCACACGTGCCAACTCAAAGTATATCATCATATAAATGGAAGATTTTCTTTGTATGTCTTATTCTCCCCACTAACACCAAGGTCATATGCTAGTTACTCCAACAAGGGTTGCCTAGTCCCTTGAGGAGGTTCCATAGCCCAATGACCAAGGAGAGGAGTACATCATTTGCCTAGACCTAGTCTAGGGATTTTGTGTTGGCTTAGTAACTGACCAGGTGCCTCAGTCCCACGCTGAATCAAGTTGACCTAAGTCAACATCTTGGTAACAGATAAAGTGCCTCAGTCCTAGACTAAATCATCTTCCTGTTAACTGACTAGGTGCCTCAACCCTAGGCTAAATAATATTCCTCATAATTGACCAGGTGCCTCCATTCTCCCACAGAATGGCTCTTGATGCTGGTCAAAAATCAACATAAATGGGGTGATGAGATAATATCACACAAATTGATGCTTAGACTCTACCCAAATGTTGAGTTTGTTAAAGATAGTGTAGTTGCGAGACCCATTCTCAGGGAGGATGGTACCCTAGTTAGTTAACTAGGGAAAAGTAAGACCCTAGGGCCCCCAATAGTCTCCTGGGGTTCTTGGTTTGGGACCAAGTAGGTTGATGCCATGGCAAAGTCCCAAACATATGGTTAGGGCCCCAATATGCCTCTAGGGTTCTTGGTCTAGGACCAGACAGTTTCTTGGTCTAGGACCAGGTAGTTTCTCGGTCTGGGACCAAGCAGATCTTGCAGGTTGAGGCAAAGACATTCCTGGTTTGGGACCAGGCATATTCTTGGTATGGGACCAAGTAGTTCCTGCAGGTACATTCCTGGTCAGCTAACCAGGCGCATCTTGGTCAAGTTGACCAAGATGATGATGTGGGATGTCCTCTCTCCTAAACGGTTATTGCTAGGTTGTTTCTCAAGGGATTGGAAACCCCTTGATGATGTCACTAGTACCTAACCCTTAGGAGCAGTATTGAGGACCAAAAGATCACATCATCAGTTTGGATCTTCTCCTTATATAGTGATGATAAAAAATATATGTAAATTTTCCTTTAATATTCAACTAGGGCTAAACAATGCATGCAAAATATCAACTGATATCCACACATGAATATCTTTTATAGTATGCAGCGGAATATAAAACTGAGAAATAACTCACAACATCACATCACAATATTGGCACTATTATTTTGGGTATGGAAACCCCCGCAAAAACCAAAGATGGGAAAACCGATGCAGCAGTCAGATATAGATTGTATTATGAAGAAATATGGAACTTTTGCAATCACTGCAAATTCACCCAAACCTGGCGAATGCAGTACCTGGCAGAATCACTGGGCAAATCTCAGCTAAACCTCAACACCCTCTTGTGTGAGTGTAGGACCCAGCTGTACGAAGCTCGATGATCCTACTGCTCGCTCCTCCGTCTTCTCAGCCAATGTTACCAGACTTGGAATCGGCAATGAATCGGCGAGGCAAAAGAGCGAAGAGTTTTAATTGGATCGGGAAAAAAACGGGAAAAGATCGGGAAAAAATCGGTGAGTACAAAAAATAAAGATATACACATTTTGAATTAAAAATAACATTTTTCATTGATATTAAAATTCAATAATGCCAT
>LPNX011222900.1:0-12859 GCA_001517045.1 Pseudotsuga menziesii
TTTAGGCATACAATCCAACTCACCAAAGGCAAGTTCTGTCACCAACTCAGAGCCAAGACACAATATAAACAGGGAGGCTTGTCCAACAAAGGTTCTAGCAAGGGAAAAGGTCCTCCATGCCATAAGTCAAGAAGTCAGTCGGGTTGAAAACAAAACCGGAAGAAAATGGATAGGTGGAGATAGTGAATGATGAAGCCAACACTAGCAAGCCAAAACAATGGTGGGAATGACTACCTCTATTCTCCTTAAGGAAGGTAAAACCAATGAGTATAGATCAAGAACTTCCAAGTCTAAGTAGGGACATCAATACATAATACAAAATACATCCAAGTAAATATAATTATGACCGCCAGATCATGACACCACATGTTAATACATGTCACAAAAATGAGTATAAGAGCAAATGATAACCATAACACAATATAAAAAGCTGAGTCATAATCATGCAATATAATTCATCTGAAACATCATCTGTCCAATGAGAAAGCACTGATATAAAACTGGGCATCAATAACTGCTCTGTAATGACTAAATGGCTACATCGGTCCTCAAATCTAGTGTCCTGAGACTCAATCCTGACATGGGAGAGTACAATAGTCCACTAATACAATAATGATCCGTCAAAACTGCTCATCTCAGCATCTCATATGTAAGAGATCTGGCTGAAAAATGTACTGTGTCTAAAAAATAGAATATGGTAGCCTGGCTACTATATATGTGATAATAAGTTCCATGCCATGACTGAGCCTCATGACCCCAGATTCGATGACTGAGTTACCATTTTCATGACCCGTAGTAGATTTATGACAGTTCCTATGATGTACAGCAACAACAGCATTTCAGTTCCCTTCAAATTGTTCAAATCATATGCAGGTATATGACCCAGGTGATATATGGATTTGTAAATGTGAATTTGTTTTTGGTCAATTGTTTATTTTAGTAGTGGACTTGGTTAATAGTGGTTGTATGTTGGCGATAGTCTACTATTCCACGAGATTCTTTTGTATACTTATCAGTATTGCCCTACTTGTAGTATGGATTTGGTCATTTCCCTTTAGGGGACAGAGCTTGCTAGCCTTGGCACCATCTTCACTGTCTCCATCACTTGACTAATGACATCTAGGACTTCCCCCACCTTCACTTCTATGTTGGAATAGGTCTCCATGTCTAAATTATGTCTCAGTGTTGGTTTGTGTGATTCTTATCACAGGGATGGTCTTCCTCTAGGTCTTGAACACAAGTAGTCTTACCATAAAAGTGTCTTTAGACACGAAGGCATTGAAACTTAAATGTTTATTCAACAAAACAAAGGTGTTTTTAAACACTGTTGCAAATGAAATATAAAATCATCCAGTTGCCAAGAGACAAGCACTCATCATTTGTATAATGTGAGGTTGTTTTCCTCCAAAGGGAAACAAGGTGGTCACTCCATCGCACCTATGGATGGTGGCGGGCAATGGAGGTCACACCGAATCATTATTTGAGGCCCACAAGGCTATTCAAGGCACCTGTTCCTGGCCAAAGGATGAGCACTCATTCATTGTATAATGTATGGCTCATTTGCCCCTACAGGGCAACAAGGTGAGACTAACCTATCAAGGTTATGCCTTTGTCATTTTCTGGAAGGCCAAAAGGATTTCCAAGGCACCTGCCTTTGGAAGTTAACTAGTGTCTTTTGTTGTGCAAATAAACTGCTTAAAAAAGGTTGTTTGTCTAGAGTCTAGTGGAGCCTTCTCATCATTCCATCCATTTGTGAGACACCGCCATTCCCTATTGTTCACCTAGTCCAGCTTATATGTTGTGTGGATCCCCTTTTCCTTTAGCCTAGATGCTTATAGTGTCAAGTGTCAATTCATTCCCTTGGCCTTACACCTTATTTTCTTCACCTTCACCCTTGACTAGCGAAATGGCTAAATCAATAAATGAGTATACACTAGAGGTTCTTGTTTAGAGCAGCTGATTACTTTGATTTAGATATATTATTTATATATGTATATATTGTGCTTATAATTGCCAACAAAAGCTACCTGTACTTGAGTCCTACTATTAACATAGATAATTAAGCATGCACATCCATTTTTGTACTTTACAGTATTAGAGTTTAGCATTTGGGTCATTATTTGATCATTCTTGACCTAGTCAAGAATGTTTGACCAAGTCAGCAGCAAGGTTCGAGATGAGTTTTGGTCGATGATTGTGGATGATGATTATTTGTGGTCTATCAGTGTCCATTAGACATATTCATGCTTCAGATGATGGTTTATTATGATGGCTTGTGTTATTTTCATGATTATCAGCATTTACAGGCTTTATTATAATTGTTGTTATGACATGGATGGGGTCTCTAACGTACATTTTTTATGAACATATAGTGTATGGGTACTCATTCCTAATAGATTTGGACATTCTGAGTTCATTGATGCAACCAGTTTTCAATTTCAAGCACCTGCAGATGAGATATGGGTTATTTTATCATTTTGCAGCAGTTTGGCACTCTGAAATCAAAATAAAAATGATTTTCAGTTGATGGTGAGTTCTCCCAAGGCACTAGAGGGAAACATAGGGTGTAGCCAGTCATTTGTACCATATTGCTAAGGTGCCATGCCCATTTTTGCAGTCAATTGACATCCAGGTTCAGTCACTGATGAGATATGAGCAGTTTTATGTTGTTCCCAAGGCAGTATTTTGATGATGAAAAAGGCTAATAAAGAAATCAAATTAGGCAATTGAGGCAAGGAAATGGCATGGAATAGGTCTGAGACATGGTGTTGGGGTCACCTTCATCATCTGGCATCAGCTTCACTCTTCATGGGATCCACACATCCTAGCATTCTCCGCTTTGAGGGCGTTTTGATGTACTTTGAGCGGGACATCCTAGTGATTTTGATCACTCCATGTTATGATTGATGAATATACCTTGTTATTGTGCCATGGGCCATGCTAGTGAAGGATTTGTATAACCTCCAAGCCCCACCATGTGTTATTCTCATATTTAGACATTTTTTATGTGGTGCACCCCTCCTTGGGCATTTTTAGTGGGTGCACCCCCCTCCATTGTATTAGTTATCCAGCTCATCTTACCCATTGATTAGAGTGATTGTATCTTTTAATCTTGGCCCTTGATCTTTTTGGATCTAGGTTTTGTGTTTCAGAGAGATATATATATTTGAGATGCTCTTGTTGATTAAATTTCCATTGATGCCAACATGGGACTTGCAGTGGCCCCACAGGTAGTCATTGATGCTACCAAGTCCCTCTTGGAGTGCACAAGTATGGATGATAGATGCTCTTGTTGATTAAATTTTCATTGATGCCAACATGGGACTTGCAGTGGCCCCACAGGTAGTCATTGATGCTACCAAGTCCCTCTTGGAGTGCACAAGTATGGATGATCCTAGTACCCTCACATCCAGTACCTTGGAGCCCATACAAAGATGATTTGTGCCTTGGAGCACCTTGTGGACTCCTACGAGGTCCTTGAACCCACAAGGTTGGATCTTGGAGGCACCACCTTGTTGATGATGCTGAAGACCCTGTTGATGATGATGAAGAGCTTGGAGATAATGCTAAAACCCTTGTGGACGATGGAGAAGCCCTTAATAGGTTGAAGAAACATTAATGACCAATTATGTCGTCATTTGTGTTTTTGATGAGGTCATGGTACCCCTGGAGATGGTCATGAGACATAAGGAGGCTTGGCACCCCCACAGGAGGTGGCATGATGGATCTTGACCCTTGGAGGTCCTCTTGTATGGTTTAGGTGGTTAAAGAAGTCTTTGGAGCTCTAGATGGAGGTTGATGATGATGTATGGTCTCTCTTGTGGTTAGATGGCATGATGAAACACACCCTTGCATGTGGTGGCTTGGGTCTGGAACCCACACATGTGGAGGAGCTTTTGGACATTCTTGATGGCAAGATGGACCTTGAAGGTCTTCGTGTGTGGTTGAGATGGTTGAAGAAGCACATGAAGCCTCTTGTCATGATGAAGAAGTTTTTTGTAGAAGTCCTTGGACCCACACTTGGTGGTTTACTCACACTTGGTGGTTTAATGGTCCTTGCACTCTTGAAGGAATGATGAAGACGATGTGTGTGTTGATGGGGTGTTGAAACACTTGGAGATGGTCCTTAATCCCACAAGTTTCTTGAACGAGTCTCGGTTGGCATGTTAAAGCCCTTGGACACTAAATGATCATCATGGAGCTTGGCATATACACTCTTGGACAATAATGTTGCATTTGACTATCTTTGATGAAGCCATCACTAAGTTGAAGCATGATGAAGTCCTTAATGCTCTTACGACATCCAAAATATGCTTGGAGCCCCAACATGGCACAAAGAAACTTGTTTGAATAAAAATCTTGTAAATAAAACTAATAGTCAAGTCGGCCCAGCTTTAAAAGATCAATTTATTAATTATTAAAAATTAAATTTTATTTGTTATAAGGTCGGCCCAGTAAATAAAAAATTGAAAATACCACTTTGAAATGAGTATAAATAACCCAGACGCAGAGCATTCAAGTGTGTGATTTGTGGTGATTATTGAACTCTGAAATTCGTCACCTTGACTGAGGCAATTCGTCACCTTAACTGAGGCAGCTGGTGGTTAGGAGACTAAGACTTTTCTTTATGTTTTTATCACCTCTGAATTTCGGAAGACTAATTCGTGGCAGCAGCAAAGTAAAGTAGCAGCAGTCCAAGCCAAGATACAGTCCCAAATTTGACTCTTCCACATCACATAAACAGTCCTGAGTTTGACAGAGTACACCAGTCCGAGTTTGACATTGGTCAGGGCTTCTTCCAAACACATACACAGACCTCAATAATGCACAGTGTTTAAGGTTCATTTAAAGGCAGATTAAATGAGGGTTGTGATATCACATGCTTTGTGGAAGACCCAAGCTGACATTTGAAGGTCTGCTCAAAGGCACAGTTAGAGCAGATTGAAGGAGATGACAACAAAGTTTCAGGCTGTTTGATAGCATCCTTCTATGTAGTATATGTAGGCAGCCAAGTTGAAATAGTAACAGCATGTTGGTGTTCTGAGTTTCGTGTTTAAGAAACAGCTGTAGGAGTGAATGTAGTATCTCTGAAGTTCAGGTATGGCACAACAGTATGGATGGTTGGAGTTATGATGAGCTCTGAATTCGGACTGAGGCAAGATGAGAGCTAAAACAGAAGATTACTCAAAGAAACAATTCAAAGGCAACCATGGACCTAACTCTCTTATTCTCTGAGTTTGGGATTCTACAGTAGTTAAGTTTCTTGCCGCAATGTTCAAGATCTTAAACATCCAAATCTGAGTCGAGTTCCACATCTTGAGGTTGCTTGAGCTTGATAGGAAGTTCATGCCTTCATGATGGCAAACAAGGAGTTGTTGTAAAAACTCTACCTTACTACACCCACAGGCATGCAATGATAAATCTATCTCATCTCGGTCAGGTATGTTACAGTATTGTTTACATGTTTTGTTCAAATGAGAGTAGCAGCAGTATACACGAGGAAGAGTACATAGACAGATAAAGTCTTAGGTGCATTAGGGTGACAATCTTGACAGTGGCAACTGGAATATGTAATGACAAGCAACCTTTTGATGACTTGATTCAGCGTTTGATTGGGCTGATTCCTTTGATATCTACGAACACTCTTAATGTCTTGGCATAAGTAAACCCTTTGATGAGCAGATCTTTTGATGAATGGCATAATGAGCAGCAGTTGATGAATGGCAGCAGTGTCAGATTGAATTGGATGTATTAAGCAGAATCCTTTGAAGACTTGGCATATGTGTAGACCTTTGGATGACTTGGAAATTCTTGAGCAGCAGGTTTGACAGGTTGATGACAGGGACAAATTAATGACAATGAGCAGCAGATGATCGAGTGGCAAAAGTGTTTCTTGATTGGCAAGCTGAGCTTTGCAACCTTGGGGATTGGATTCCTCAACCTTTTCTTAGTTGGAGCTAAGAAAACCAAGCTGGGTCCTATTATAAGAGTTGGTGCTCTTTTTATCAGTTGGTGTTGATTGTAATCGCGAAGATTGAACCCTAAATAAAGCTTACATTACATATACTGCTATGTCTCTCTTTGATGTGTTTATTGTGCTTATGATTTAACTGATGATGTAATTGATAATATAATATAATCTGATTGATTAATAAAAGTTGAAAAATATTTAAATTGCTCACACACTGATTCACCCCCCCTCTTAGTGTGACCATTGTGTCCAACACAAGAAAACTTTTTGGAGAATCTTGGAAGCGTTGTGAATGTACTTGCTTGCAATTGTTATGCCTTTTGCTTAGACATTCCAGTGGATCTTTTATGCTTTCGATCTATATTTTTTGGAGGTCATACTAAAATTTTGCAGGGTAGCNGAAGCATTGTGAATGTACTTGCTTGCAATTGTTATGCCTTTTGCTTAGACATTCCAGTGGATCTTTTATGCTTTCGATCTATATTTTTTGGAGGTCATACTAAAATTTTGCAGGGTAGCGACTTGGTTGGAGGAGATTACTAAGACGTCTTGCATCATCTTTTAGGCAAATCGTTTCATCTTCGAGGAAGTGACCAATTGTCTTTTGTGGATTGAGTTTTTTCTCTTTTAGATGGCATGCATAAATCTTCTTTATTTGTGAATCGAATCTCACTTCGGTAGTTCAGATTTGCAGGTGGAGGGGGCGCTTTACCTCTTTGGAGCAACACATTTCACTCCGGAAGCTATTGGATCTTGCTTGGAATTGTAAGTAAGTGGAAAGATCATCGACGAGTGAGGCGGCCGCAAGTATTTTCAGGTACGATCTACAAGGTTAGTATCGTTTTAAATATTTTTATCCAATTGTCAATCAAAACCCTCGTTGTTAAAACCCTAGTTTTGTAGATATGATAGATCGAGTGCTTATTTGATGACGGCCATCAAAACCCACTTTGAGATAATTAATTAAACCCTAGAATCTAGATCTCAAGTTTCGCTGAAATCCGACTCCATTTGCCCTAGGATCTAGCACTAGTCTACACTAGGTGAGGCACCCTCCTTAGGTGGGTGGTCAAATATTCAAATCTATCAGTTGGGTATACTTGAACCCACTCTAAATCCACAGATCTATCCTTCAATCCTCCAGATCTAGTCATTTCTTGTCTCGCTCTTCTCTCTTGGGTCCACTTTGTCCATTATTGCATAAACCCTAAGTGGATCTCATTAGGGTTTTCATTATTTAGACTAGATCTACATTCTTAAACTCTTTGTGGTACATTTCTTATCAAGTTGGGAAATTTCTATTATCTTAAGCCTCCTCGACTTGGCTTTAATCTCACCTACCACATCCATTCCCTAAATCTAGATTTACTTACTCATTATTCCTCTTCTACTCATTGCAAACCCCTTAGAGTGTCTTGAGTAGGTTCGCTAACCCTCATAGGCTAGTAGGGTCTCCCCCTTGTTCATTCTCCAGATTGATCTAAAGGCACAGAAGCCCATCCGGTGTGACAACTACCCTTCATCTGTAGTGGACAAGGCCCTTGCGATGTCACCAGTCAGCTACCTTACCTCTACTGTCGTGGATAGCTACACTGTGTGATAGCAAGGCTACTCTGCAAAAATTGAACAAGATGAACAGAATATGAGGCACTGGTCAAAACAATATGGGGTTTGGAAGCAATCAATGAGGATAGCAAGAATGAGGAGGGGAAAACTGCCACAACCAGGGAAAAGGAGCAGGGTATCACAAGGATATCAATTAAGGAAGTTGATGGAATCGACCAGGAAGGGGATATCCCCCTAACCTATTAGTTTTTATAACTTAGTTGGTCCTTCCCCATGATTTTGATGTCACATGGGGGGCGGCATAAATTGTATTTTTCCTAGTGAACTTTTTAATGTAAAGTGTGTTTTATATTATTAAAGTGACTTTTATACTTTATAAACTTAAAGTGACTTTAAGATGTGGGACCCAAAAAGTGCATTTAATGTATTTAATAAAGTGAATATGTGCATTAAATGAGAGCCCTCAGATAAAGCTAATCTCATCCTTTGATTAAGTTGGTTGAATTAGTTAGGGTTAGTTTGGGTGAGATAAAGTATAAGAGAATGTCTAGGGAAAAGAGACAGACATCACATCAGAAGAAGAAGAAGACAAGAGAGAGAGAGAGAATTAAATTTCTTGAAAGAAATTTCTAATTTGTGAGAGAGAGGCTGATCATCAAATTGAAGGCATGATTCCCAAGAAATCTATAGCATTCATTGGACCGTACAGCTAGACCCTACAATCATTATTGCAGACCGTACATGCACAAAAATTGAGACAAATTGAAGGCACAAATTTTGAGACAAAATTTCTGCATTTAATGTTGGGTAGAATTTGTACACGAATCTCGAGAAAACTGTTGTGTACAGTTTGCAAATGTGGGTTGACTGTGAGTATTTTTGGCACATTTTTCAATGCAAATTTACAGATGAGGGTTTCTGAAATTGTTTTGATGTTGTTGAAGAAATTCTGAGTTGTTGAATTTCTGATTTCTCTCATAAATAAATATCTTTCTCTGGGTTTTCCTCTGGTGAGGGTTTGCCCTGGGCTTGGCCCTAAATTTCCGTGTTGTCACATCTATCTTCAAATTGAAGTTGAGTGCATTGGTGTTTATACTTAAAACTATCAGACAAATTCATTTTATGAATTTTAGTTCAGACAAGTTATAAATCAGATTTGNTGTTGTCACATTTATCTTCAAATTGAAGTTGAGTGCATTGGTGTTTATACTTAAAACTATCAGACAAATTCATTTTATGAATTTTAGTTCAGACAAGTTATAAATCAGATTTGCAGTCAAGTGTTTGTTAAAAGTCCTATATAAGGCTTTGTGATTGTTTATCAAATTTCTTCATGGTATCAGAGCGTGATTGCTGAAGAAGGTGTGTTAAGTTGTGTGGTACAGGACAGAAGAAATTCAAGTCAGGGTCAGCTAAAGATTATCAGTTAAAGTCATGACCTCAGCAGGATTGCGATATGAAGGCAGACTAAATGGGTCTGATAATTTTAGCCCTTGGAAAGAGCGCATCACTGTATTGTTCAAAGAGTTGGAGCTATGGGATATTGTTAGTGCTTCTGACACCATCACAGTTCCCACAGATGCTGCTTTGAAGACTGCTTTTGACAAGAAAAATATCAAGGCACAAAAAACTTTTCGGACTCTATAAAAGATCATGTGATACCTCACATGCTTTGAAATTTGGAAAGCTTTATGTACTATTTATCAAAGTAAGAATCATAATAGAAAGATGGTTCTCAAAGAAAAACTGAGGAACACCAAGATGACTGATGTTGATACAGTAACCACTTATCTCACAAAAATTTCTCAAGTTAGAGATGAACTGGGTGCTACTGGTGAGAAAGTGGAGGATGATGGGTATGGATTGTTTGTCAAGACAGGACAAATGTTTCTATATCAGGTAGAGAACCCAGTTGGTACCACAATTTTACTTGGGAATAGAAAAGACAGACTTTATTTTCTGCAAGGAGAAGTGATGTTTCCAAGGTCAGGTGGATGGTTATCTGAGACTGAATCTGATAATGAGGGAGTAGGTGCACAAATGATACCTTCAGATGAGGAGAGTTATGCTGGCAGGAGACTCAACCAGTATGAAGGTTGTGAGCAAAGGCAGGGGTTTAGAGAGGATTCCCCTCACAATTCTCAGTTTAGAGTTGTTTTTCGACATGGATCTCCAGGTCACATTCCAAATCAAGAGGGAGCTTCTTCAGAGGACAGAGACGCAGGTGGTGGAGATACAGGCATTGTCGGAAGGACCTCCCTCGTTAAGAGGGAGTGTTAGTTTTTAAAACTCAGTTGGTCCTTCCCCATGATTTTGATGTCACATGGGGAGGACATAAATTGTATTTTTCCTAATGAACTTTTTAATGTAAAGTGTGTTTTATATTATTAAAGTGACTTTTATACTTTATAAACTTAAAGTGACTTTAAGTTGTGGGACCCAAAAAGTGCATTTAATGTATTTAATAAAGTGAATATGTGCATTAAATGAGATCCCTCAGATAAAACTAATCTTATCCTTTGATTAAGTTGGTTGAGATAGTTAGGGTTACTTTGGGTGAGATAAAGTATAAAAGAATGTCTTGGGAAAAGAGAGAGACATCACATCAGAAGAAGAAGAAGACAAGAGAGAGAGAGAGAGAAAATTAAATTTCTTAAAGGAAATTTTTGATTTGTGAGAGAGAAACTGATCATCAAACTGAAGGCATGATTCCCAAGAAATCAGTAGCATTCATTGAATCGTACAACCAGACCGTACAGTAATTATTGCAGACTACACATGCACAAAAATTGAGGTAAATTGCAGGCACGAATTCCGAGAGAAAATTTCTGCATTTAATGCTGGGCAAAATCTGTACAGTCCGTACTTGGCACGAATCTCGAGAAAACTGTTGTGTACAGTTCACACGTGTGGGTTGACTGAGTATTTTTGGCACGTTTTTCAATGCAGATTTACAAATGAGGGTTTCTAAAATTGTTTTAATGTTGTTGAAGAAATTTTGAGTTGTTGAATTTCTGATTTCTCTCATAAATAAAATTCTTTCTCTGGGTTTTCCTCGGGTGAGCGTTTGCCCTGGGCTTGGCCCTAAATTTCTATCGTCAAATTTATCTTCAGATTGAAGTTGAGTGCATTGGTGTTTATACTTAGAACTATCAGACAAATTCATTTTATGAATTTTAGTTCAGACAAGTTATAAATCAGATTTGCAGCCAAGTGTTTGATAAAAGTCCTATATAAGGTTTGGTGATTGTTTATCAAATTTCTTCACAACCTACTGTTGAAATTTTACCTAGGAAGTGTTTGTCCATTCATGCCTTGGGGTGGACAAGGACACTTTAAAAGTGGTCCCCAGCTTATTTAAAAGGTGAGAATTACTTTATTTAATAAAGTAACCTTTTAATGTGAATTTGAGTTTAATTATTTTAAAAGTGACTTTATGAGGTACAGCAATTAATGTTGTTCATACAACAGACAGAAACATGCACGAATTTTGAGGTTTGTACAGCCACACATGTGAGGCCATACAACACATTTTTCAAGGCAGACGTACAACAGTTTTGTCAGTGAGATATTGGCACGTGTCTCGAGAAGGGAGATAAGTACTGCTGGTTTTTATTTGTACTTTGTGATGCAGGAACATCCTGCTCTCCATTCAAGTCTAAACTCAATGTTTGATCAAACCTAGAAGAGGTCTTCATATTCTAAATTAATAGTCCTTAGACTATTGCATTGTAAATTATATATATGTTGAGTATTCTTCTAGATAGGTGATGAATCATGAGGTGAGTGATGAGTCATTAAATAAGTCATGTAACTAAGCCCATGTCAAATGGTAGCATTCGATAAGGGTCGAGGCTCTCATGAGCGAGTCATTCAGATAGGGTTGATTATGTCGCTTTATTTAGAATTAGTTAGTAGATTGTGGAATATATTGAGGATCTGAACCAGAATGGGTTCATGAATCCTATTGTATATATATTTGTAAGCCTTCGAGGCAAGAGGAGGATAGAGGAGACAGTGAAGAGACAGAGATAGACATATAGAAGAAGGAGAAGTAGCCAGAACAGAGTAAATCTGGCTCAAGCAAGGCCAATTAAAGATGTATTAGGCCTAAGGACATCAGAACGCAGGTTCTGAAACAAATTTGTATGTACAGTTTCAGCATGTGAACGAAAAAGCCTATTTTGGCATAATCTCTGTGTGTAAATTCATTTATGTCTAAGTGTGTGACTTCATGAATTGAATGTTTGGTTAAATCCCGTGTTAATGAATGATAAGTTTGCGTGTGAATTCAAGGTTTCTGAAAGTGCGTAAAATAGAGATCGATTGATCGATTCTCTGATCAATTGGAGGAAGAATTTGATTATTAAGACTTTGTGAATGGATTTTATCTCGAACTAACCTTGTTGCAGGTTCGGGATCTACAGGTCACCCAGTGCAAGGATCAATAATAATCAAGGTTTAAGTTTGCATAGGTTGAATGATCGAGATCATCGTAGAAACAGATCTACGACCGAGGAAGAATCTCGCAAGAGAAAGTGTAAGAAAGATAAAGGATCCGCAAAGATAAGATGAATCTGCATCTGATCTCAGATCAACTGTCGAGAAGGAAGCCGCATGGAATCAACAGTTGTAAAGAGTTGCAGAAAAGGAATTGCGGAAGTTCAACTTTTAAAAAAGTTGGATCAGCAATCCGCAATCCGATTGCGGAAAGGAGTGTTGCGGCCGCATAATTGCGGAAGTCAAATTTGGAATTTGGGAAATTGCGGAAACAGAGTTGCGGAAACTCTGTTGCGGAAAGGAGCTTGTGAAAAGGTGTTGCGGAAATACAGATTTGCAAAAATTTGTCTTGCGGAAACCTATTTGCGGAATTGAACCTACGGAAGCAGAGCTGCGCAATAGAGTTGTGGGAGAAAAAAATATTAGACAAGAAGCCAAATTAGAGTTTGCTAAATGTAGAGCAAGCTAAATCCTGGGGAAAGCGGATGGAATAATGGTTGTTTGGGGTTCCTATCTACATCAGATTGGTATCAGAGCACATCTAGCTCTTGGAATGAGGTAATGATCTTTTTGTTTTCCGTTATGATTATAATTAACTGTGGGAAAAGACTTGCAGACAAAGAGTGTGTGATTTAAATTGATATTAGCCACAGTAGAGTGCAGAAGAAATCCTTGGAAGGATTTAACAGGTTACAACAGAATAAAGGAAGTGGAGTTGTACATAAGACACTTATGTTCCTGATGAAGAAGAGTTTGTGAACTCTTAGAGGAAAGAGGAAGCAGTGGCAGAACCCATAAATCCAATAGAGGTTGGAAAAGAGA
>LPNX011222900.1:16015-41280 GCA_001517045.1 Pseudotsuga menziesii
TCCTATTTCTTTCTTCCCGGGGAGTCTGATGCAGGAGCATCCTGTTCTCCATTCAAGTCTAAACTCAATGTTTGATCAGACCTAGAAGAGGTCTTCATATTCTGAATNTCATATTTCTTTCTTCCCGGGGAGTCTGATGCAGGAGCATCCTGTTCTCCATTCAAGTCTAAACTCAATGTTTGATCAGACCTAGAAGAGGTCTTCATATTCTGAATTAATAGTCCTTAGACTATTACATTGTAAATAAATCTATGTTGAGTATTCTTCTAGATAGGTGATGAGTCATTAGGTGAGTGATGAGTCATTAAATGAGTCATGTAACTAAGCCCATGTCAAATGGTAGCATTCGATAAGGGTCAAGGCTCTCATGAGCGAGTCATTCAGATAGGGTTGATTATGTTGCTTTATTTAGAATTAGTTAGCAAATTGTGGAGTATGTTGAGGATCTGAACCAGAATGGTTTCATGAATCCTATTGTATATATATTTGTAATCCTTCGAGGCAAGAGGAGGAGAGGATAGAGGAGACAGAGAAGAGACAGAGATAGACAGATAGAAGAAGGAGAAGTAGCCAAAACAGAGTAAATCTGGCTCAAGCAAGGCCAATTAAAGATGTATCAGGCCTAAGGAGATTAGAACGCAGGTTCTGAAACAAATTTGTATGTACAGTTTCAACATGTGAACGAAAAAGCCTATTTCGGCATAATCTCTGTGTGTGTAAATTCATTTATGTCTGAGTGTGTGACTTCATGAATTGAATGTTTGGTTAAATCCCGTGTTAATGAATGATAAGCTTGCGTATGAATTCAAGGTTTCTGAAAGTGAGTAAAACAGAGATCGATTGATCGATTCTCTGATCAATTGGAGGAAGAATTTGATTATTAAGACTTCATGAATGGATTTTATCTGGAATTAACCTTGTTGCAGGTTCGGGATCTGCAGATCGATTAGTGCAAGGATCGATAATAATCAAGGTTTAAGTTTGCACAGGTTGAATGGTCGAGATCGTCGTAGGAACAGATCTACGGCCGAGGAAGAATCCCGCAAGAGAAAGGTGTAAGAAAGATAAAGGATCCGCAAAGATAAGATGAGATCCGCATTTGATCTCAAATCAAAGGTCAAGAAGGAAGCTGCATGAAATCAACGGTTGTAAAGAGTTGTGGAAGTTCAACTTCTGGAAAAGTTGGATCAGCAATCCGATTGCGGAAAAGAGTGTTGCGGCCGCATAATTGCGGAAGTCAAATTTGGAATTTGGGAAATTCCGCAATCCGCAATTGTGGAAACAGAGTTGCAGAAACTCTGTTGCGGAAAGGAGCTTGAGAAAAGGTGTTGCGGAAAGACAGATTTGCGGAAATTTGTCTTCCGGAAGGAATTGTCTTGCAGAAACCTATTTGCGGAAGCAGAGCTGCGCAATAGAGTTGTGGGAGAAGAAATATTTAAACAAGAAGCCAAATTTAGAGTTTGTTAAATGTTGAGCAAGCTAAATCCTGGGGAAAGCGGATGGGATAATGGTTGTTTGGGGTTCCTGTCTGCATCACTTTGCCTGAGGAAATAATAAATTCTCTCTGAAATCAGGTTTTCCCTTTGGGGTTTTTCCTGGACCATTTTGGTCAAAATCTGAGTCTTAAATTTTCATTTGTGTTGACTGAAATATATTTCTGAGTAAGAAAAGTAGGGCTGTCATAAAAATTTCTGAGTTGAAAAAGTTGAAAAAATATCTCATGTGTTTCAAGTTTACAGTAAAATTTTAATTTTTATATGTACATGCATGATGGGGTTTGGGCATTAAACCATATGCAGTGACTGAGACTGAAACCGGGTTGGGATAACCAAAAATTTTCACCTGCATCACCATTTCTTCAAGCTCTGACTCTGAGGATGCATTGCTGGATGATGCTACTTCTTGTTGTTATGCTAGTACAAAAACCCTTATCTAGACATAGGCTGTTTCTAGATAGTTATGCCACTCATTTAGGATTTCTAGATACTGTGTTCAATACCCTTATGGGTGCAGACAAAGTTGAGAGTAACTCAGATATTTTTTGGAATCACTGTTTATCTCTTTTGTCGGAAGCATCTCTCAGTTTCAACTGTTTGTAATTCATACTGTATATTAGTAATAAATAGTTCTGCTAAATTACAAAAAAAATAGATTTATACTTGATTTCATAAAATAAAAATAGGTTTATACCTAAAAATTTCATATGCCACATGAATTCATATAAGAATCAAGTCAAATGGAGACAACATTGAACATGTTGGAAAAGAGAGTAGAATCAAGCTATGAGTACTACTACTTTCCCTAGAAAACGAGTTCTCTGGCTGAAATTTGAATGCGCTGCCAATATAAAGAACTAATTACCTATGTTTGAACTTCACTCTAAAATTCAAATGTATGTTTTTTTGTCATATATATGAATACCATCTGTACAAAAAGAAAAAATTACTTATCTGTAAATGCAGGATAAAGAAGATTATAAGAATAACAAACCTCCAACATAGCATCCTGAATAACTGAACCTTCAGTGTGAGCAGGGACATAGAGAGAATAACTTTCATTCGTTCCAAGTTGAAGCTGAAAGAGAAGTCGAAGCTTGGATCAGTGCTCAGTGGGGCATGTGGAATGTCAGTAATAAAATGTAATATAATATTGTATATGTAATTTCAATTCCCTTTTGGCCATTGCCAACCAACGGTGACAATTACAATATGCGTAGAGCTTGAAACTTAAAAGTTTAAAACCTCCTAGAAACGGATATGGATCCATAACTGAAGCCATATCAAGTCTATCAACAATATATTAAAATGGAAAATAGTGAACTGCCAAAGAATCTCATAAAAGCTGAAAGGTATAGATAAACTACTATACGAGAAAAGTAACCAAGATCATAAACCTAGAGAAGTAAGCTGAAGGCCTAGATAACAGAGAACCTAAGTCCATCGGCGGATGCACCCACCAATAGAAACCCTGACCTCTATTGCCATGGGGAAATTCCACCTATCATAGTTGCCACTTTTATTGCAAACATCCTTCATTTTTATATACGACTGGTGTGAATGGATCAAAAACTACCTAGCAACTAGGTTAAATATCTATCTAAAGAATAATAGTAACACAGAGGGGGCTCAGACAAAATAATCCAACTTACAGTCTCATCAGCAGAGGAAACAGTTATGATCAGCCTGCCAATTCCATACTGAGCTTGCCGAGCACCGCTCTGATCAGAAAACTTGACATGATGAGCGAGTATTATCTGTTTATACCGTGCAAAAGCATCCCGAAGCAGTCTTGAATTACCGCCATTTCCTTGCATAACAGGAACTAAATCTGGATCAATTGCTATGGTCATATTGCCATTGCTCGACTTTTTAGGCATAGGCCACAGATAAGTGACCGGCTCATCCGTATTTGTATTTGTATTTGTTGAAGAGTTTAACAGATCAACATCTATGATAGACCAGAGTTTACTCAATCCCCTGGCCTCAGTTGGGTATACAAAGACCAAAGCAATCAAACATACTGTATACATTTGGGCAGGCCTCATTGTGATTCTTGGGCTAAGTGTTACACAAAACTCTGCACTGCCACACCCAATTCATTCGTCAAAATTAGGGCTTCGCCAAAACGCATTTGTTCTTCAAAGATACCAATCCAAATTGATTTCTGGATAGCCTACTCACCAGAAATTGTACAGAAATAATATTCAACACAAAAAGCTATATCCTGATCAGGTCGTTAATCTTATAAAGGGATATTTATTCCTCTCTGGCGTGGCCATTCTGCAGCGTTACAGGCACTTAAAACGATTAGAACCAGATTAAAAACATATTTGCCATTAAAACTCGTCATTTATACTTACGTTCATGAAAGCCCATCTGATCTGGAACGAGTACTTAGATAAACGTAACCATTATATTGCTAGTGTGCAAGGTGGGTGCTAGGCCTGAAATTTCACATTTTCTCGGCCTTTGAATAAAAAATTTCATGACGATTTAGTATTTTTTTTTATGTCATTTCACTTTACATGATTTATGAGTGTCAAATTCTTTTATATTCTTATATGTTAATTTTACAATTTTATAAGCAAACCACTGGCTTAATTGCATATCCATCTCCAGCGTTGAAACTACTAGATTGAAGATGATTGATAAAGTAAGTTGAAGATGATGATGTGTTTTTACTGAGAATGTGTCAATTTGTTTACATGTTTTCTTACCTTTCAAATGAGAATTTTTAAACATTTTCTTTACATTACATTTTTTTTTACCAAACTACAAGTATGAATTAGATTAGGTATCCAACTGCTTCTTTTTTTGACTGGCATACTTTGGAAGAGTTTAGGCTCCACCTTTTTTAGTATTTGCGCTTATATTTTTTAGATGAATAAAGCATTGAGCAAAAAAAATTATAGAAAAAAAATCATAGAATTAACAAGGATTTAAATAAATTTTACATATTGGGTTATAATTTTTTATCAAATATATATAACAACGATGCCATAGAGCTGAGGCCATAATACTCTTGCTAGTCTGTTCCTCTCCTCCCTAGCCCCTGGTTCCAAAAACATTCACCTCTTTTTATCCATCTGGATCTCTACACACTTGCGCCATCAACTTTTGAACAAGGCTAACTAAATTAAAGAGATTAAGAAGATGGGGGACCTGAGTTTTTGTACAATTTAAAAAGAAACGTGTAGGAGCAAAAAGAAACCCAGTGTCCATACAAGGGGCACTATAATTTTTGGGAGGAAAGCTTATTACCCACACACATCATAGGAAAGCTTAATGCCTACACTTGCAAGTATTGTTTTAAAGTTCCTACATGTATTGACAAAACATCAGTGATTTCTATTTTTAATAACCTTGATCAATAAAACAGTTATTTCTATTTTTGTTAACCCTGAAAATGGTGGTGCATTTGAATAGACACGAAAATTTAAATATTTGTTTTCATGGCAGAGGCATGGACTCAAGGGATTTTGAACTTGGAACTTAAAACGTGGGTTGTTCGAATCAATGGCTACTCAAATAGAAAAATCTCCATTCAAAGTAAGGGAGAAAAATATAAACAGTAGGAAAGTATAAATTTAAATATGAACATAGTTGTTTTTGAGGGGCAAAATAATTTACCAAAAAGTGTGCATAGATGTTCTTAGGAAGCAAAAAAATTTACCATAAATTGTATATTGATTTTCTTAAGGAACAAAAAAAAATCTTACCTGAAATTGTGCATTGATTTTTCCAATGACTCTTCCTCCATGTACATTGCAAAGNAAAAAAAATTACCATAAATTGTATATTGATTTTCTTAAGGAACAAAAAAAAATCTTACCTGAAATTGTGCATTGATTTTTCCAATGACTCTTCCTCCATGTACATTGCAAAGTCTGAGGAGAACACAGTTTCCATATTGGAATCATACACTCTACCGTGACCCCTCTTCCTTGTGCACTGGGTTTTTGCAGACAATTTGTGTGTGAAATAAAAGCGTGAGTAGTTTAACGGGGCATTTGTATGTAAAGTAGACCCCGACTCTGTTAAACAGCTGCAAAATAAGTACACCTCAAATTGTACTTAGTTATTGTTTAGCCTCTTATCTGAAAGTAGTTATTGAAAATTCATGGGAAAACAAAGCATGAGGAATTATTCTTATTATTGATATTTTATAATTTTTTTCTAGCTCATAACGGTGATCATTATCACTTAATTATAGTTGTATTGTAGTATGTGAAAGGCAACTGTACTAGGTGTGTAGAGTTTATATAATTGTAAAATTCTGTTTGTCTTTTGGATTTTTGGCGTTGACAAAAACATATATATATATATATATATATATATATTCAAAATGTATTAATAAAATCTTAAAAATTTGAGTCTATAATTTTTTAGATATCAATGAAATTAGTTTAAATATAAATTAGATAGGTGAAACCTATATATTTTAATTTATGTTTGAAAAAAAGTTTAATAAAATAATATTTAATTGTTAAATCTCAATCTTCCAAATATTTGTGTTAAGTAAATATAATATCATTATTAACAAATTGTAATCATTTGCATTAAGTAAACATAATATTGTTATTAATAAATTGTGATTATTAACAAATTGTGATTACTAACCAATTGTTAGTATGTGTGTTGAGTAAACATAATATCATTTTTAATTATTGTGGGATGTCCATGGATCCCTAAGAGATATAAAATGGAGGTTTCATCCTTATCTTTAGGAGGGCATCAAAACATTTTAGTTGTTGTCTATTAACATGTGTGTTAAGTCATGAAATGTAAAGTGGTACCAAAGTAACATACAAAAGCTTTACCGGGGAAAAAAACATACAAAAGCTTTTGGTTTAAAAACACTTTAGTGTCTTGGGTTAAAAAGTGTGTGAATTATTGTGGAGAAATGCTTGTTAGAACTTCACTGGGTGACATGTGTCATGTCTGTGGCACTGTCTTCCAAAACAAATTATAATTATAAATCAACAATCAAATCAGCTCCAAATTGTGAGTGATTTCAAAGCTTGGGCAAGTAACTCCTCTTTGAAAAGCTTGGCGATTTCAAACGTTAGTATTTCCTTTCTTTTACTTTGGCATATTATATCATATTTGTGTTGTGATCTTCAGCTTCTCACAATGCATCAACAACGATATACTACGCAACACTTCGCTAATGTGTAATGTTGTCAACTCATAAATGTTGTGATTACCATACATCATCTATATTTATTTGCTTTTTCAGTGTTTTTGTTTACAACAACTACCTATACCTTTCTTCAGGTTGAACATGTTTTTAATTATTCTCCATTCCTCACATGTCCATGCAAGCACTTTCAGAAATTTTGGAAAGAGCTCAATCTTGCCAAACCTTATCTAAGAACATATTTGAATTCATGATATTTTAATAACATTATTTGTCATGAAATGTGGCTTTAGCTTTTAGTAGTTTTAGACTAACCGAAATATTTTTAATCAATCAGCAATCACTAGTGAACAAATCCCTCCTTTTGATACCATCAATAAAACCATGGACACATGAAATTGCTCCTAATGACTTTTCACTTCCTTTTCTACTTCTAAGGATCTATTTCTTTTACAACATCGCATTTAGCAAGATCATATCATTTAGTGTGTTTTCTCCTAGTGATCCATTACAATTTTAAAAATATAAATACAAAAAACTATAATAAACTACCCATTGATTATTTGCTTAATCAATAAGCATTTACTAATACATTATTAAATGACATTGATATGATTTTGTTGTGTGTTATAAATTCAAATTATAAATATCTATTGTATAATTTTCCTTCATTTTGTGTTTATATTTTAATATATATTATATTTTATGTTATGATTAGGCATAATGTTGGGCATTACAAATTATTATTAAGATTGATTGTTTTCACACTTTTTAATAGTATTTTCGAGATGCATTGATTTGAGTGATATTAAAATTTTTATGGCATCTTTTTATACTTTATTGATTTCTTAATTTTTGGGGTGTATTGATTTCAATATTGATTTCTTTTTTTTCACAAGAAAATATCATAATTTTATATATATACAAAATTACATTTTACAGATGAACCACTATCACATGTGATACATGTCCATGTTCTCAAAACACACAGCAAAAAATGCTTTACAAGATATCATAACTTGATTACGCATCAAATTACATCAGTCCAAAATTCAAAATCCATCAGAAAGGATGTCTATATAGTAGACACACTCAATATGTACAGATAAATCTGCACACTTCAAAAGATAACTTCAATTCTTCAAAATTGCACAAGAATTAGTTTGCTCAAAATATCATCACCATCAAGGTCTGCACAAATATCATCATCATCAAGGTCTACACAAATAAGTCTGCACAAAATATCATCACCATCAAGGTCTGCATAAAATATCATCATCATCACGGTCTACACAAAATATCATAAGTTTGCACAAAATATCTTAAGTCTGAACAAAATCAAGTTCAGCTGTATCAAAATCAGTCTTTGGCCCTAACCCCATCTCATCATCATCCTCCAATTCAACCTAAAAAACCTAAAAGGACTCATATGTTTCAGATGCTCGAAACTCATGAATATGTCAGTACCCTTCAAGAACAGTTGCACCATCTTTGGCTAAAGCATTTGCTTTAGAATTTCTTTCACGATAAATGTGCTTGTAATCCACCCTTTAGAAAAGATCATAGATTCTGATGACTTCCTGCAAAACCTAAGTGAGCTGCATATATTTAATTCTGAACTTACCTAAAACCTAGTTGATCAGCAACTGAGAATCCCCAAAAATCTACAGAGAATTAATCTCATGTTCCAGAGCCAAAGTAAGAAGAAGCTTTAGTGCAAGTAACTCTACTATGTTATTGGTGCCCACACCCAGGCTAGCAGAAAAGGCAAAATAATGTTCATCAAAAATAAAAAGTAATCCACCAGCACCACAGATTTGAGGTTCACCAGCTGCCGAGCCATCAAAATACCCCCATGGGGAAGATTTATCAATGTTCTCTTCGACAACAAGTCTAATATTCATAATTCTATTATCCTGTGGATAAGAACTCAATAAACCCAAGAAAAAAGAAGAGACCAGATAAGGCAAAGGATTGAAATCATCAAAACAACACTGATTTCTGGCCTTCTAGATAAACCAAGCAACAATGACAGGTAAAGATCTGATATGCCTGACCTCCGTATTGAGGCACCAATTCTTCATAAAGTTTATCACCGAATTACCATGCCATAGATTATTAATCTTTAACTTAGACTCAATATCAAACCAAACCCTTCTGGTAAAAGAGCATTCAACCCCAATATGAAAGCAAGATTCAACATTCATTTTGCAAAGATAGCACCTGCTAGGTCCTTCCCTACCCCTCCTACAGAGGACATCCCAAGTAAGAGATTTACCTGAAAATAAAAACCAACAGTAGATTTTTTTATTTTATTTTAGAGGACATTTAAGCTTCCAAAGCAATTTCCACCACCAAGAGATTTCCATCTCATTCATATCCTGAATCAGATGCAAATAACCAGCTTTTGGAGTGTACTTACCTTTTTTAGATTGACTCCAAACTTGCATATCAACTTCATTAGATATTCTAACATGACTGGATTTCAGCAAATCCAAATAAACATTCCAGAAAATGATTTCATGGTTATCCACAAATCCAAGAATGTCAGCATTAAGCCAACCCTGATCCATCGTAATAGATACACCTAGACAAGCAATATCTTTCAAAAAATAAAATCCAACAGAGTGTAATTTATCATCATAGAAGAAGGTAAACTATGTCTCCATTTGCAGCCAACTCATGGGTCCATACCAATACGAACTTCAGCTCCATTCCCAACCTTCCAAATAAGAAATTGTTTAATAAGATCAAAAGACCAAAGAACAACTTTCCGGCATATGGATATACCTCTTTTTTCTTAACAGAGACTCTAATCCAATCCAAGATTGTTAACGGCCTAATATATTTTTGAAAAGCAATCTAAACCCAAAGCCATGTTCCATGAATAAGATTCCACACGCTCTTTGTAGCAAGAGCCTTAGCAAATAAAGCAGGTATTTTCAACCCCCAACCCCCCAAAAATTTTGGGTTAGCCAAAACCTTCCATGAAGACCAAGGTAAACCAATAGATTCATTATTACCAGACCATAAAAAATTGAAACATGTCTTCCTGATATTTTCAATAATACCAACAGGTATCCAAAAATGCATCCAGTAGGCCGAAATGGCCTCAAGAACAAACTTTACCAAGATTAGCTTACCTCCCTTAGACAACCACCTAAAACTCAAGTTCTTAACTCTCTTTTTCACTTTAGCTATCGGNAAAATGGCCTCAAGAACAAACTTTACCAAGATTAGCTTACCTCCCTTAGACAACCACCTAAAACTCAAGTTCTTAACTCTCTTTTTCACTTTAGCTATCGGCCAATCCCAATCTTTCAGCAAATATCTACAGGGTTTGACATGAAAGCCAAGATACTTCATACCACTCTCAATTTTATCAATAGAAAATGTAAATATATTCTGTAAATAAATCAGCTCAAATTCATCCAATCCCGAATAATAAAAAGAAGATTTATCCTCATTAATAACCATCCCATATGCTTTACAGAAGACCATCAAAACCTCATATAATGTTGATAAAGACCGATCAGAACCATCATATACCATTACAATATCATTCCTCATTAATAACCATCCCATATGCTTTACAGAAGACCATCAAAACCTCATATAATGTTGATAAAGACCGATCAGAACCATCATATACCATTACAATATCATCCACAAACAAGACATGAGATAAAATAATATTATTACCAAAAGAGATACCCTGAAAAGCCCCACAATCTTTAGCTGAAAGAAGAGCCTTGCCCATACCTTCAACAACAATAAGAAAAAGTAAAGGAGCCAAAGGGAAGCCTTGTCTAAGCCCTCGCCCAGATCTAAAAAAAGATGAAGCCACCCCATTAATCAATACAACAAAAGATACAAAAGTAATGCTGCTCATAACCCATGTGATAAAAGGCACAACAAATCCCATTTTAGATAGAATGACCTGTAAATAAGTCCAATTAACTCGGTCATAAGCTTTAGACAAATCAATTTTCAAGACCACCAATTTTAAACCTTTACTATGAATAGTATGCATACCTTCCTGAATAACACCTACAACCTCATGAATCTATCTGCCAGGCAAGAAACCAAACTGTTCACTAGAGATATATCTGCCCAGAATCTTTCTGATACGAATAGAAATGATTTTTCCAATGATCTTATCAATGAAATTACATAAAGATATTGGTCTAGAGTCATCAAAATACTTTGGTGAATCAGACTTTGGTATCAAGGCTAAGAAAATAGTATTAAAACAGCAGGTATTTTACCACATTATCAAGAGTCCTCAATTATCGTTAACAAGTATGATCCCAATACATCAAAAAGAGCCCTATAAACCTCCACTGGAATCCCATCAAGTCTAGGACTCTTGTCATTCTTACTCAAAGACAAAACAGACTAAATTTCCACCAATGTAACAAGAATCATAAGACCATATTTTTCCTCTTTGGAAATAGAAGAAGGATAATTATCTGCAATCTTCATGATTTCAGGGAGATGAAGATTTTTATCTTCCCGAAACAAAGACTCAAAATGATGAACCCCAACCCCAACAATTGATTCAAAACCTTCAACAATATTACCCCCATCATCTACTATCTTCAATATAGAGTTTACAAATTTCCTATGATTAGCAAATTTATGGAAGAAAGGAGTATTATCATCCCCACAAAGAAGCCAAGTGGCCCTACTTTTATGTCTAGCCTCATTTTCTTATCCAGTAAATTTTTTCTCTTATGAGACTCCAGCACAACCAAAGATGCCTTGTCCTCCTCAGAAAAAAAAAACAAATCCCACCTTATTACAGGCCTCATTCAATAATATCTCAATGTCCACTAAATCCTTAAGTTCCTGCACTTTTTTCTTAACAGACCAACAAATAGACACATCCTTGATACGTTTAAGGTTGGCAGCAAAATGCATAGTAGGGGACACACCGGGATTATCATCATAAACACACAAAGAATTTTTCAATAAAGTAACCAAATCCTCATTAACAAGCCAATGAGCATTAAACTTGAAGGGACTATGAGCGTTCTTATCATGATTCAAAATCTGTAAAAACATAGGTTGATGATCCGAATCTTCCCCACACCCAACCCACTGACGAAATTAAAGCTCAAAGTCTAAGAGATCAGCAGATACCATCAATCTATCCAAGCATTTACAAATGTTATCCATCCCAACTCTTTTGTTAGACTAAGGAGGAAGTAACACAGTCGAAACAATATTCACAAGGCCAAAATCATCCAACTTCTTAGAAATATAATCAGAAAGACAATCAATTCTAGCCCTGCATCCCCAAATCTCCGATAACCCCAAAGAAAAATTCAGGTCCCCACCTAAAATTAACTTAGCACATTTAATGCACTCAAGATCTTTAACGCACTCAAGATCTAGAAGGTTATTCCAAAACCTTTCCCTCTCCACATAGGGACCATAAACATTAACAAAACACAGTTCCATTTTAAGTTTAGTAGAATAAAGAGAAACACACAGCCCCGACTCCATAGTCCATGAATTACATAAAAGAAGGTATCGAGACCTCCAACCCAAAAGCAGACCACTCGATTTGCCCTTAGCATCCACAGAGATAAAGGATTATCCAAACAATAAAGATTCCAATTCACCAACAAACAAAACCCCATCACCCATCGTTTCTTGAAGAAACCGAACATCAATAACCCGATCAGCAACCAACCTACACACTGCTAGTTTCTTAGGTTTACTAGCTAACCCCCTACAATTTAGGGTCATCACGATCATAAGGAAACCCCAGTAAGGGCAAACACTGCCACCAGGTATCGCAAAAGAAACATTACCAGAAAAAACCTTTAACCCATCAGAAGAAAGTGAATCTTTCACTACCTTAGTACAAGATTCTACCTTACAGGGTTTAGGACTCCAAAAATGATTTACACATCAATAAATTTTATCTCTCTTAATACGGGATATGTTTGTTCTCCAAATATCTTTGTTCACACAATTTTATATGAATTGTAAAACATTAAAATAAATCATTAACCACAAATATTGTGTTTAATAGAAAAAATTAAATTCAAAAAACCTTAATTTCCAATAAATCTTAATCATTAAAAAAAAGAAAAAACATATTATTTTAGATAAATTTCAACTATTAAAAATAAGAAAAATAAAAAAATATTTAAACATTAAAAATTAAAAATTAAAAACCACCATTCTCATTCAACAAAATACGGTACAATTATTTAAAATATATATATTGAATCTCAAATCATATGTATAAGAACCTAAAATTTTAACTTTATGTTTATACCTGTGAAGACGAATCTCCTTTGCATTCTATTAATACATGGAAGTTTAAATTATATTGAAATACAATGATTTTGCACAAAACAAAGGTAGAATCTTACAGTATCGTTTTAGAATATAACTTTTGACATATTACACTTCGATACCAATTCAATAAATCGAATCTAAGTTCTGGATTCTAACAACAAAATTAGTATAAAATTTGGATATTAATGGGTTCTGGATTCTAACAACAAGAAGAGAGAGTGAATATAACAATAAACAAAGAGAACGACAAAAAAAACAATTAATAATAATAATAATATAAACAATTAAATTCAATATTTGAAAAACCAAAACATTTTAAACTTTAATATTTTATACTTTCAATTGAAGATGAATGGAAACATTTATATAAGAACAAAGATAACGACAAAAAAACAATTAAAAAATTAATAATAAATAAAATAATATAAACAATTAAATCTAATATTTGAAAAACCAAAACATTTTAAACTTTAATATTTTATACTTTCAATTGAAGATGAATGGAAACATTTATATAATTGAACTTATAGTATAAAATCGAATCAAATATTTAAAAATTATAATATGAAAATTGTCTAAAATATGTGTTTACTTCTAATTTAATTTATTTTACTTATTTTTGGAAACAATTATTTTTGGGAAAATATCCTAAAAATTTCGGGTTATATTTATCACAGGCTGATGTCCATATATACTAAAATTCCTAAATAAAACAATTCAATCACAACTTTACAATCAAATAAAATTGAGATAGAAGATCAAGAAACCTACATGTGGTCCAACATCTGATATAGCTCCACTTCTTAAACCTTTTTGTCCCATTACTCCCTTGAATACCTGCAATCATGAAAGAAATAGAAACACAATAGTACATGGTTGCAAAATAAAGAAGCAATTGATTGCAATTATTTTAATCAATGTATTAAGGAGCCAAGATTTCATAGTCATAAACTTAACACAAAGATTGGATGGAAAAGAGAGTTCTTTATATAAAAATAACCACATATACAAGAATGATTTCACCTATAACTTGTTGTGGCACTGTTATGAAATTGGAGTCTGAGTTCATCCACCCAGGCCACACACTTGTAACACTTCTTCGTGCTTCACTCAGGGTTTTCGGATATGGGAAAAACTTGCAGACATGGGGTTAGGGTTGTGGATTCTATATGCAAAATGTTAGCATAATGATGCTTTAGCCATTCTCAAAACAAGGTCATACACGGGCTATACACTACAAAGGGGTGTATACGTGGGCAATACACTGCAAAGGCGTGTATGTGCATAGAAATGGGATTTTTGAGGTTTTTCACTGAGAATGGATAATATAATTGATCCACAAAAGGACAAGGGGGTTTGCAAGAGGGGGAGATCATAGAAAAAGGCCAATATAAACATCTATGCAAGTAATGTGGCAAAATATGCTATAACGAATTCCCCCTATTGTGTGTGGTCTAAAGGCCAACTAATGGCTGAAAGACATTATAAATATTCAAAAATAAATGCAAGGTATACCCAAGTGAGGTCGTCAAACACCAGCCATAAGCAGTAACCCACAACATAAAAAGTCAAAACTCTTCCTTCATGAGGCAAACATACCCATGCTCAAAAGTTACAACAAGCATGCTGGCTAAATCAAGTACATTGTGAATCCATGAGATATATATGAGAAGTGATCATGTCCATGAAAAATGAATACACTGTGGATCCATGTTAAAAGATATCATAGCCACAAAGCAATACACAATGGATCTATGTCTCGGAATCAAGTGAAGATATTTGTAAAGTAATACTAAACAAATTGATGTTCACAAGTATCAATGGCATAAAATAAGCGAATGACAATCCATTGCAACTTGAGTCATAACAAAAGATGTAATGCTATAATGGACTCAAGTTCTTCAAACCAAACCATCGTAGGTACGAGTCTAAACCACGTGAATAAACATTTTGAAGTTGAACACAGTAAGACATTGCTTGATAACTGGTCATTGATGTATATCGTTAACAATCATGAGCCAACTCATCGATAATGATAATGAGAGGCAAGGTACCTAGTACAATATAACAAGTGTGAATAGATGTTTTGACGTTAAACACTTGTAGAATCTATCGATAAAGGGACATTGATGTATTCCTATTGTTGGTAGCGAGGAAACCTGTCACTAATGACTGCAAGTTCCAAGGTAGAAAAAAGGCTCTAGATCGCTATCCCAAAATAAATGAGTTGAAACTCAAAGGGAGGTGATCCACTGGAAGGAGGGCATTAAGGCATCCCCCATCTTCCAACATGAGGTATAACAAAAGGCTAGATATTTAGAGGGACTTATTATCAAACATACTTTATGTATAGGAAGGCCGACATCAAAATTCAAGACATCCCCCATCTTCCAACATGAGGTATAACAAAAGGCTAGATATTTAGAGGGACTTATTATCAAACATACTTTATGTATAGGAAGGCCGACATCAAAATTCAAGAGTTCTGAGAAGTGGTAGACACAAGATAAAAGATTCACTTAAACAAAATGCGTGACACAATAAGTGACCAAGGCAACATAGGAGCAATATTGAAAAAGAACAAAATTATGTGATATATGAGACATCAACAAACTTCTCCACAATCACTGGAAGAATAAATAGTCAGTGGAGATATTGAATAAATCAATTCAATTTCATAAAGCCATACTAAAAACCCAAATTGTTGAGATAATGACTCAAAACAATGTGCTTTGTTCAAGGGTGACACGACTGCTGTCAGACATAAGTAAGAACTAACTCTTTCCCAACTATGTTTTCTATATATTTGATTTTTTTGTCTTTTTCATATTATTAAATCCCGAAAAATAATAAAAGAATGATATAGTACAATGGAAGAAACGAGTGTCGTGTGGTATGCAACTATGTTTCAAACACATGGAACATATATATGCAAAACGAAATGCAAAAAAGGTGCTAAGCAAGAGGTGTACACTCATCAACATGTTTCTTCTAAGGATATAGTCCACAATGCAAATACAATGGATGCAAGTGATGAGCAACGTGATTAATGCAATCACAGTAAGAAAGATGCAAGGAAACATTAGGCATAGTTGTGCAAGTAGCAGTTAGCAAAGGAAAATGCAGAATGAAAGAAAAATGGGAGCCTTATAGGGAATGGTCATAAATATATGAAGGCTACCAAAACACAAGGAAAAAATAAAGGATATACTTTGTCTAAGGCTGGGTACCGACAATATTCAATAAATACAAGTTGATCAATAGTGGCAATGATTCTGCTGTGAGGAAAATACATCACACGAAACAGTGTAGACACCATAACATTCATAGCATATACATAATCGTGCCCAAGGAGCATATTGAAGTCCAATGTGCCTTCGATAACCATAAAATTGACTAAGTCATTCTCCCACCTAATGTAATAGGAAATTGAGGAAGAAATCCCAAAGTTACACTAGGTCTTCTGTCAAAATCCAGTGATTGATTAGCATTTGACACAAGGTTGGGAGATCCCAAACCTCTCCAAGCCTATGCAGATAAAATACTAATAAAGGTTTTTCATCTACAATACAATGACAAACCACATAATGTTTAACTTAAACCCTTATTTGGAAGGGTGCATAAGAAGGAAAGTGAGGCTCAACTAGACTATTTTAACCAAAGCAAGAAATCCTAGAGCATGGTGGGAGTTTAATCGAAGTGAACTAAGTGCCCCCTTGTTCAAAAAGTTCTAAAATAACAATGAAGAAAAATTGAGCGGTAGTCACATCAATCTCCAAAGGAATAGTGGGTTCAACTGAAGATTTCATCAGTTCAACCACTTGATGCTTGTTACTCTCCAAAGGAAGAGTGGGATTGACGAAAGAGTCTACTGGTTTAACCACTTCAACATCAACACTCTCCAAGGGAGGAGTGGGATTAGTCAAATATTACATTGATTGGATCACTTCATCAAGCAAAAGTTGAACGGGTTATTGGGAAATCATAGATTGTTTAAGAGCAGAAGATCCTTGAGGCACAAACTACACTCTTTGTACCTATGTAATAACAGGTTACATGTGGGTAAGGTGATATCCCTTGCAAATCTTACAAAAGAACTCAAGATTGCATCCTAATCACTTACATTTATCAGCAGTGTCAATATGTCTAGCATGACTTGCATTGGTTGGTTGTTTTCCCCTAGCATTACTTGCAGCGGCTAGTTACCTACCCCCGGTATGACTTTTAGTGATTGATAGCTTGTCTCTGGTATGATTTGTAGTGACTGGTTACTTGGCATTAACGTGACTAAAATGATCAATGATGTTTCCTCAACATGACATGAATCACAGTGGTTGATGGCATACTTTTTAGTATGACTTGTAGTGACTAAAAGTTTTCCCCCATCATGACTTTCAAAGGCTAGCTGTAGATTTATAGTATGACTTGCAGTCACTAAAAGTTTTCTCCCAACATGATTGCTAGAGGTTGGTTGTAGGTTTTCAATATGACTTGTAGTGACTGGATGAGAGCCCCCAACATTACCTCCAAAGTATGGGGAGTTGCCTGCAACATGACCTACATAGGTTGGGAAATTTATCCCAACATGACCTTCGTAGGCTAGGGAGTTCCCATCAACATGAGCTCCAAAAAACGAGGAAACGTCCCTAGCATGACCTCCAAGGGCTGGGGAGTTTCTCCCTTGTCTTTGCATCTTCTTCCTATTCTTCCTCATTTTATTCCTTTTATATTGTTGGTTACTAGTATAAATACTTTCACAACACGAGGTATAAGGAGGAGGACAAGATGTTACTGGCAAATAAGGAAAAGGGTTGTGACGCCCTTGATATACAATACTGGCTTAAGAAGCATTAGGACCATTAAGGACATTCAAAGTGGAAAACAACCTGTCACGTACTCATACACCATTATCATGCGGAATTAAAAATTTCATCGAGAACCTTTACTGTTCATCGAAACACAAGGCATGGTCACGAACCACTTCTCAACATTCCAACACTGTTATGCTCCCTCCTGTCTTCCATTGATCAGTTCGATGATCTGCAAGGAAAGATCTCAGAGGAGATCGGATGGCAGAGGGAAAACGCGACGGAAAACAACGATCCTAAATGGTCCCATAGATTGGAACCAAATTGATGGTTCAAGATCCACCCGTAAAAATCAACGGTGCAGAAAGCCCGAGTTGCGGGGTTAGAAGTTACGAAAATTTCAATCTTACTTCCCGCAACCCGCATTCTGCATCCCGCATCGAAAACAGATCAACGACGGACAACCATCCCGCGAAGATTGACAGTGCGGAAACTTGAATTGCAGTATTGGGAATTGTGGAAATCACGATAGCGCGATTCCGCATCCCACATCGGAAATGACCGTTGTGGAATGAAAACTACGAAAGCCATAATTCTCCAAAAAGACATCTCGCATCCGCAAGTTGCGGAAGGAGAAAATTGCGGAAACCACGATCTGCGAACTGGCATTCCGCATCCTGCAGACTATGTAAATGGAGATTTCTAGCAGGAAACTCAACTTTTAACTNGCAGAAGGAGAAAATTGCGGAAACCACGATCTGCGAACTGGCATTCCGCATCCTGCAGACTATGTAAATGGAGATTTCTAGCAGGAAACTCAACTTTTAACTGAAGTCTTGAATCGATCTGATCATTCAGGCCATTACCAATCTGACCAATCTACCCTGCAACTTAGTTTAGATGCATCGATGGAAAACATACATAGATGCCTATAATTATAGTTATTTAAAGGAACAATGCATCAATTCAACACAACAACATGTTCATCACATTCCATCAAGCAATTACAATGCAAGAAATACAATTGCAGAGAACAACATAGACAATAACACTTATCTTGAACATAACTTGTCTCGCAACCAACTATGTTGATGTAACGTTCCACCCAACCATAGGGCAGTGCGCTCATCAATATCTTAGCGACACCGCAACCCCAAGCCACCCCCAAGTTGGGAATGATTTCCTCAAGGAATAAGGGAACACTAGCAGACTCATACATAGCCAAGGTGCAATAACACTTAACCAAGCCAACACAGTTGGGTTTATCAGGATGTAGGGTAAAACATTCCAACAAATGGGTTTCGCAGGCCACTCAGCCAAGCCATCTCACACGTGGGTATCACAGACTGAACACAGTCAAGCCAACATTCAACTTTAAGGACCAGTCAAGCCAACATATGGGTTTATCATACTGTACACAGTCAAGCCATCTCACTATTGGGTTTATCAGCCTAACTAGCCAAGCCAACATTCGCAGTTGGGTTTATCAGATTGTCCAGCCAAAGGTTACTCACTAGGTCCAACACAACAAGACACAACCAAGCCAACATATGGGTTTATCAGGCTACCAACCAAGCCATCTTTCCAGTTGGGTTTATCAGGATTCTAAGGCAACAGACAGGAAGAACTACTATGCTAGTGAGCTCATCTACAGAGCTAAGAACACCTTCACAAGACCTATCTGCTTCCCCACTGCCTACACACCCAACACAAGGAAGTGTCCCCTTCTTTGCTCCATAGTCCCTCGGGCTACACCTTCCCTTCCAGTTCTCTTCAGGATGTGCATAGTAGGTTTACCAGCCACTCTTATCTTATCGTGAGGTTCCACACTAGGTTTATCAAGCACATTCTACGTCTCTCCCATTCCTAAGTCTTGTACACAGCTCAGACTCGAACTAAGGTGCACAACACAACAACCACAGGGAGACTCCACAACACCGGTTTTACTCTGGAACACGAGTAACAAGGTCTCATACACTCTGTAGTTTAAGAAAATGCTGCAACACAACAATCACATTATTTCTAAGGGAAAAACACTCACAGAATGTGAAGGATACACACAGGAAGAGCTCCGCTGCTACCACAATGTCACTCCAATGGGAAATGAAGACGATGGTGAATCATGATGAACCAGAACGTCCCGCAGCTCTCAAAACATGAGAGTAAATCCAANATAGCTCCGCTGCTACCACAATGTCACTCCAATGGGAAATGAAGACGATGGTGAATCATGATGAACCAGAACGTCCCGCAGCTCTCAAAACATGAGAGTAAATCCAAAACATGAACGCATGGGTTAAAACTGGCATACGGTTTTGGTGTTTTCTTGTCCATGCAAGCAAAACACGACATTCCAAAACTGGGTGCTCTGCTCAATTCGAAATTTTTGGTACGCTTCCCCTTCCAAGCAATAACTACCTCAACCACCTTCTGGCAGAATAAATGGTTGGGAAGAGAATACAAGAAAGAGGGTAGTTGACAGTTCTGATGGGTTCTCCCCATGACACATGGATTTCCCCAAACTGGCTTAAGGTTAACATTCCCACCCCCATTATTGTTAGGAAAATCATGCCCCCATCTCATTATTCGTTGCATTGACATAGCTGGCTATGGGTTTTTCATTAATTTGCATATTTGCATGGTGTTTACAAACGTGCTTGACTTAGCACAGAAAGCATAGGAATCAACCATGATCGCCTATATACCAAACATTAATCAATGGCAGGGCCTTGTCCTTGAGCTCCTTGTCATGATTCGATATAATATTTACATCATATACATTAATGCAACGGGGTCAAAATCAGGGTGTTACATTCCCCTCCCCCTTCAATAGCACTGTCCTCAGTGCTTACGAAATTGAACAAAATGGTACACTGGCATCACCTCAAGGCTCCACATATTTGAACAAAAATGGATGTGCCAATCGCATGGCATCCTCCAGCTCCCATGTAGCCTCTTTAGGACCATAGTGCTTCCACTGCACCTTTACTTGTCCTATGGCTCGATTTCGGAGCATGGTGACCTTCTAGAGGATGCACATTGGCTGGATTCGAAACTCTCCCTCGGGTTCCACTTGAATCACATCCTAATTTATCACATGGTTAGGGTCATGTATATATTTCTTAAGCAAAGAAACATGAAAAACATTGTGAGCCCTAGTGATAGCAGGCAATGCAAGTCTATATGCAACTGGCCCTATTCTTTCAAGCACTTCGAATGGCCCACAGTATCTGGGTGACAGCTTGGCACAACTCCCAAGCTTCAAGGGACTCTTATTTTCCCTCACTCTGAGGTAAACATGATCCCCAATACTGAACTCTCTATTCACCCTATGCTTATCAGCATAGCTTTTCCGTCTGTCCTGGGCTGCCTTCATATTTTACCTGATCTTTACAACCTCCTACTCCATCTCCTTGAGCGATTCTGGACCAATCACAACTCTGTTCATTGGATTATCCCAATTCATTAGGGTCCTACACCTCCTGCCATACAAAGCTTCATATGGACTCATCCCCAAGGATGCTTGTTGTCCATTGTTATAAGCAAACTCTACCAGGTGTAAATAATCTTTCCACTTGGTTGGTTTGTCCATCAAGTACATGCAAAGCATGTCTCCAAGCATTTGATTTACCGTCTCGGTCTGCCCATCAGTCTAAGGATGGTAGGCAGTGCTGAAGTTAAGCTTTGTACCCAAATCAACAAACAACCCCTTCCAAAAATTGGAAGTGAACTTGACATCCCTGTCAGNACCGTCTGCCCAGCAGTCTAAGGATGGTAGGCAGTGCTGAAGTTAAGCTTTGTACCCAAATCAACAAACAACCCCTTCCAAAAATTGGAAGTGAACTTGACATCCCTGTCAGAGACTATTGCCTTTGGCAATCCATGTAATTTGAAAATCTCCTTCATGAAGATCTTTGCAATGTCATCAGTCTTATGCGTAGACTTAACCGGTATAAAATGTGTTGCCTTTGTCAACTTGTCCACCACAACCATGATGGAATCATGCTGTCTCCAAGTCATTGGCAATCCTGTAATGAAATCCATGGAAATAACTTCCCATTTCCATTCGGCAACTGGCAAAGGCTGCAACAAACCCGCTAGGTGTTGATGCTCAACCTTCACTTGTTGACATTTCATGCACCTGGAAATGTATTCAGCCATGTCCTTTTTCATTCCTGGCCAAAAGTATTGCTTTCTAGCTGTAGCAATTGTCTTTTGATATCCTGGGTGACTAGAATATGGAGCTTGATGGATCTCGTCCATAACAACTCTCCTCAAATCTGCTACATTTGGAATGTAAATTCGGTTCTTGTAAGTAAGAAGTCCATCTTCTTCCAAGTTATATCCTATTAAACTAGTAGCAACAAGGAAGGTCTTCCTGCATGCAGAAGACTTAAAATAGGAAACCAAGTGTATTTAATTTACTTTTCCTAAGTTTACTTTGGAAAATAAATTAAAGTGATCTAAATTAACTTTAGTGAACCACTAGTTAAAGTGAAAGTGAAATTAGGGTTTTTGCTTTACCACTAGTTAAAGTGAAAGTGAAATTAGGGTTTTCGCTTTACCTAAAGTTATAAAAGAGAGATCAATTGGTGGAGAGAACACACACACTTGTATTCCGATAGAGACATGATACAGACAAGGAGAGAAAGTCAGACAGAGGATTTAGCCGAGAAGGCGGAGAAGCGAGCAACAGGACCATCGAGCTTCGTACAGCTGGGTCGTACACTCACACAAGAGGGTGTTGAGGTTTAGCTGGGTTTTTCCCAGTGATTCTGCTGGGTACTACATTCGCCAGGTTTGGGTGAATTTGTAGTGATTGTAAAAGTTCCATATTTTCTCATAATAAAATCTATATTTGACTGCTGCACTGGTTTTCCCATCTTGGGTTTTTCCGTGGGTTTCCATACCCAAAATAATATTGTCAATATCATGATGTGATGTTGTGATTTATTTCTCAGTTTTATATTCCGCTGCATACTGTAAAAGATATTCATGTGTGGTTATCATTTGATATTTTGCATGCACTGTTTATCCCTAGTTGAATATTAAAGGAAAATTTACATGGTATCAGAGCTCTGGTGAGCTAAAGCTGAGAGATTTGCACCAGCAGTGATAGATCAGGGGCAGATCTATAGGAAGACATAAACCTAGACTTCCATATCTAGGGTTTGACAGGTACACTTCACTATGGCCGTGTAGTTAAGAGTTGAGGATAGACTCCAGGGTGCTCAGAACTTTCCTACATGGAAAGAAATGATCACAAGGATCCTAGACGTTAGTGACACAGAGGAGCACATTGACTCCACAAAGGTTGCACCCACAGATCCAACAGATTTAGCAGCTTGGAAGAAGATTGATTCCATAGCCATGCTGATTATCATGGATGGAGTGAAGGACAATATAGTCCCTCACCTTTCTGGTAAGAATATTGCAGCAAAGATGTGGACGCCTTTGGAGAGTCTGTACCAAAGCAAGAATGAGAACCGAAAGATGGTGTTGCAAGAGAGGATGCGCAACACCAAGATGGACAAGGGAGAAGGAGTGGTGCCTTATCTCACGAGGCTCACACAGATCAGGGATGAGCTTGGAGCTGTTGGCTCTAAGACAGTGGATGAGGAGCTAGTTCAGATAGCCCTTAATGGATTCTCTAAGCCATGGAACACCTTTGTCAAAGGTGTTGTGGCTACGGAGAAGCTCCCTAATTGGAAGAGACTATGGGATGACTTTGTGCAGGAGGAGACCTGCATGGGTCAAGGATCAGGCTCATCCGACAGTGGCCCACA
Organism: Pseudotsuga menziesii; assembly: GCA_001517045.1. Taxonomy (NCBI): domain Eukaryota; kingdom Viridiplantae; phylum Streptophyta; class Pinopsida; order Pinales; family Pinaceae; genus Pseudotsuga; species Pseudotsuga menziesii. The sequence goes on from LPNX011222900.1 coordinate 39,567, forward strand.
GATTGTGGATCAGGAGGCTCTAGCCCTTACAGGGAAGAGCAAGGGGAAGGCAAAGAGGAAGAAGGATGGTAAGAATAACCTTAACGTGTCAAAGGTCAAGTGTTTTATCTGCCACAAGAAGGGTTACTTTTCCTCCTAGTGCCTAGATGGGAAGAAGAAGAGTAACACTCAGATGGCTGGATCTGCAGAGGTGGATGAGTTTAGCAGGAACTTCGATGAGGAGTTATGTTTGATAGCTTGTATGGAAAGCACCACAGGGAGCAGCATATGGTACATTGACAGTGGAGCATCTAGTCACATGAATGGACAGAAGAGATTCTTCAAAGAATTGCAGGAGGGTGGAACAGGGATCCACATTGAGCTGGGTGATGATGCGCGGTATCAGGCATAGGGAGTTGGCACTATTTCATTTGAGAGGGAGTCTGGTAAACTCCTCAGTTTTACTGATGTGTTATATGTTCCAGGATTGACCAAGAACCTTATATCAGTCTCCACTCCAGAGGACAAGGGATATCAGGTGAAGTTCCGTGACCATAGAGTGTATATCAGGCCTAAGGGGTCAGATAGGAGCTTGGATCGGGTGATTGGAAGAAGGAGCGGGAAAGTGTACATATTACACTTTGAGCCTACAAAGGCTCCAGTCAACAACAACAACAGCAGTCAGGGTGAGTTATGGCATAGGAGGATGGCACACTTACACCATGGAGCACTGAAGCATTTGAGATATAGTCATTGGAGTTCCTTAGGTACATGAGGAAAAACATAACCACTGCAAGGGTTATGCTTTGGGGAAGAACGTTAGGAAGCCTTTCCCACATAGTGAGCATAAGTCTAAGGAGCCCTTGGACTTGGTGCATTCAGATGCATGCAGACCTATGAGTGTCCATTCGTTTAATGGTTATAGTTACTGCGTAACCTTCATTGATGACTATTCTAGGAAAACCTGGATCTATTTCCTGAAGGCCAAGTNTGCATGCGGACCTATGAGTGTCCATTCGTTTAATGGTTATAGTTACTGCGTAACCTTCATTGATGACTATTCTAGGAAAACCTGGATCTATTTCCTGAAGGCCAAGTCAGAGGTCTTTGAGAGGTTCTGGGAGTTCAAGACTCTTGTGGAGAACCAAACAGGAAAGAAGTTTCGAGTGTTGAGGACAGACAACTGGGGTGAGTACACTTCCAATGAGTTCATGGAGTATTATTTGGCTGAGGGGATCAAGAAGAGGCACACTGTGCCCCACAACCCACACCATAATGGAGTTGTAGAGTAGAAGAACAAGACTATGGTTGGAGCAGCCAAGGCCATGCTATTTGATCAGGGATTACCACTATTCCTTTGGGCCAAGGCATACAAGACTGCAGTATACATTCAGAACAGGTGTCCCCACACAGCCTTGGGGAGGAAGACACCAAAGGAGGTTTACATAGGCACTAGGCCAGATGTGAGTCACATTCGCATATTCGACGGTGTTTGTTATTGTCATGTTCATGCTGACAATAGGAAGAAGCTAGACCCTTCTGGAGAGAAGGGGTTACTTGTTGGTCACAACGAGATTTCAAAGGCATATAGAGTTTACATTCCTGCTCGCAGGAGGATCATTGTGAGAAAGGATGTCCAGTTCGATGAGGATAGGGCATTGCAAAGATCTCTGGACTTACCAACAGAGTAATAGTCAGCACAGGAGTTGGGAGTCAAGTTGGAGGAGCTAGATGT
>LPNX011222900.1:46022-66686 GCA_001517045.1 Pseudotsuga menziesii
GGATTCCCTACCAGTCAAATTGAAGATGGCTACTCTAGCCTTCATATTTCTTGAATAGTCGTGGACTTGGAAATACTTCCTCATCCCAAGAAGCCAAGCCTCAGCTTCTTGACCGTTCTTTGTCTCACCATTGAAGGTAAGCGACCTTGCCTTCTTAAACTCATCCCGTGAGCTGTTCCTGTAACGTCTCCTTCTCTTTTCCCCGTGAGATGAAGAGCTATAATCCTTAGTGGATCCTTTGGATTCATATGACTCACTAGGATACCTCTTCCTTCTTTTGGTACTACTCTCACTACCTTCTGGATTTGCTGGACGTCATCCCGAGCTCATCCATCACTGGATGTCTGTCAAAATTTGCAACATGGCCACATTCAGCTGATGCTACTCTTCCTGAGCTTTAATCAGGATTCTCATGGTGGCTGGAATGTCCAGTAGTGTCCCTTGAAATCTCCTTCCATTAGATTTTATATCATCATTTCTGGCTCGGACGTTTCCCCCCATAGCGTCTTGCGCACGCCCGTAGGAATCCCATGCCTCATATCTGTCATAGGTCCTCATGGCTGAGCCAACAACCCACTTTTCCAAAATGTACTATGAATTTGCAAAATGTGTTATCAACACCATTTATTAGATACACAATAATTCAAAATCAAAACCATTTTACTTACTGTCCCCTGGCCTATCTAGGCCCAATGCTGTAACCGACAGCTTTGTGAACTTATTTCTGGCCCGTCCAGGCCCAATGCCGCAACCCAGAGCTTTGATACCATAATGTAGTGTACTACAAGTTGGTATTAGAGGGTACTCTTGACTACTTTCCGGCCCATCGAGGCCCAATGCTGCAACCTGCAGCTCTGATACCACAATGTCACGTACCTATACCCCATTATCATGTAGAATTAAAAATTTCATCGAGAACCTTTACTGTTCATCGAAACAAAGGGCATGGTCATGAACCACTTCTTGACATTTCCAACACTGTTATGCTCCCTCTCGTCTTCCATTGATCAGTTTGATGATCTGCAAGGAAAGATCTCAGAGGAGATCAGACGGTGGAGAGAAAACGCGATGGAAAACAACGATCCCAAATGGTCCCGCAGACTGGAACCAAATCGACGGTTCAGAATCCACCTGTAAAATCAACAGTGTGGACATCTCGAGTTGCAGGGTCAAAAGTTATGAAAATTGCAATCTCACTTCCCGCAACCCACATCCCGCATCGGAAACAGATCAATGACGGACAACCATCCCGTGAAGATCGACGGTGCAGAAACTTGAATTGCGGGATTGGGAATCGTGGAAAACTATGACACTACGATTCCGCATCCTGCATCAGAAAGGACCATTGCAGAATGAAAACTACGAAAAACCATAATTCTCCAAAAAGACATCCCGCAAGTTGCTGAAGGAGAAAATTGCGGAAACCACGATATGCGAACTGGCATTTCGCATCCTGCATCCCATAGATTGTGTAAATGGAGATTTCTAGTAGGAAGCTCAACTTTTAACTGAAGTCTTGAATCGATCTGATCATTCGGGCCATTACCAATGTGGCCAATCTACCCTGCAACTTANGCGTAAATGGAGATTTCTAGTAGGAAGCTCAACTTTTAACTGAAGTCTTGAATCGATCTGATCATTCGGGCCATTACCAATGTGGCCAATCTACCCTGCAACTTAGTTTAGATGCATTGATGGAAAACATACATAGATGCCTATAATTACAATTATTCAAAGGAATAATGCATCAATTCAACACAACAACATGTTCATCACATTCCATCAAGCAATTACAATGAAAGAAATACAATTGTAGAGAACAACATGGACAAGAACACTTATCTTGAACAGAACTTGTCCTGCAACCAACTATGTCGCTGCAACGTTCCACCCAACCATAGGCCAATGCACTCATCAATCTCTCAGCGACACCGACACCCTCGAGCTGGGAATGATTTCTTCAAGGAATAACGGAACACTAGCAGACTCATACATAGCCAAGGTGCAATAACACTCAGCTAAGCCAACACAGTTGGGTTTATCAGGCTCTAGGGTAAAACATTCCAACAGTTGGGTTTCACAGGCCACTTAACCAAGCCATCTCATAGTTGGGTATCATAGACTGAACACAGTCAAGCCAACATTCACCTTTAAGGACCAGTCAAGCCAACATATGGGTTTATCAGACTATACACAGTCAAGCCATATCATTGCTGGGTTTATTAGGCTAACTAGCCAAGCCATCATTCGCAGTTGGGTTTATCAGACTGTCCAACCAAAGGCTACTCACCAGGTCCAACACAACAAGACACAACCAAGCCAACATATGGGTTTATCAAGCTACCATCCAAGCCATCTTTCCAGTTGGGTTTATCAGGTTTCTAAGGCAATGGGTAGGAAGAACTGCTAAGCTAGTGAGCTCATCTACAGAGCTAAGAACACCTTCACAAGACCTATATGGCCTGGCTTCCCCACTGCCTACACACCCAAGACAAGGAAGCGTCCCCTTCTCTTCTCCATAGTCCCTCGTGCTACACCTTCCCTTGCAATGCTCTTCAGGATGTGCATAGTAGGTTTACCAACCACTCTTATCTTTTCGTGAGGTTCCACACTAGGTTTATCAAGCACGTTCTATGTCTCTCCCATCCCTAAGTCTTATACACAACTCAGACCCGAACTAGGGTGCACAACGCAACAACCACAGGGGGACTCCACAACACCGGCTTTACTCTAGAACACGAGTAATAGGGTCTCATACACTCTGTAGTTTAAGACAACACTGCAACACAACAATCACAGTCTTTCCAAGGGAAAAACACTTGCAGAATGCGAAGGATACACACAGGAAGAGATCCGCTGCTACCACAATGTCACTACAATGGGAAATGAAGACGGTGGTGAATCATGATGAACCATAACATCCCCCAGCTCTCAAAACATGAGAGTAAAACAGGAAGAGATCCGCTGCTACCACAATGTCACTACAATGGGAAATGAAGACGGTGGTGAATCATGATGAACCATAACATCCCCCAGCTCTCAAAACATGAGAGTAAATCCAAAACGTGAACGCGTGGGTCAAAACTAGCATACGGTTCTGGTGTTTTCTTGTCCATGCAAGCAAAACACGACATTCCAAAACTGGGTGCTCTGAGAGTAAATCCAAAACGTGAATGCGTGGGTCAAAACTAGCATACGGTTCTGGTGTTTTCTTGTCCATGCAAGCAAAACACGACATTCCAAAACTGGGTGCTCTGCTCAATTCGAAATTTCCCATATGCTTCCCCTTCCAAGCAATAACTACCTCAACCACCTTCTGGAAGAATAAATGGTTGGGAAGAGAATACAAGAAAGAGGGTAGTTGACAGTTCTGATGGGTTCTCCCCATGACACATGGATTTTCCCCAAACTGGCTTAAGGTTAACATTCACACCCCCATTATCCTTAGGAAAATCATGCCCCCATCTCATTATTCATTGCATTAACATAGCTGGCTGTGGGTTTTTCATTAATTTGCATATTTACATGATGTTTACAAATGTGCTTGAATTAGAATAGAAATCATAGGCATCAACCATGATCGCCTATATACCCAACATTAATCAATGACAGGGCCTTGGCCTTGAGCTCCTTGTCGTGATTCGATATAATATTTACATTGTATACATTAATGCAACGGGGTCAAAACCGGGGTGTTACACAACCAAATCGAAAGACCCAGGGTGAATCGAGGAAGATTCAAGGAGGACATCAAGGGAGGACCAACGTTACCAACAAATGGAAAAGCATAAGACGCTCCTTGCACATGAACTTTAGCCATAAATTTCTATTCAAAAAACAAGAAATATCTAAGGCCTTATAATATAAAAGAGAACACGACTAAAAATGTTATGTAGATAACAACACAACCAAACAAGGACATTTTGAAAATTGACATTGGTTTATTAATTCTTGCAATAAAAAATCAAAGGTACGAGAAGTAGTTACTAAGACCTCCACTTAACAACCCTTCTTGGTGCAAGTATCCCAGAAAGGTATGGTACACCCTCTAAGCATACTAATAGTTCAGTGCAATGTCTTCCTTAGGTATTGCAGGAAGCCCCCTACAGTCACCTAGGTGGTTCCTCGGAAAAGCAACTAAAGCTACAAATTCACAGCTAGAGCCCAAGGGAATAATCGATGGTTGGGATCGTAAGTATGTGCAGGTTAACTAAGCCTAAAGTTTCAAGAATACTGACACCACAAGGGCCCACGGTAGTAAAAATGAAACCCTCGTACATGAAAAATCCATAGATGCTTAGATAAGTATGGAAGGGGTAATCTCCAATACTTAACCTCGCATGACCTCATATTTGGATCATGTTTTAGAGGAGTTTCCTGGCCACACCTATACAAAAAATGGATTTTCTCTATCCTATGTCAAACGCCTATGTTTAAAAGTTAAAAAATCCTTATAGTGCTTGCTTTCACCATAATCCAAGGCTCTAAACCTAAACTAGTTGTTGAACGCTATAAATAAATAAAAGTAATCATTTTTAAATTAAGCACTTGATTTTAATGGTTGTCGTTACTTATAAAGATGTGGAAGTCTGAAAAGATGATGTTCTCAATAGAAAATAGATATAAAAGATACCACTTGCAAATGGGAAATACCACTTAAGCCTTCGAAAAGTTACTTAACCATAAACAAAAGAAAGAAAAACAAAGCATAACTTAAAAAAATTTAAGCACGCTGCAACTCTTAAAGGAAATTACTATAAACCAAAGGCAGTGTAGGATCAATAATGAACAAGAACATAAGTATGTAATATATAAGACATCAACAAACTTCTCCATAATGATTGGAAAAATAAATAGTTAGGGGAGATATTGAATAAATTAGTTCAATTTCTTAAAGCCATACTAAAAACCCAAATTGTTGAGATAATGACTCAAAACAATGTGCTTTATTCAAGGGTGACACGACTGCTGCCATACATAAGTAAGAACTAACTCTTTTCCAAATGTCGTTTCTAAATATATATATATATTTTGTCTTTTTCATTATTAAATCCTGAAAAATAATAAAAGAATAATCTGCCCCTTCCTTTCTGGCATCATTTAGTCTTGGAAGAAATAGGCAATCTGCTTGGAAAGTTCATTAAAAGTGATACGGATCGGAATGAGCAGGGGCTTTTTACTTATGCACGAATTTGTGTGGAGTTCGATCTTAGCAAAGGTCTCCCTGATCGAGTCCAGCTGATATATGAGAAGCACAAATGGCTTCAGGCCTTGGACTATGAAAATACTGCCTTTAGATGCAGATTCTGTCATCTCACAGGACACTTACAAGATTCCTGCCCACTGGCAAAAAGGTTTCCTAAAAAGAAACAGGGGACGAAGACCAAGGGGAAAACATGGCAGGCAGATTATGCTCCCTCTACCGATGAGGATTCGGAGGGGGAGGAAAGTGAACCAGAAGTACAAAAAGAGGAGGCGGTCAATGAGGAAATAGCGCATACAGCTGAAACTATGATGGAACATCCCTCACAATCCGAAAAAGATGGGAAGGAAATAGACACAGAAACCATGGCATTAATGGCTACTTCCTTAACCGGGTCAAAGCGTGCCCATGAATCAAAAAATTCAGACTCTGATAAAGACAAAACCCCAGTACAGCCTTTGTTGGAGAAGGTGAGTAAAGAGCTGATTATAGCTACACCGCAGCAAGGGGGTTGGACAGAAGTGACATCAAAGAAGAAAGGAAAGAAAGGGAAACTCGAGGATTATTATAAAATCCCAAACTCCTAGAAAATTTATGTAACATATGTGTTTTTATTTTTTATTTTTTATTCTCTTGCAGACCTTTGGTCTTGTTCTTGATGTGCATATGCACCTACAGAATGTAATTTTGTATCGCTTTGGCTTGAAATAAAATTACGCTTTTTTTTCTTGGAAAAAAAAATAAATTAAAAAAAATGGAAGAAACGAGTGTCAAATGACATGCAACTATGTTCCAAACACATGGAACATATTTATGCAAAACAAAATGCAAAAAAGGTGTTGAGCAACAGGTGTAAACTCATCAGGATGTTTCCTCTAAGGATATAGTCCACAATGCAAATACAATGGACACAAGTGATGAGCAACACGATGAATGCAATCACAGTAAGAAAGATGCAAGGAAACATTAGGCATAGTTGTGCAAGTAGCAGTGAGCAAATCCAAATGCATAATGGAAGAAAAATGGGATCATTATAGGGAATGGTAAGAAATATATGAAGGCTACCAAAGCACAAGGAACAAATAAAGGATATACTTTGTCTAAGGTCGAGTAATGAGAAGATTCAATAAATACAAGTTGATCAATAGTGGCAATGAGTTTGTTGTGAGGAAAATACATCACACGAAAGAGTGTAGACACCACAACATTCATATCATATACATAATTACCCTCAATGAGCATATTGAAGTCCAACGTGCCTCATATAACCATAAAATTGACTAAGCCATTCTTCCCACCTAATGTAATTGGAAATTGAGGAAGAAATCCCAAAGTTACACTAGGTCTTCTATCAAAATCCAGTGGTTGATTAGCATTTGACAAAAGGTTGGGAGATCCCAAACCTCTCTAAGCATATGCAGATAAAATACTAATAGAGGATTTTTCATCTACAATACAACGACAAACCATGTAATGTTTAACTTGAACCCTTATTTGGAAGGGTGCAGTAGAAGGAAGGTGGGGCTCAACTATACTATTATAATCAAAGGAAGAAATCCTAGAGCGTGGCAAGAGTTTAATCGAAGTGAAGTAAGTCCTCTCTTGTTCAAAAAGTTCTAAAATAACAGTGAAGAAAACTTCAGCGGTAGTCACATCACTCTCCAAAGGCAGAGTGGGTTCAACTGAAGATTGCATCAATTCAACCACTTGATGCTTGTCACTCTCCAAAGGAAGAGTGAGATTGACCAAAGAGTGCACTGGTTTAAGCACTTCAACATCAACACTCTCTAAGGGAGGAGTGGGATCGATCAAAGATTGCATTGACTATATCACTTCATCAACTAAAGGTTGAACAGGTTGTTGGGGAATCATAGATTGTTCAAGAGAAGAATATCCTTGAGACACAAACCACACTCCTTGTACCTATTGAATAACATGTTACATGTGGGTAAGGTGATCTCCCTTGCAAAGCTTATTAGAGAACTTAGGCTTGCATCCTAATCACTTAGATTTGTCAACAGTGTCAATATGTCCAACATGACTTGCATTGGTTGGTTGTTTTCCCCCAACAACGGCTAGTTACCTGGTCCCTATATGACTTGTAGTGATTGGTATCTTGTCTCCAACATGACTTGTAGTTATTGGACACACCAAGTACACTAAGAGGGAGGGTGAATCAATGTGTGTAGCTTTTATTACTTCTTACTGTTAACAATCAACAACTTATTCAATAATATGCATTATCACATTATCATTATATCATCATCACATAAGAAGCATAGCATGAGACACATATTTCATATGTATGTGGAAACCCAAGTCTGGGGGGAAAAACCACAGATTCCTTTCTAAAATAGTTTTCCAGAATAACTGGAAGGAGGCAATAACCCCCTTATTAAAAAGACTTCAATTTTCCAGCCGCAACTAGAAGGAGGCTTCAACCCCCTAATTTACAGGCTATAACATGAAGGAAGCTAGAACTCCCTAGTTCTCTAGCTACAACCGGGAGGAGGCGACAACCTCCTTTCCTTGCCTCATCCTGCCACCTAGATAAGAAGATAGACATTGAACTACTAAACCAGAACCACATTGATAGTGCGAACCTGCTAATAAACACTTGTACTACACTGCACAATATGTACCATACTACACAACCACTGCCACTACTAACCACTGCTCATCATCTGATCACTACTCGTGAACTGATCATTGTCTGTTGTATCACACTGCTCATCACTGCACCACACCTGAACCAATAACATTCTACCAATCAATCATCCCACTTAGTCAATCTAAATCTACACACAAAACTTAGTCCACCTGAGTCAAACTGACTTCTCATACAACTCAGGCAATACGAGTCATACCATCTGCACATAAGAGAACTTGTTCCAATCCTGCTCAACCGAACTATTGTTTGGTTCAACTCTGTGCACACTATATTTCCTGTGTAGCCTTTGAACAGGTGCAGACCTGAAAATTAGAGAGGTGACTATACCAATCAGACCAAGAGGGTTCATGGAATGCTTCAGTAGCCCGAAAAATCCTCAGCCAAAATACTCTGAAAAAAATGACTGCGTTTTTATTCTTCCTCTACTGCCCACAAATTTTCCTTAGACAACGAATTAAATATCAGTCTAACAACTGCATTTTTTTTTTATGAAAGAAAGTGACAAGAGATTAATGTATTTATATTTAACCTAGGCATTAAGGAGAATAGTCTAGGGCCGACCTGATTGAAGTTAACACGTTTTATTTAAATTTAAATTTTATTCTTTAAAAAATCCATTTAATGAGGCCGACTTGAATAGGATATTAATTTAAAACTTGTTTTAAGATTACACACTTGTTAGGGTTTAACATTTTATTATTTTAAAAAGTGTTTTGACATTTAGAACCACTTCAATGGGGATGACTTCATGAGGTTGAATCATTTATATTTTTTAATAAAAAGGAGGCCAACGTTAGGAGGGTTTTAGTATTTTATTAGGTTTAATTTTGATTTAAAAAGAGGGTTTTAATAACTTTTACAAGGGCTGATACTTCTTAGTAATTCTTTAGATTAAAAAAATCAATCTATCAGGATTTTTTGGGCTCCAAGAAGATTTTCAAATTCTTCCAGACCTGGTGTTTTTCTTCGACTTGCGTTCTACCCTTGCTCAACGAGATCGACTCTTCTGTTGGCTCGTTGCGTTGTGGTGGTTGCTTGTAGTATCGGTGGAAGATCGTGATTCCTTGCTGGATGTTGTTGATGGATTGATCATATTTGCTTTTCCTGCTCTGAATATTGCTGGATCAGTTTTTCCTGGTTCGTTGGGTTTCTTATGTCTGTTCTATTTGGGTTCCGCTCCTTAGATCGTGATCAGAGCATATTGGCTACAAGAAGAATTACGTGATGGATCTGTCTTGNATCAGTTTTGCCTGGTTCGTTGGGTTTCTTATGTCTGTTCTATTTGGGTTCCGCTCCTTAGATCGTGATCAGAGCATATTGGCTACAAGAAGAATTACGTGATGGATCTGTCTTGCATTTGGCACTCTTTTTTGGAGCCTTTGGATTGTGATACTGATCATTCGTCTCTTGCTTCTTGTGGTTCTGGTGTGCTCTATATTTTGGTAGCTGCCTTCGTGGTCTTTTGTTCCAAGAAGATCGCGTCACTCTCTTTGGTGGCTTGTCCTTTCTCATGGCTGCTGGTGGGGACCTTCCTCCTCCTCTTCCTCTTGAATTGGTCGCTTTTAAAATATTGGTTGGCTCATGTGGCAAGAGGAAAGGGGTCATTCATAGAGATTTATGAGGAAGGTCGACATCCCCTCCGTTGAACTGCCCGCTGTTCGGATCTGCCACTCAGCCCTCAATCTGGATGAGCGTGGGCTCATCGGGCAAGTCACTGGTCTCTGGCCTTCTCCTAAGTCCATCGATAGTAGGTTCCAGAGAAATTGGAGGCCCTTAGTTACTGAAGGCATTTGTAGTCACTTCGTTGGTAGGGGCTATTTCATCTTTGTGTTTGATTCAGTTGAAGACCGTGACCTCATTTTTCGAAATGGCCCTTACTTCCTAGGACCTTAGGGTCTTTATCTAAATAAATGGACTCCTGATTTTGATCTTACCCAGGATGTTCCATCTGTTTNTTGAAGATCGTGACCTCATTTTTCGAAATGGCCCTTACTTCCTAGGACCTTAGGGTCTTTATCTAAATAAATGGACTCCTGATTTTGATCTTACCCAGGATGTTCCATCTGTTTTCCCTGTCTAGGTAAGGTTCCCTCACTTACCTTTGCACTGCTGGAACTCAGATTCTATGGAATCCATTGGGAACAAGCTTGGAAATTACATTGACATGGCAGAAAGGAAAGACCAGCATTCATGTGCAAGAATCTGCGTTGAAGTGGACTTGGAGATTGGTCCGCTAGAGGAAATCAAGCTAACGATAGCTGTTTGATCATATATTCAAGAATTAGAATATGAGCAAATTCCTTTTAAGTGTCGATTCTGCCATGGTTTTGGCCATTTTTCCCGCAAGTGCAAGAAAAAATTTGAAGATGAAATTCATATCGAGAAGGATGTCCAGTGGACCCAAGCTAAGAAAGTAGGAACTTCCAAGCAGGATTCTAGAAATAAAGGAAAATATGGAAAGAATATGAAAGGTGTTGTTGATATTGGAAAGAGCTTTCTAAATCCCCAGGTGGCAAAAAATCCTTCTTCTAATTATTTTGTTGTTCTAAGCACTTTTGAAGCTACTTCTCTCGAAGAAGGTGAACTGCAACATCTAGAAGGACAAGTATATGTACCTGATTTCAATCCCGAATTATTGGAACAAGTCATTGTTTCCAATATTGAACTTCTTAGGGAAGGTGAACCCTTGCAACATACTTCTCTAGAGGGAGCCAAATTTTCTCCTTCTTATGCTGNTTCAATCCCGGATTATTGGAACAAGTCATTGTTTCCAATATTGAACTTCTTAGGGAAGGTGAACCCTTGCAACATACTTCTCTAGAGGGAGCCAAATTTTCTCCTTCTTATGCTGATATAACTAGGAAGAAGCAGGTTGTTTGTTCTGACTCTTCTGATGTAGATTCAATCGAGCAACTCTATAAAAAGGCTGGTAGGAAGTCAAAGAGGGAGACCCATGAAGAAGAGGCTAAGAGGCTCAAGATTCAAGGCAACCAGTCCACCATTGAAATGTCTTTTGGTTGGAGCAAGAGGTCAAGGCCCCCAAAGGGAGTAATCACTCCCTCCCAATTGGGTAAATAATGCAGATAATATCTTGGAATTGCAAGGGATTGGGGAACCCAATCAAATTTGAAGCTGTCAAAGACTTGTTGAAGATGGTTTCTTCAAAAATCCTCCTGCTCCAAGAGACTAATATAGAGGAGGAATCTCTTCTTCTCCTTAGTAAATCAAAATGGAAATTGAATGCCGCAAAGCCATCAGCACGAGAGTTACCTCTAGGGGTTAGCTACTCTCTGGTGTGATGTAACTTTTTAGTTAAAAATATGGTTTGTCACCCAGCATTGGATCTTCACAGACCTCTTTCATATCTCTACTAAGATCTCTCTAGCACTCTTTAACTTATAGGTTCCTGTCAATTACAGTGAAAAAAAAGAATGCTGGAAAATGATATCTGACTTTATAGAGTTGAATTCTCCTTCAAACACAGTAGTTGCCGGTGATCTAAATATTTATTTAGCCCCAAGTGAGAAAAAGGTGGGCTTCATGGCAAAGATTATCTTCAAGATACAATAGAGGAATTTATTTTGTCCTGCGATATGAATGACATCAAACCCAAAGTTGGACGCTTCACGTGATGCAACAATTGTGTTGGTTCAACCAACATATCTGCCAGTATCGACATGTTTCTAGTACACAGCTCTCTGTTGGATGGGAAAGCTATTATTTCTTCTAAAATTTTGCCTAAATTCATGTCGGATTACCACCCTATTTCTCTGCTATTCGAAAAAGAAGAAGATATCGGGCCAATTCCATTTCGTTTCAACCCACTCTGGACTGAGAGAGATGGATTTTTTTATATTGTTTATCAAGCATGGTCTCAATACGTAGATGGATCACCTAGTTTTGTCTGGGAGCAGAAGGTTAAAAGGACCAAATTTGCATTGAAAACTTGGGCTAAAGCCTCACTAAATACTCCAACTAGGTCCAGGCAAGAGAGAGTGTTCGAGTTATCATCGATTCAACTAGAAATGGAAGACAAAGAAATCACAAAATCTCAGCTAGTTATGGAACAATCTGCTCAACTTAAAACCACTCAATCCTTTCGATAGGAAGAGGAATATCTTCGGCTGAAGTCTCATAGTCTTTGGTTACAGGCGNCAAAATATCAGCTAGTTATGGAACAATCTGCTCAACTTAAAACCACTCAATCCTTTCGATAGGAAGAGGAATATCTTCGGCTGAAGTCTCATAGTCTTTGGTTACAGGCGGGCGATAAAACTACTGCTTACTTCCATCGTCAATGCAAGGCTAGACTATCTTAGAACCATATTTTGGAGATCTCTATTGGCGATGCGATCATCATCAAAGGTCAAGACCCTCTTAAACATGCTGCAAGAAGACATTTCCAGCTCTTGTTCCAGGAAGATGGTCTCACTCATCGTGATGTGTCTGCTGAATTTTTGGATAAGGTTCCTTCTCGTGTCAGCTCAGAGGATAATCAAGCCTTATTGAAACCCTTTTCTGAACATGAAATTTTGGATGTCATTTGGGCAATGGAGTTGGACAAAGCTCCTAGGCCGGATGGATTTTCCTTCCATTTTTACAGAGTGTGCTGGAACAGAATCAAATCAGATCTGATTCCTATGGTGATATCCTTTCAAAAAAAAGCTAAAGTTGGTGGGTGTACAAATTCTACATTCCTTGCTCTAATTCCAAAGGAAGTAAATCCTTCTTCTTATGACAGGTTCCGACCTATCTCTTTGTGCAATGAATCTTACAATATTTTAGCCAAACTCCTTGCCAATAGATTCAAACTATTGTTAGGTAAGCTGATCTCTCCTCTTCATGGGGGTTTTGTGAAAGGCAGGCACTTGGTCGATTATGTTATCTAGGTCCAAGAAGCTCTCCATTCTAGTTTCCAAGGGAAGGAGAAAGGCATGTTAATTAAGTTGGACATGAAAAATGCCTTTGACCGCATAAAGCTTCCCTTCCTCTATGAAGTTCTGTCCAAGAAGCTCTCCATTCTTGTTTCCAAGGGAAGGAGAAAGGCATGTTAATTAAGTTGGACATGAAAAATGCCTTTGACCGCATAAAGCTTCCCTTCCTCTATGAAGTTCTTCTTTCGTTTGGATTTAGCTCTGAATTTGTAAATTTGATCAAAGCTTGTACAAATAGGCCCTAGATTGTGACTCTTGTCAATGGTAGACCTTTATAATTTTTCCAAGCCACTAGGGGACTCCGTCAAGGATGTCCGATGTCACCCTTTCTATATATCTTGATGGAAAAAACTCTTAGCAGAAAACTTTCAGCTGAAATGGAAGCTGGTTACATCCCGGTCATTAAGATTGCTGGGGGAGTGGATCCAATTAACCACGTTCTCTTTGTGGACGACTCTCTTCTTCTAGGAGGGGCCTCATTGAAGATTGCCAGGGCCTTCAATGAAATTCTTCAAAAGTTTTGTCTTATTTCAAGAGCCTTGATCAACAAAAAAAAAGGTGCAGTCTATGGTTGGAATGTTGAGCACCCTTCCATTCTTTGAATAACAAACTTCTTTGGCTTCCCTGGCTTTGACAAGTGGGAAAAGATAAAGTATTTGGGGCTGCCTTTAACTCTTGACCCAATCCCTCCTTCTCTCTAGCTCAAAGTGATTGCCAAGATGAAAGCGAAAATCGTTTCCTGGGGTGGTCAATGCTTAACTAAGGTTGGTAAACTGATCTTGATCAAGTTAGTTCTATCTGCTCTTCCTTTATTTCAGTCTTCATTGTTGCTTGCCCCCAAGTCTATATCAGCTCATATTTCTAAACTATTGCGTGATTTTCTCTGGAATGGTGGCAAAGGAAACCAGAATAAGATGCATTTGGCAAGTTGGGAAATTATGAAAAGACCTTTATCAGATGGTGGTTTACAAATTCGTGACCCCTTCCTGGTTAATATGGCATTGGGCAGAAAACGTATTTGGCATCTCTATGTGGACAAACATCATCCTGTCAGCAAGATTTTCAGGATGAAATATCTCAAAGGTGGAGCATTAAGAAATATAACATCGTCTAATACACCTCCAGGTACAACTATCTAGAATTCTTGTAGAAGAGGTATTGACAAATTTAATCAACAACGCTATCAAATCCCTAGCAATGGGAAGAAGATCCTTCTTTGGGACGACAAAATATCAAGAAAACTTGCTCTTTCCTCTGTCATGTTTGCATAAGATATTATGGATTGGAAAACTAACAAAGGCCTTCTCCACTTAGCTGACATATGTTCTTGGGACAACGTTGGTAATTGGGTGGATTGGTCTTTTCCTGACCTTCCTGACTATCTTGTCTCCCAAAAAAATTTGTTGCTTTCCTCTCTGTTTGGTCTTACTCTAGTTCATAGCTCCTATAAAGACAACTTGGGTTGGGACAACACTGGTTTTTACTCAGCTGCAAAACTTCTTTGAATTTCAAGATGTTCACTCTTCTAGCCTCTCCACGGCGATTTGGAAATCAGTTTGGTCTCCACACTGTCTCCCCAAGGTAAATTTTTTTACATGGTTGATATTGCACAACAAGGTGTTGACTGGAGATAATCTGCTAAAACGTGGTTTTAATGGCCCTTTCTGGTGTTGTTTATGCAAATTAAAATTTGAATTGAGTAATCATATTTTAATTGGATGTGAATTCTCTAAATCAGTGTGGGATTTGGTGCTTCACGGTACTAGATTCTCTATTCCTGTTCAAACTTCTGTAATTTTTTTTTACCTCTCTTGGAATGAACGACGTCCTCAAAAAAATGGTAATGATTCTGTTTGGTACAAGATTTGGNGGTACCAGATTCTCTATTCCTGTTCAAACTTCTGTAATTTTTTTTTACCTCTCTTGGAATGAACGACGTCCTCAAAAAAATGGTAATGATTCTGTTTGGTACAAGATTTGGAATTCGATCCCGAAGATCATTTGGTGGAAACTGTGGCTTTCCAAAAATAATTGAAGCTTCAACAATCACTCTCTGAACTCGCAGATCGTGGTCTTTAAATCTAAATTGTTAATCACTGAATCTGTTCGCAACGTGACATCCTCTTCTCCTCTGGATGCTACGTTCTCAACATGGTTGGGCCCTAGCAATTTTGGTTTGAGAAAGGTGGTTTGCAGCAAACCAATCAATGCAATACCCTGGCATTTTCGTGGGTCTTTGAAGAATTAAAATCACTATGGATGGATTCTTCTTCAGCTGCATTGTTTTGCGATGGTGCATCGAAAGGGAATCCTGGATCCTCAAGTGCTGGGGGCTTTATCTCCTCTTCAAACAAATTGACTGAATTCAATTTTAGCTGGGGGCTTGGTATCATGACTAATAGTCAGGCTGAAAGTTATAGTCTACTCATGGCGATTCAGATTGCTAAGGATAATGGATTCAAGTTAATCTAAATTTTTGATGACTCTAAGATGTTGTTTAAAATGTTAAACTCCAGTGATTGCTTCCATAATCCAGCCTTGAATAAATCCCTTCTTAGAATTCATAATTTACTGAAATAATTTGACATGGTGGCTTCTTTCCATATCCTTCAAAATCTTAATAATCTTAATGATGCCTTGGCCAACAAAGCATGCCTGCTTTCCGAGGGCTTCCTTAGCATCAATGGAGAATCTAGCTATCTTCATCCAATTCCTTAATCGTGTTTCAATATTCTATAATATGTCCTATTGGGAGGCTCTCTTTTTTTTTTTGAATTTGTACAGCTTTGTATCCTTTTGAATGATTTCTTCTTGATTGTGTAATCTGGATGATTGGCAATTGTCTTTTCAGACCGTTGGTTTTCCAAAAGAAATAAAAATAAAAATATACCTGTTTGAGTTAATTTTTTTTTTTAATAAGGGCTCAATGATGGAGGCTCTACCATTTACTCAGGCATCATTTAATATTTTAAATGTTAATAATCTTTCCTTTAGTCATAAGGCTAGGTTTTACATTTTATTAATTATTTAAAACATGCTAAGGGGATGACCTAGCTAGGTTTCCAAACCAAGTGTATGAGTGTCTAGTCCTTAAGAGAGGGTCAAATAACACTTCATTAAATTATTGAACATTGTTTTAACATTTCAACTTACAAGAGTTTGATGGACTTCTGTGTTTAAGGGTCACCAAAAGAGGGTTTCAAAGGTTAATCAACGTGAAGGTGCAATGGGCAACATTAAGGGCTCAAGAGGGAATCATTGTGCAACACCATTAGTGTTTTAGGGAAAGGCATACATTGTAGGGTAGATTGTAGGCTTATGGATTAAGGTAAGGGTTTTAGGGCATTTTTTTTGGGTCAACAGAGTTACCACAAGCTTAATAAGCATGACAAACAAGGTGTGGGTTCAGGGACTTCTCCTAGGGTACCAAGACCTCATTACAAACACAAATGACCACAAAATGGGTAATTTGGACTCTACACTTCTTAAACCGATCAGGGAAACTTTTCTAGGGAAATAGGGCATAGTTTTGGTACCGGGAAACCTAAGAAACAACTGGTGAACCATAAGACAACTTAGGGGTACTTGAACACTCTACAGGGTGTACAAGGATTTTTCCATTGTGCCAAGGGCTCCAAGGGCTTCATACTTGGGCTTGGATAAATTCAAAATGTCTCCTTTGACATTGACAACTACTTAACCCTCAGGGGCTCCTCAAAGGGCACCAAGACACACTTGTTGGCATCAATGACCATGTGTTGTTGGCATCAGTGACAATTTCATCAACAATCTCCCCCTTTTCCATTGATGACAACACCATAACTCTTCTTCAAAACACGTTCCCCTTATTCACAACTTCTCTCCCCCTTTGGAATCAATAGAAAAGGGAACATCCTTTGACCATATTTCTCCCCCTTAGGACATGCTCCCCCTATCATCAACTTCTCTTCCTGTTTGCATTAATGGCAGCAAGAACTTCTTTTTCCAATGTTGCTTCTCTTATCACTGATGCTACTTTGACGGACTTGTATTTTGTCACACGAATACTGCTGGAACCAACTCCTATACGATACTCAAATCTGATAATCAAGCACATATATCCCTTTACACATTCTTTGTACACTTCTTATTACTGGTCGATGGTATTCAAAATGGCATTGGGTTTTTCCCAATATTTCCATCATTTTTGTCTTGATATACTAAATTCATTCTCCATACTTTAGTAGGCTGATGGTTGTTCACGTCATTCGATTGATCTTACTTTCTTCTCCAAACCTTAACTAGTCCCTGCATCCAACAATGTTTTGCGAAATGTCCATAATGATAGCACCTGTAACACTGANTGTCATTCGATTGATCTTACTTTCTTCTCCAAACCTTAACTAGTCCCTGCATCCAACAATGTTTTGCGAAATGTCCATAATGATAGCACCTGTAACACTGAATGAAAAATGTACTTTGATTTCTTTATGGAGTGATTTTATCATGAGCTCTATAATGAATGGCTTTGTGACCATAGTTGTTACACTTGTAGCAGTGACCATGGAACCTTCTACGATATCTATGAGTAGTAACCTCTCTTGATTCTTGTTGATCATGGGAACTTCTGAGAATACATGTATTAATGTTAGCCTTTTCTTCTTTTAGTATAGGGATTTTACTTTCCTCAATGTTCTTCTCGATCTTCAAATTTGTCTTTAACTGAATAGTTGTTTTGTCCAGATATTCCTTCAAAGAGAGGATCTTCAATTCTTGTTTTTGACAAATTTCTATCTTTTCTTGGAGTTGTCTTGTTAGATATTCTTCTATCTTCTTGACTTCTTCTACCTGTTTGTTCAGAGCAAAGATATTGTCTTCCATCTGTCCTTGTGAATTATGATCGTCCTCATGGGATTGTTGCAGTTGAACTTTGAGTGCATGATTCTCCTTTTTGGGTTATGAAAGGTCCTTTCCAAATTCAAAGTTTGTCATACATACCTTCTGTAACTCTGCCTTCAAGGATTTGATTTCAATTTATTGTTTTATTCTTAACTTCTCTTCCAATATTTCTTTAGTCTTGTAGGTACTTATCTCACTGTATTTGTCTTGTAGCTTGCATATTAACTCTTTTTCTTTATCTTCTAGTAGTTTTATGAGCTTGACAATTTCTTTTGATTGCTTTTCAATTTATGTGGCTAAATTCTCAAGTTTGTCTTTCAAAGATTTGGATATGGCTTCTTTGATTATGGTAGCTTCTCCGACTTGGATTTTCAGATTAATTATGGTCTATGAGGCCTTCTCAGATTCTTCTTGATTTCTCTTCTCAGCTTTGTCCAATTGCTCTTGCAATACCTGGTTTTGTTCACAAAGTTTTTTCACTTCTTGCGAAACATTAGTAATTTCATTATTTATCATAATATCACTTATTAGAGAGCAAGGATTTTCATCACAATATGAAGTATTGCATTCTGTGAATTCAAAATGGCTCTTATATTCTATACCTGATAAAAATATATCTTTAAAACCATGACAAATATATTGTTCAGGTGACTTACCTTCATACTTACCTGGATCTTGTATTGACCTTTTAATGGGAACGTCTTCTGCTTCTTGTTCTTCATATGAGTTTAGTTGATGTATTTTGAACGACAATTCTTCAACTAAGTTGCACTTTCCTATTTTCTCCTTTTGGAGATATGTTATATTTTCAATCATTAATTCCATAACCTATGCTTCTTGTTCTTTGTTGGAGTAGATTTGTTCTAATCTAAGCCATAGTTCCTTAGCTGAGTTGCACTTCCCTATCTTCTTCTTTTGGATATCTGTTAGGCCTTTAAGGATGCCTTTCATAACCATAGAATTATTTTCCGTTGCTTCCTTCTGAGCTGCTGTTTTCACTTTCTATGGAGGAGTATATCCAATAAGAACCGATTTCCATACATAAATTCCTTCTACCTCAAGATAAACCTGCATTCTTCTTCTCCAAATGTAGTAATTCGTTCCATGAAACAATGACACTCCATTCATTGAGAACCCCATGGTGTGTCAAGGATCTACTTCAAGCTGGTAAGGATTTCTTGTGAAGACTCGCTCTGATACCAATTGTTGGACACCAGGTACACTGAGAGGGTGGGGGTGAATCAGTGTGTACAACTTTTATTAATTTTTACTGTTAACAATCAACAACTTATTCAATAATATGCATTATCACATTATCATGATATAATCATCAACATTATTATCATCATTANGTGTAAAACTTTTATTAATTTTTACTGTTAACAATCAACAACTTATTCAATAATATGCATTATCACATTATCATGATATAATCATCAACATTATTATCATCATTATATCATTATCACATAAGAAGCATAGCATGAAACACTGAACATCATATGTTACGTGGAAACCCAAGTCTTGGGGGAAAAACCACAGAAGCCTTTCTAAAAATAGTTTTTTCAGGAATAACTGGAAGGAGGAAACAACCCCTTATTACAAAGACTTCAATTTTCCAGCTGCAACTGGAAGGAGGCTTCAACCCCCTGATTTATAGGCTACAACTTGAAGGAAGCTACAACTTCCTAGTTCTTCGGCTACAATTGGAAGGAGGCTACAACCTCCTTTCCTTTCCCCGTCCTACCACCTAGATAAGAAGATAGAGGCTGAACTACTTAACGAAAACTACACTGATCATGTGGACCTGCTAATCAGCACCTATACTACACTGCACAACCACTGCCACTACTAACCACTACTCATCATATGATCACTACTCTTCAACTGATCACTGTCTATTGTATCGCACTGCTCATTATCTGATCACTGCTCATCACTGCACCACACCTAAACCAATAACCTGTCCAATCATGATGTACCAATCAATAGTCAGACTCAGTCAATCTAATTCTGCACACCAAACTTAGTCCACCTGAGTCAAACCAACTGCTCATACAACTCAACCAATCCAAGTCAGACCATCTGCACATAAGAGAACCTGTTCCAATCCTGCTCAATTGAACTGTTATTTGGTTCAATTTTGTGCACACTACGTTTCATGTGTAGCCTTTGGACAGGTGCAGACATGAAAATCGGAGAGGTGACTATACCAATCAGACTAAGAGATGGTTCACGGAATGCTTCAGTAGCCCAAAAAATCCTCAGTCAAAATACTCCAAAAAAATGGTTGCGTTTTTCTTCTTCCTCTGCTTCTCATGAATTTTCCTCAGACAATGAATTAAATCTCAGTCTAACAGTTGCATTTTTTTTTATGAATGAAAGTGACAAGAAATTAATGTATTTATATTTAACCTAGGCGTTGAGGAGAATATTATAGGGCTGACCTGATTGAAGTTGAAAAGTTTTATTTTTAAATTTAATTCTTTAAAAAATCCACTTAATGGGGCCGACTTGAATAGGATATTAATTAAAAACTTGTTTTAGGATATTAATTTAAAACTTGTTTTAAGATTACACACTTGTTAGGGTTTACCATTTTATTATTTTTAAAAGTATTTTGACATTTAGAACCACTTCAATGGGGATGACTTCATGAGGTTGAATCATTTATATTTTTTAATAAAAATGAGGCCAACGTTAGGAGGGTTTTAGTATTTTATTATGTTTAATTTTGATTTAAAAAGAGGATTTTAATAACATTTACAAGGGCTCAATGTTGGAGGCTCTACCATTTACTCAAGCACCATTTAATATTTTAATTGTTAATAATATTTCCTTTAGTCATAAGGCTAGGTTTTTACATTTTATTGATTATTTAAAACATGTTAAGGGTTTGACCTAGCTAGGTTTTCAAACTAAGTGTGTGGGTGTCTAGTCCTTAAGAGAGGGTCAAATAACACTTCATTAAATTACTG
>LPNX011222900.1:88252-100008 GCA_001517045.1 Pseudotsuga menziesii
GGGTTCATTTTAATTAAAATGCATATTTACATAATGCCAAAACTATAACGTGTCGTATATCACAATATACCATCGACAATGATTTCAATCGCTGAAACATGACACAACCAAATCGATGGTGGGGATTTTTCCTTTAGCTCCACACCACGATCAATTACATTATACACATCATATACATTTAAAGCAAATGGGGTCAAACCGGGGTGTTACATTCCCCTCCCCCTTCAATAGCACTGTCCTCTGTGCTTTACAAAATTTGAATAAAATGCTACACTGGTATCGCCTCAGTGTTCCACAGACTTGAACAAAAATGGATGTGCGAATCGCATGGCATCCTCCAGTGCCCACGTAGCCTCTTCAGGACCGTAGCGCTCCCATTACACCTTTACCTGCCATATGGCTCGGTTTCAGAGCATTGTGACCTTCCTGATGAGGATGCACATTGGCTCGATTTGGAACTGTCCCTTGGGTCCACCTGAATCACATCCCAATTTATCACATGGTTAGGATCATGTACATATTTCTTAAGCAAAGAAACATGAAAAACATTATGACCTCTAGTGCTAGCAGGCAATGAAAGTCTATATGCAACTGGACCTATTCTTTCAAGCACTTCAAACGGCCCACAATATCTTGGCGACAGCTTGGCACAGCTTCCAAGCTTCAAGGAACTCTTCTTTGCCTTCACTCTAAGGTAAACATGATCCCCAACACTGAACTCCCTATTCACACTATGCTTATCTGCATAGCCTTTCTGTCTGTTTTGTGCTGCTNGAACCCTTCTTTGCCTTCACTCTAAGGTAAACATGATCCCCAACACTGAACTCCCTATTCACACTATGCTTATCTGCATAGCCTTTCTGTCTGTTTTGTGCTGCTTTCAGATTCTGCCTGATCTTTACAACCTCTTGCTCCATCTCCTTGAGCAATTCAGGACCAAGCACAACCCTGTTCACGGGATTATCCCAAGTCACTGGTGTCCTACACCTTCTTCCATACAAAGATTCATACAGACTCATCCCCAAGGATGCCTGCTGTCCATTGTTATAAGCAAACTCTACCAAGTTTAAGTAATCTTCCCACTTGGTTGGTTTGTCCATCACATACATGCGAAAGCATATCTTCCAATACTTGATTAACTCTCTCTGTCTGACCATTAGTATGAGGATGGTATGCAGTGCTGAAGTTTAGCTTTGTACCCAAATCTGCAAACAATTCCTTCCAAAAATTGGAAGTGAACTTGACATCTCGGTCAGAGACTACTGCCTTAAGCCATCCATGCAATTTGAACATCTCCTTCATGAATATCTTTGCAATGTCATCAGTCACATGCATAGACTTCACCGGTATAAAAAGCGCTGCCTTTGTCAACTTTTCCACCACAACCATGATGGAATCATGTTGTCTCCAAGTCATCGGCAATCCTATAATAAAATCCATGGAAATAACTTCCCATTTCCATTTTGGAACTGGCCTGCAACAAACCAGCTGGGTGTTGAAGCTCAACCTTTACTTGTTGACATTTCATGCACCTTGAAATGTATTCAGCCATATCCTTTTTCATTCCTGGCCAAAAGTACTGTTTTCTGGCGGTAGCAATTGTCTTCTGGTATCCTAGGTGACCAGAATACGGAGCTTGATGGATTTCATCCATAACAACTCTCCTCAAATCTGCTACATTTGGAATATAAACTCTTCCTTTATAAGTAAGAAGTCCATATTCTTCCAACTTATATCCCTCATACCTCTTCTCAAGACTTTGCTGCTGCAATTTGTCTTTTACCAGCTCATACAATTCATCTCCAGCAGTACGGTTAACAATCTGCTACCTCAAATCTAATTGGCAAATACTAAGAGATGCCACATGCATTTCCTGCACCTTGCTGCTGAGTGCATCAACTACTTTATTCTCTTTCCCCTTTATGTGCTTGATTTCAAAATCAAACTCACATAAAAATTCCAGCCATCTCGCGTGCCTAGCATTCAGAGTAGGGTGATCAAATAGATACTTCAGACCACAATGGTTTGTCCTTAGCTCAAATCTTCTACCCATCAAGTAATGCCTCCACATATTGAGGGCATGTACTATGGATGCAAGCTCTATATCATGAGGGTGCATTTGTGAGACCAAATGGTACCACTACAAACTCATAATGTCCATACCTTGTTTTGAAAGCTGTCTTATGAATGCCTTCATCCTTGATTCTCACCTGATGGTAACCAGACCTCAAGTCAATCTTGGAAAATATCTTTGCTCCTCTCATTTGATCAAAGAGGTCATCAATCATAGGAAAAGGATATTTGTTCTTCACAGTAACCTTGTTCAATTGTTTGTAATAAATACACAACCTAAGTGTACCATATTTCTTCTTTACAAATAGAATTGGTGCTCCCCAAGGTGACACACTCGGTCTGATATACTTCTTTTCCAACAACTCTTTCAGTTGCATCTTCAACTCTATCATCTCTGGCGTACTCATCCTGTAGGGTGTCTTGGACACTAGTGCTGCTCCTGGCACAAGTTCAATTGTGAAATCAATGTCCCTCTTTGGAGGAGGCCCTAGAATATCGTTAGGAAACACATCCTTGAATTCCTGTAACACCTGATAATCCTCCAACCTAGGAGTTTCATCCCCTGTTGCCTCCAAAATATGAGCTACATACAACTGGCAACCTTTCCTACAGAACTTCTTCAACTGCATTGCTGAAACCTGCCTTATTGAAATCACCTTTGGAATACCCTTTACCACTACTGGGTTCCCTTCTTCATCCATGCATTCGAAAGTCTTATTGTAACAGTCAAGCTTTACCCTGTGAGCTTCTAACCAATCCATTCCAATGAGAACATCATAGGAACCAAGTGGTAGAACATTCAGATCTACACAAGTGACCAATCCATTCATGACCAATGGACATTTCTCTACCACTTCACTAACCTTTCTCTTACTTCCAATGGCTAGCTGAACTAACCAAGATTTTCTATGCTTTACTTTCTTAAAAGCACAAATCTCCACTACTCTAGGGGTAATGTAACTGTGAGTAGAACTAGGGTCAATCAGAATAGAAATAGATTGCTCAACAATCTTACCTACAACTTCAACCATAGTTGACTGGTGATATTCCTGGCGGTCCTCCAGTGCTGCATAAATCCTAGGGACGGCCCTTGCTACTTGATCCATTGTTTCTGCTTCTTGAATGTTGTAAGTTGGCCTTGCACTCTCATTCTCGAGTGGACAACTTCTGCGCATGTGGGGTCCTCCACATTTCCAACATTGGAGTGGTCCTCTATTCTGCTGTGGATCCTTAGGTTTTTCTCCTATCACTCCAACCGACTTACTCGCAGCTTGGGATGGCTGCTTTTGCTGATTCCTGAAGTTAGAAGGTCTAAAACCTTTCTTTATTTGGTCAAACTTCTCATTCTTCTTGTCCTTCCATGCCTTATGGTAATTAGGTTTACCTTTTCTTTGCTCATAGCAATACTTAGCTTTCCTTATTGCATCTTCAAGAGTTATAGGTTCATAAAACTCAATTCTATCTTTGTAAGACTGAGGAAATCCACTCAAAAAATGCTGGACCTTCAATTTTTCATCTTTGATGTACCTGACATAGCTCAATAATTCCAAGAACTTATTTGCATACTCTTCCATGGTCTCCTGTCCCAATCTCAGCTCATGGAACTCCTTAATATTGTCATCATAGTACCTGTCAGAGAGGTACTTCTGCTTGAAATAATTCTTGAACTGTTTCCACTTAAGTCTCCTTTCACTGATCCTCTTTACTTGCTTGAAGTGTTCCCACCAAATGGATGCTCTTCCATTCAGTTTGAATATGGAAACCCTTGCCTTCATGTTTCCTGAATAATCCTGAACTTGGAAGTCCTTCTTTATCCCAAGAAGCCAAGCTTCAACCTCTTGTCCAGTCTTTACCTCCCCATTACATGTAGAAGGTTTAGCCTTCTTAAATTTATCTCGAGAGTGATCCCTATGGTGCTTCTTTCTCTTTCCCTTGCAAGAAGAAGAGCTTGAATCCTCACTGGATTCTTCGGAGTTAGATGATCCACTAGAATTCCTTCTTCTTCTTCTTCTGGTACTGCTCTTACTGCCTTCTAGTTTTACTGTACCCTGTCCAGAGTCTATCTTTATTTGCAAGTCTGTCAAACTTTTCAACATAGCAACATTCAACTGATGCCGCTCTTCCTGGGCTTTAATCAAGCTTCTCATGGTGGCTGCAATATCTGGTGGTGTCTCCTAGAATCTCCTTCCATTAGACTCTATGTCATCATTTCCAACTCGTACATTTTCTCCCATGGCATCTTGTGGAGGCTCGTAGGAATCCCGAGCATCATATCCGTCATGGGTTCTCATGTCTGAACCACAATCTTACTTTACCAAACCGCACTACCTGGAATACTGCCCTTGAAGGTGACTATGATTCTGCAAACGTGTTAGTAACACAACTGTTAGCTGCATAATATTTACAAATGAGAATTACTTACCTTCTCTTGGAAAAATCATAAAATGATAACTTTTCCCAAAACACAGAATTTTCTTCTTCAAAGAATGACTATCTCAGGGGGACGATGGGGGTCAAGGGGGCTTGCCCCCTTGTAGGCCCTCGTTTTTTTTTTCATATCGGGTCTCTTCCCCACTAACCATCCGACGAATCGGGTCCTCAGTGGACTATGCTTCCGTCACCTCAGTAGTATGAACTTCATCTGTCTTTCGACGCTCATCGGCTGTCCAATTCACTAAATTTTTCTGATGTATCAGGGGACCGATCGTCTAAATTTATTTGACGTATCGAAAAACCGATCCTCTAAATTTCTCCGATGTATCGGTGGACCGATCCTCTAAATTTTCACTAAATTTTTCTGATGTATCAGGGGACCGATCGTCTAAATTTATTTGACGTATCGAAAAACCGATCCTCTAAATTTCTCCGATGTATCGGTGGACCGATCCTCTAAATTTTTCCGATGTTTTCTATACTTAGAAAAAATTTTGGAAAAATTTCTTCTTTCTCTCGCCGCCGCATCGACTGCTCGATCTTCTAAATTTTTTTTACGCTTCCAGCACTTCATAAAAATTCTTCCTTCGTCTGTCGCTGCATTGGCTGCTCGATCACCTAAAGTTTTCTGACGCTTCAGCTTCCTTCAGGAGATCCTCGCCGACACCTCAGCTCTGTCTTCACCTTTTTACCTCTGGTGGCATTGGAAGTCCTTCCGTCTAAATGGGCCGACGTTTCAGTGGACTTCAGTTGATCTGAGTCGATGTTTCAGCGGACTTCAGCTGATCTGAGCCGACGTTTCGACAGTATTCAGCTGATGTCTTCCGATGATTTCAACACTCAGAAAAAATTTTGAATTTTTTTTTCCGCTGTGGTTCCTTCGTCGGCTGTGTCTCGACTTAACCCAGCCAAGACTGTCGTCTTCTCTCCGCTGAAACCCTCGGCTACTTCCCACTAAAACCACCGACAAAAATCCAAACTTGAACAAATTTCAAAATTTTTCTTTCGTCGGTTCTTGTTGGGTGGACTTCCGTCTAGGTGATCCGGAGCATCAAATGAGCTTCCGGATAAGTCCTCTAACGTATCGGACGGGCTTCAGCCTAAGTCTTTCGATGTTTTCAACACTTAGAAAATTTTTGTTGAAATTTTCTGTCATTCACATTTCTTCCTGCTGGGCAGAGGGAAACCTGCCTCTATCACTGATTCTTCATGGCCCATTGAGGCCCATGCTGCAACATGTGCTCTGATACCATACTGTAACGTCCTCGACACACCGAACGGTGAAGAGGATGCTACCAAACCATTATCTATCCGCTCAACTAGTCCCATGAACATGTGCATACATAAAACTGAAATAAAATGCTTGGAAGTAAAAACATGCAAAGATGCATAATTGTTTTACATACAACGGAAGCAATCCCTAAGTTCAAGAATTCGACATGTTCATTGTAATCCACTAAACAGTAAATATAATTGTAGAGATGAAATAGACAAGAATACTTATCTTGTGAAGAATTCGTCCCGCAACCAGCTACGTCGCTGCAACGTTCCACCCAACCATAGGTCAGTGTGCTCCTTAGTCTCTCAGCAACACTGCCACCCCCTAGATGGGCATGATTCCCCAAGGAATAAGGAACATGCATGCTTACACATAGCCAAGGATACACAAATCAGCCAAGCTAACACAGTTGGGTTTATCAGGCCATCAAGGAGCTGGGAAAAGCTGAATGCTAAGCTGGTGTGCTCATTGAAGAGCTAAGGACACCTACACCAGAACTAGCCTGACTTCTAGGACACCCACACACACCCAACACAAGGAAATCAGTCCCTTCTCTGCTACACAGTCCCACAGACCCTGACTTCCGTTCCAATGCTATTCAAGGTTTGTGGATAAGAAAGCCATCCCTCTAGCTCTGTCTGTGTGGCTTCCAAACACACTAGGTTTATCAAGCAAATCAAGCCTTCATTACCACTCCAACACAGTCCAAGGTTTGTGGATAAGAAAGCCATCCCTCTAGCTCTGTCTGTGTGGCTTCCAAACACACTAGGTTTATCAAGCAAATCAAGCCTTCATTACCACTCCAACACAGTCCGAAGACTAACCACTACATACATGCAACAAAACAAGCGATTCACAGGTTTGACTAGGGAATTTGATTCCTAAGTCGTTCTTGGCCCTATTGTTGCCAAACGACTCATTAGAATCTACAACAACCCAAAACGCAAATGAACCCACATCAAACCACAAAATCGTGGGGAAAACAATAGCCTCGATCTCAACATTGAGGCAATGGGAAATACACAGCCCAAGTTGGAAAGGGGATTCGACTCTCAGCCTGGACAGGGGAAGAAATATACACATAACCACAGGTCGGTAAGCAAAATGAATACACAGCAGAAATTGTGCCCCTAAGGCTGCTCTTCCAGCTCGCTGCATGAGGAAAACAACATAGAATCCCAACCTGTGCGTGAGGAGAAGATAGAACGACTGTCTTTGCGTGAGGATGGACAAGAGTGGAAGAAGAATTGGCATCCTATTTTCCCTACCCACGTGAAGTGAAAGAGTCTTCTAGTGGAGTGTGCATGTGGGCAAGGACTGGCAGTCCTGCCACACACCACTGCCCAGCAATAATTGCCCCAACTACCAACATAAGGTTTGAATGTGGTAGTTGATTGATGAGACAAGGAAAGGTGAGTAAGTAAAAGGGGTTTAACAGCTAACACATGGCTTTTCCCCATAGGCTCAAAGTTTAATAATTCCCCCTCCTTATTCTTAGGAAAATCATGCCCTTTTCATTATGGTTGCATTGACATAGCTAGTTGGGGTTCATTTTAATTAAAATGCATATTTACATAATGCCAAAACTATAATGTGTCGTATATCACGATATACGATCGGCAACAATTTCAATCACTGAAACATGACACAACCAAATCGATGGTGGGGCTTTTGCCTTTAGCTCCACACCACAATCAATTAAATTATACACATCATATACATTTAAAGCAAATGGGGTCAAACTAGGGTGTTACAATGACTTGCACTGACTAAAAGTTTGCTCCCAACATGATCGCTAGAGGATGGCTATAGGTTTTCAATATGACTTGTAGTGACTAGATGAGAGCCCCCAACATGACCTCCAAAGGTAGGGGAGTTTCCCACAACATGACCTACAAAGGTTGGGGAATTGCTACCAGCATGACCTCCATATGATAGGGAATTTCCATCAACATGAGCTCCAGAAAATGGGGATTTGTCCCAAATATGACCTCCAAGGGTTGGGGAGTTTCTCCCTTATCTTCATATCTTCTTCCTATTCTTCCTCATTCTATTCCTTTTATATTGTTGGTTACTAGTATCAAGGCTTTTTGTACACAAGGTAGATGTAGGAGGACAAGATGTTACTTGTAATGCTCCAAAAATTTGTAAAAATATAAATTTGTTTGTGTAACATAAAATGTTCACAGTCATCACTACCTAGGAATAATTAACTGCTAACGGTTACTTTAATCTGTAAAAAACTAGAACTGACTATTTAGTAAATCTCTAGTTTTGAATACTTACTAGTTTGTTTTCATAATTCCAAGTTAAGGAATTGATTTATGGTTTGATATAACAAGAAATAAAACATATGTTTATCTTCTAGTACTAAGTTTGTTTACTGTCTTATGACAAGTAGGAAAGAACTTTAGTTGAGATTGAGGCTTACTTAGCTTATAGCTAATGCCGTGAAGTGACGCTTCTTTTATAAGTCCTTTACAGGTAAAAAGTTTTGTTACCCATTTTTCCAGATCGAGAATTATCTTCGCAACTAGCATAGAATAAAATGCTAGTTAAATGATTTCTTTTACAGCTTGAGCCATGTAAGAGGTATCGTCGATCTTTATTGTTTAAGAACTTCATAGTTGATAGTAATAACAATATTTCATTAAATTGAATTTAGCTCAGTTAGTTTTACTATGACAAAACTTGTTCATTTAACTTTTATCATTCTATTCTCAGTTTAAAGCTTGTATGCAATTCTAGTAAAATGCATCTTGTGAAACAGATTTCTTTCTACCAAATAATGAGTTATGATAACCTAGAAGATTTATGATCCAAATAAAATCATAAAGTATGTTGACTGATATCAAACATGAAAACTAGTACTTAGTACAAAGGATAGTTTAATACTATTCTAATACTTATCAAAATAGAGATGCCTTGATACAAATTGTTCTTCTTTAAAATCTATAGTGGTATTACTTTTTATTTTAAGGAAATAAGAATTATTCTTCATAGAGGTCTATCATATTTTCCTTTGTATGATTTCTTATCTCATAAGGGTATTATTGTTAAACCATATACTAGTATTCATAATTTAATACCTAGACTAAATTCCTAGCTAGGTATCTTCTATAGTTACAAGTATATACATATAATTGATTCCCTTCTCCATTTTGTATCTTCCTAAAACCGATTACAAGGCATTGTTTAATATGTGAAAAATAACGAATAACATAAGTTTTCTTATACCATTTCAAAAGTTTTAGGTTATACTAAAGAACCTAGTTTAGCTACTACCTCACATGTTATTTACTATGGATAAACAAGCATAAAACCATAACAAAAGTTAATGAAACCATGACATGAATTATCACATGGTATTAATTTTTATACACTATTGTGTGCACGCTGAATAAGGGTTTCAAACTGTATAAAACAACCCACAATTTGTAAATATTTACCATGCCACGTGGTGACTACACGATTGTTAGGTTTTTGGGTTGACCGTGGACAATATAAANACTATTGTGTGCAGGCTGAATAAGGGTTTCAAACTGTATAAAACAACCCACAATTTGTAAATATTTACCATGCCACGTGGTGACTACACGATTGTTAGGTTTTTGGGTTGACCGTGGACAATATAAAAGTGTTCTAAACCCTAAAAAATAGCATTCTTCCTAGTCTTATGTCGATGCCGTGAGTGTGTGTGGGCGGCAAGATCATGGCCACAAGGTTTTGTTGTCAAAACTTACACCCTTTGCTACAGGCTCCTTATGCCATCTTTGTTCCTCTGCACCGAAGGATTTGTGTGTTTATTGTTTGCGTTGAGAAACCAAATCCTTTGTACTGTCATTAGCTTACCTCTGTAAGATTTATTCTTTATACGCTGGTGTAATTGTGACCTGAAGAGGTGAGCACGGTTTTTTTTTTGTGTGGTGTGGCTTGAGCCATTTATGGTCATTTTTGAGTTGGGTGTAAAGGTCAGATGTTCTTGTAGCCCCTTCTGTAGAGTGGATTTTGATTCAGCTCCGTCGTGNTTTTTGTGGTGTGGCTTGAGCCATTTATGGTCATTTTTGAGTTGGGTGTAAAGGTCAGATGTTCTTGTAGCCCCTTCTGTAGAGTGGATTTTGATTCAGCTCCGTCGTGGGGTTTGGGGCTCAGATCTAAACTCTATGAGCCACGTTTTCCTTCTGTTAGTGCTTTCTTGATGTTTGTCACTTTTCAATATGGTGGCTGGGGTTTCGCTCTATCATTTTCTTCTCAGCAAAGGATGGAGAAAAGAACAAGGTAAGAACTCTCTTTTTTTTATTATCAAATTTTACACTGTTAAAATTTTAATGGTTCTGTTAATGACTTAGGTTTAACTAGTTTTGGTTCTTCTCTTTACAAATACCATTTCAAAAGATCTTAAGTTTGAAGACACCAATTCAGACGGGCTCCAGTGAAACGTCTCATCTGGTAAGCCTCAGTTTCATTGAGGTTCTCCTGCAGTGGTGTATGAGGTTTACTTTTAGTTTGATACAGTCCCTTGGGTTCCAATATTTTTTTGGCTTGGCCATGAGTACTCAGTGTTGTAAAGTTTTTGGGAGGCCATATGGGTGATACTTGATATTTGGTTCAATTTTTAAGAAGCCCTAGTGGTTGTTTCGAGTTGAAGATTTAGGGATTTCATAGCCGAGACTTGAGGAATGATAAATGAGTTTAGTTTTGTTTACAGTTTAATATTAAAACTTCGGCTTATAAGCCGCGAGTCTGTTGGTAAGGGCCAAAGGTCCATAACTGATATGTTCATAGTTTACTGTTATTTTTTAATACTGTTTAGATTTTCATTTAATAAGCTGATAGCTTATTGATTGAAATTATGCTCCGATAATATATATAATTTTCTGTGGTTTTTAAATTGAAGAAGGCAGTCTTGTAATAATTTGTTATTTTGGTTATCTAATGTTGAAATTAACCTATCGAAGGTTGTTGTTAAGTAATTTGGATAATTAATTTGTTTTAAGTATAAAATTGTATCTAAGGGTTCTGACAGAAGATTTTTCGATCATAACTTAGTTATTACTGTCAGTACTAGATATCTGCAGTAAATAAATAGAGGAGAAGAAATTTACTAAGTAACCTAATTCTTTACTGTATTCTCTGAGTTTAAAAATATGACGACTGGTTTTTATTTACTATTGTTGCTCGTGAGTAATGCTGGTAATTTCATACAGTCATCCAATTCATGCTTATGGTTACATAAGATAGAGTAGTAGGTTTTACTTTACTTCAGAAATAAAAAGAATAATTTCCCTGCTAATAAAAAGGGGTGTATAAATTTGGTTTGTATATATATTTATAGTTCTTCTAAAGAGGTTTATTTATAAACCCTAATCCTTCTTAGAATAATTACCTAGTTAGTATTTCACTTTTGGGTTACCCTAGTTTGCATTTTTACTTAGATGAATTAAATTCAGTAAATGTTTAGCCTTGTATACTGTTTCTTTAAGTTAATCTTAGTTATGTTAATTCCTGTTTATATAATAACTGTTAATTATTAAAATAATAGACTTATAAAAAATAATTTTATCTATTGTGTAAACTATTACTCAGATTAGTATTTTATACCTTTAGATCTTTCCTAACAGTTCTGTTTATTTTGCTCAAGTACTCTAGCTAAATGAAAACATCTAAAATAAAAGGGGAAACATACATACAAATCATACATATGAACATGCAAAAGATAGTAATTTACATTCATGCATATTGCATTCGATTCTTTATCTGAAATTACACTAATCTACTTAACTAGAATACTACCTTTTTAAAAAGGTGTGGAAAAATACAGTTAGGTAATTTTTATCTATCAGTAAATCTAGAAATTCCTCTAATAATTTACCCTAATCTATCTAGTTCAGAACTTAACTATCTTTTCACTGTAAAAACATTTCTCCTAACTAACCCTAGCAGTAAAAAGGGTAGAAGCATAACAAATCAT